>CM057150.1:2953716-3376737 GCA_029964075.1 Patiria pectinifera
CATTAAAAGCTACCAGTGACTTTTCCCATTGTGGACTTGAGGCTACTCACGGTTTGTGCGCACGGTCAGAGTCGCATAAGGACTGGAGCCATGTTTGTTTCTGGCATACACTGCTACTTGGTAGAGAGCGTCCGGTTGGAGGCCAAAGTTTAATGCCCAAAGATCATAAGGCCCGTTTGAGATCCAGGCAAACGGATCGAACTCATCAGGAATCTTGCGAATGTTGGAAAAATAATTCTCTAACTTCTCGCCTCCGTCGTATCCCGACTCCCATTTGACCGAGATGTGTGAGTCTGTTACGACCCACACCTGAAGTTCCTTTGGAGGCTCAGGATTTCCTAGATTTACACATAAAAAAAAGAATACAAAATGAGTCTTACCTTCGGTAAAATATTATACGAACATGTTCTTGTCATGCAATTTCGTCTTTTCTTAATTCTAACACCTCAAAAAATTAAAAGGGCCATTCGATAAAATTGTTTAATGCAATTCGTGTGTCCCAATTTCGTTTTGCCATGTTATGGGTATTTTGGTGCCTTTTTGATTTTTATGCTAATGCAAATGTCAATATTCACAAACAAATGTGTGATGTCATTTCAGGCAGAAACCTCTGTTACAGCTATTTCAGTAATAAAAAGTGCCGGAATTTTGGATATTTGGATTTTGGAAATGTTCTTTCTGTCGGTGATTCGTCGTATTGTCTGTCTGTACACGGCAGCAGTAAGACAAGGAGCAAGCATTTCTCAGAAATATTTTCAATGAGAAATTTGTGGGTTTCACACTTTGAACAGAAAAACACCTTAACTGAACGGTGTTTTCCTAAAATGACATTACAGCACCTGCATGGTTTTTTTTAACGTTGAAAGAATAAAAAAGGGTTTTCAATAAATTAATCAAAAGGGGTGTCAAATAATTTTTATAAGAGGTGTAGAAAATTCCTAAGTAAACTTCATCTCGTCGACCCTCGAAAGAAAAAGTTAGAAACCTAACCTAATAAAGTTTCAGCTCAGTGGATATTGTACTTTTCAAGAAAACAACGGGTAACCATGAGCAACCTTTTGACCACGAAACGCAAATTTCGTCATCATGTGCTTTATTTCCCGAAATCAGTCCAATTAATCGTTTGTACACTATTCCTTTTATTCCAAGAAAATTTTTGAAAAAGAAAATTTTTGATAATAATTCTATTGGTCACTTTTTGAGTAAATTCCAGTCGTCCTATACCTTAAAAAAATACTAGACAAAACTAGCAGTTCAATAAACGAGTCAGTAACAAATACAATGTACAATATTTTAGCCGATTGAACCGCGGGTTCCTACACACAAGGATGAACGACTGTTCTGAGCTCTAGTACAAAATGCACTGAACGGACTTACCTTAATTGGTTGGACGCGTGATAACGGGTTGGCGTGTTAATCGCGAATGTTCGAGATGTGCCATTTTGTCATTTTGTGCCATTGATAGTGTTGACAAGGTTTTCTGGTATCGGAAAATGACCCAGAGAATGTTTTTTTTTATCTGAACAGTGTCACATTGGCCCTTAAAAATAGCGAGTCAAGTAGGACCTAGAGACCGGGTAACATCTGACACTGGCCTTTTGAGATTGCACAGGAGAGGGATTATAGCAAATTGTTCGGGTAGTTTGAAATCTGAAATGCAAGAACGGGACTGTTTGTTGTTGTTTTTTGGCACTAGAGGCACTTTTAGTGAGATATGAAAAAAATTTAACCAACACGGATTTCAAAATGTTATCCAAAACGGCGAATGTTACCTTTAAGGATCAGGAATACGTATTGAAATGTGAGAACTTTACTTTTAAACAAGCTCCCTCCACGTGCAAAATGACCAGTTCGAGCAGTGTGTATGATAAATCTTCTTTCCAAAATGTCCTCGGAAAACAAGAATAAGTCTAGCCGAACACGATTCAGATATGTACCTGTTTCTTTCAGCTGTATTTCATGCTCGTCAAATGTACCGATGCTGCTGGCAGCCCTACACCTGTACATGCCATAATCCGTGCTGGTATCCACCGCAGCGAAGACCACTTGACTAATGACACGATATCCAACCGCCCCATCTCCGGATATGGTATCTTCCAGGGAAATCCGGTCAGGTATTGTGTCGTTGGTTATGATGGTGTCGGCTGGACCATACCAAGTGATATTGGGGAGGGGATTGCCTTGGATGATGCATTCTAAGGTTGCTGTGTAGTTGTCGTTCGCACCAATCCACGTTCTATCCTTATTGCTGATATCAGGGCCATCTGTGACAAACATAAGGTGGAAAATAAGACAATATTGTCCACGATTGGGTAAAAGTACTCAGTTGGAATCGTTTACAAAACTAATAGGGTTCTTCTCAAAGTATAAACGGAGCACGTTATCAGACTTCCAAAATAGAGGGATCTCATACTCATCCGTATGTGAGTACTAAACACTGTACAAGGTGAGTCAAAAAGAAAGTTACCCAAATTATTGATTTTCTTTTTGTTAAAAAGCAATCGCATTCGATCGCTGATCTAAAAAGAGCATCTTCTCCACTCATCTAAATAAAAAAAAATACTGAAATTGATCCATGCTAAAGGAGTTATGAACGTTTTACAAAAATAACCAATTTGTATAGCTGTCCACGGCATGCCATTATAAGCTATTGAGCTGGGTGAGTATTACAGATTAAACGACCACGTTTCATTGTACTCAATTCGGTTCGTAGAACGGTCAATGATCAGTGGTAAATGCCGAGTTGTGTTATCTTTTTTTTTATTGAAATAGACATAACTTGAGAATAGAGTATGCAAATTACGTGAAATTTTCACATTGAAAAGCCAATAAGATGTACTTTATCACTATTTTCGTGGGGTGAAATGGAGCTCGTCAAATATTTTAACAATATTTTTCAAATTGGGTAACCACTGGCACCTTGCAAATGGTCTCGTATCCCTAAAAGGACAAGTTGTTATGCTTGCGATTTCAATAAATATAGACAAAACTAAACATCTATAGGTCTAGAATAGCGGTATCAAATCAACTTCCCACAATTTTAGGTGGATAGTTGTGGATGGGGTGAAGAGATGGTTGTATACTCACAGAAGACTACATTAACAGTCCAATCGGACAATTTATTCGGGTTCCAACCGTCTGACAATATACTATTCCCAGCACATCGGTACCAGCCAGACTGGTTCCGGAACACGCCCTTCAAGGTCAAGTCGGTGTTGTCCGTAGTGTACGTCGGCTCGGTGATAGTGGTCGATATTTCCCGATCCAGACTGTGCCGCCACTCAATCCATCCCGAAAGGCCGCTGTCGAAGGCACAGGTGAGAGTGACGTCATCCCCCTCCAGAACAGTTCCCGATGGGGTCTTGGTCACAAAAAGCTCCCAAACTGCCAAAGTTAGATAAAAACATCAAAATCGCAATCAAGTCTCACAGGAATCTTTATCGAAAAATCCTTTAATCTCATCTTAGTTTTCAATAGTTTTTTTGTCGCATCTTACAGGATACTGTAGAGGTTATGTATAGAGGAGGGCAATGCCTTTGTTTCGCCTTGATATGCATGTGTCTTTTGTACTTCCTCGAATATCGAATAACAAAGGATGTCCTCTACCAATAAGGTCTGTAGAGGTGGTCCTAGTGACTATACTTACCAAGGACCCAAGGAGTCAGAACTCTTGGGCGATTTACATTTTGACCATTAATATACCAATTCCTCGGGAATGTCTATAGCTACAGCACTGTGACCGCAAGCCTCGACCATTCAAAGCGTGAATGCCAGCGGCACGATGATCATCGCCGCCTTTTTAGTTGGTAACCAACAACCTCCCTATTAGCTGCATAATAAGTCATGTCACGTCGCTGCTCTTTTTAGAAAAATATATTTTACGACAAGATATGTTTTTACAACTGCGCAGTTGTTAGATGTAAGTTATGAACTCAAGTTAGCAATGTGCAGTTGTTGGTGCTTAAACGCGTCATCTGTCCCTGTAATTTGGAGATAAATTGGATTTCTTTCAGATAAGTTTTCATGTATTTTCTGGCATTTTAATTGGCAATATGTCATTGATGAAATGTGTTTTTTTTTGAAAATTTCACAAGTTTTCACACTAAAGGTACAGAGCATGTTGTTCTTCATGAAATGATTGTTTCAGTGATGTTGACCACATTGTTAGCCAGTATTAGCCAACTCCGAACAAACACTTCAAAATCATTCATTTTTAGCGATGTGTGACAACTGCGCATGCGTATTTACCATGGTACTGTCTACAAAGCCATGCAAACTCCTTTTTTGGCATTAGTGAGCGCGGATCTCTATTGTGTCGAGATTAGCGTAGTGAGCAACTGAGCAAGCTGGCGCCAGGTGCTTTCTATTGTAGCTTTCGAGCGCGGCGATGATCATTTTACTTTTGAAGTCTTGGAGTACGAACTCCTTGGGTCCTTGCTCTATGCTTACCATAAGCAACGTAAGAATGCCGACCGCACAGTTTGTCGCGGCAGAGGTAACATCGCATGTTGTCAAAATACGGGCCGTCGGCGAAGTATTCGAACTCGCCGGCACTCTGAATGCAGTCCAGATCTGGCCTCAGACTAACATCAAACACGTTTTCCAGGTCCCGTCCCGCTAGTCGTAGGCAGGCTCTGTTGTCTTCGTCAGCTATGGGTATGCCGGTGACGATAATTCTCCCTTTTGACTTGGTGTATGACACTGTTATACCTGAGGGCGATCCAAGGCAGAAGATTGTAATTGTAATGGCCATTCTATAAAGTTTGGCGTCCTTTTTTTCTCCCGTCATTGTAACATGAGAAACCTATGCTTTTATAATTCTGACGCACTCCCTGGGCAGATGACCTTAAAGAGTGATAAAATATTTCAACCTACCTAGCAAACATTTTTTTTTTTATTAACAACTTTAGTTTATTTTAATCATTAGTAGGTGTTAATTTAAAAAAATTCTATACCTAATTTACAGAGAGATAATTATGACAAATAGGCATGTACACGAAAAGCAAAGTAAAAAACTAGAGGTTGTAGGAACAACCACACGGTGTTAGGCCATGGATTGCCGCAAACTTTGCCACACACATCAACTCAAAATATGCACGTTTAAATCCTCGTTTGACTTTTCAACATGCCGCCATAAGGCGCTCTAACATTTGATGACGTGACCTGTAAAATTGTTTGTACAGTTCTGCCTAGGCAGACACTCGAATCGTTGAAAGCAAGTTCGCATCTTCTGCCAATTTCAATTAATAAGGCACTTCCGGTTTTAACCGAAAGGAAGGGTCACGTGATTTTGCACTTGAAACCAAAAATGAAGACCCTGCAATATTGTATCGATTTCCATAAAACAAAATCAAATCTGTAGCAGTTCATTTTATGTTGATTTTCAAAAATGAAATATGGAAATATTTGTTTGCTTGTACTGTGACACTTGATGACATCATTGTGACGTCATCGCCAGAAACCTCCAGAGCTATATTAACTCTATTATATATAGCCACATCTTGATTATATCTCTCACGGTTGATTTCGTAGCAATTGTTTAAGATTGAAAGGTCTTTTCTTTATAACTTCCAGTCTGACGTATGACGTCATCCATTTTTTGTTTCGCGCACAGGTCTTTTCTGCATTAAGTTCATCATGTATGTTAGGTTTGAAGCGATTTCGTCACAGGCATCAAGTGAAAATGCGTTTTAGACGTTTTTTTAACCTGCCGCTAGAGGGCGCTCCAACACTTCATGGCATCACCCATTATTTTTTTTGAAGGTCAATCCAGGCAGACAATTAAATCGTTAAAAGCAAGTTCATATCTTTTTCCACTTTTGAAATATTAGGCACTTCCGGTTTCGACCGTAAGGAAGGATCACGTGATTTTACGCGCACAGGATAAAATGAAGATCATGTATTACCATGTCGATTCCCGCAAATTTAGGTTCAAGTCTCTCACGGTTGATTTTATATGGAATTTCAAAGATTAAATTTATTAAACTTTCAAGCGACGTCATGTGACCCATGATGACGTCATGATGACGTAATTGCACAAAACCACATCTGCAGTGAATTGGGCATTCATGTATTGACAAATGAAGTTTGTATACGTTTCCATTTTTTCAAACAATTCCGGAGAAGGATTTGCTGGGAATCTGCTGAGTAGAACAAAAATAGTAAACTCTTACAAAATCAATAGGTGCTGGGCTCAAGGCCCAACACCTAACGATACTTGTGTGTGTGGAAAACCGTGGGGCTATTTTGGCAATGTTTTCGTGACATCTGGGATGTAGATTTACGTGCACATACACATGTTTCATGCAGGTGGCAGATCGGATTTGTAGTTTCATCAATATTGAACTGAGTACAAATTCATATTTCTCATTAACTCGTATTTTAAAAATTATATAGGTTAGGGTAAGGGTTAGGAGGGAGGATGGAGGATGGAGGTTGGAGGATGGAGGATGGAGGATGGTGGATGGAGGATTAAGGATGGAGGATGGAGGATGTAGGATGGAGGATGGTGGGTGGAGGATGGAGGATGGAGGATGGAGGATGGAGGATGGTGGATGGAGTATGGAGGATGAAGGATGGAGGATGGAGGATGGAGGATGGAGGATGGAGGATGGAGGTTGAAGGATGGAGGATGGAGGATGGAGGTTGAAGGATGGAGGATGGAGGATGGAGGATGGTGGATGGTGGATGGAGGATGGAGTATAGAGGCTGGAGGATGGAGAATGGAGGATGAAGAATGGATGATGGAGGATGCAGGATGGAGGTTGGAGGATTAAGGATAGGAGGATGGAGGATGGAGGATGGAGGGTGGGGGATGGAGGATGGTGGATGGAGGATGAAGGATGGAGGATGGAGGATGTAGGATGGAGGATGGAGGAAGGGGGGATGGAGGATGGTGGATGGAGGATGGAGGATGGAGGATGGAGGATGGAGGATGGAGGATGGAGGATGGAGGAAGGTGGATGGAGGATGTAGGATGGAGGATGGAGGTAGAAGGATGGAGGATGGAGGATGGAGGATGGAGGATGGAGGATGGAGGATGGAGGATGGAGGATGGAGGATGGAGGATGGATGATGAAGGATGGAGGATGGTGGATGGAAGATGGAGGATGGAGGATGGAGGATGGAGCAAGGAGGATGGAGGATGGAGTAAGGAGGATGGAGGATGGAGGATGAAGGATAAAGGATGGAGGAAAGAAGATGGAGGATGGAGGATTGAGGATGGAGGATGAAGGATGGAGGATAAAGGATGGAGGTTGGAGGATGCAAGATGGAGGATGGAGGATGGAGGGAGGAGGATGGGAGATGGAGGATGGTGGATGGAGGATGGAGGATAAAGGATGGAGGATAGAGGATGTAGGATGTAGCATATGGGATGTCGGATGAAGGATGGTGGATGGCGGATGTAGGATGAAAGATGGAGGATGGAGGATGGTGGATGGAGAATGTAGGATAAAGGATGGAGGATTGAGGATGGGGGATGGAGGATGGAGGATGGAGGATGGAGGATGGAGGATGGAGGATGGAGGATGGAGAATTGAGGATGGAGGATGGAGGATGGAGGATGAAGGATGGAGGATGGAGGATAGAGTAAGGAGGATGGAGGATGGAGGATGAAGGATAAAGGATGGAGGAAGGAGGATGGAGGGTGGAGGATGGAGGTTGAAGGATTGAGGATGGATGATGAAGGATGGAGGATAAAGGATGGAGGTTGGAGGGTGGAGGATGGAGGATGGAGGGTGGAGGGAGGAGGATGGGAGATGGACGATGGTGGATGGAGGATGGAGGTTGGAAGATGGTGGATGAAGGATGGAGGATGAAGGATGGAGGATGGAGGATGGAGGATGAAGGATGGAGGATGGAGGATGGAGGCTGGAGAATTGAGGATGGAGGATGGAGGATGGAGGATGAAGGATGGAGGATGGAGGATAGAGGATGGAGGAAGGAGTAAGGAGGATGGAGGATGGGGGGATGGAGGATGGAGGATGGAGGATGGAGGATGGAGGATGGAGGATGGAGGATGAAAGATGGAGCATGAAGGATGGAGGAAGGAGGATGGAGGATGGTGGATGGAGGATGGAGGATGGAGGATGGTGGAGGATGGAGGAAGGAGGATGGAGGATGGAGGATGGAGGATGGAGGATAGAGGATGGATGATGTAAGATGGAGGATGTAGAATGGCGGATGGAGGATGGTGGATGGAGGATGTAGGATGGAGGATGGAGGATGGAGGATGGTGGATGGAGGATGTAGGATGAAGGATGGAGGATGGAGGATGGGGGATGGAGGATTGAGGATGGAGGATGGAGGATGGAGGATGAAGGATGGAGGAAGGAGGATGGAGGATGGAGTAAGGAGGATGGAGGATGGAGGATGAAGGATAAAGGATGGAGGAAGGAAGATGGAGGATGGAGGATTGAGGATGGAGGATGAAGGATGGAGGATAAAGGATGGAGGTTGGAGGATGCAAGATGGAGGATGGAGGATGGAGGGAGGAGGATGGGAGATGGAGGATGGTGGATGGAGGATGGAGGATGTAGCATATGGGATGGCGGATGAAGGATGGTGGATGGCGGATGTAGGATGAAGAATGGAGGATGGAGGATGGTGGATGGAGAATGTAGGATAAAGGATGGAGGATGGAGGATGGGGGATGGAGGATGGAGGATGATGGATGGAGGATGGAGGATGGAGGATGGAGGATGGAGGATGGAGGCTGGAGAATTGAGGATGGAGGAAGGAGGATGGAGGATTGGGGAAAGAGGATGGAGGATGGAGTAAGGAGGATGGAGGATGGAGGATGAAGGATAAAGGATGGAGGAAGGAGGATGGAGGTGAAGGATGGAGGATGAAGGATTGAGGATGGAGGATGGAGGATGGAGGATAAAGGATGGAGGTTGGAGGGTGGAGGATGGAGGATGGAGGGTGGAGGGAGGAGGATGGGAGATGGACGATGGTGGATGGAGGATGGAGGATGGTGGATGAAGGATGGAGGATGAAGGATGGAGGATGGAGGATGAAGGATGGAGGATGGAGGATGGAGGATGGAGGATGGAGGATGGAGGATAGAAGATGGAGGATGTAGGAAGGAGGATGTAGGATGGAGGATGGAGGATGGTGGATGGAGGATGTAGGATGAAGGATGGAGGATGGAGGATGGGGGATGGGGGATGGAGGATGGAGGATGGAGGATGGAGGATGGAGGATGGAGGATGGAGGGTCGAAAACAGAGGATGGAGAATCGAAAATGGAGAATGACAGGTGGAGGATGAAGAATGGAGGAGGGAGAGTAAAGGATAGAGGATGGACGAGGAGGTCAAGGAAGACAAAGGGTGTTTGGGCAAGTACAGCTAAAAACAAATCAAAACAGGTGAAAGAGATACATTGAAAAATCTTACCTAAGTCACTCGGTGAAATGGCTAAAATATAACAAAAAAGAAAAGGGCGAAATGTAAAGACTGAAACATTGTCGAATGAAGCCCACAAATTAATATGAATTAAAACACCATTCCGGTGTCGTAGGTGTGGTTAAGTTATACCAACAATCGTTCTTTCGTCATCGTCTTTCACACTAAACCATATAACTAAAACGACCATTATCAGGGGTTGTGTGCTATTCTAACTCATTCCGAACCAAATACTTGGTTTTTAAATCCTGTGATAAAGCAACAGCTTACTAAAATTCTTGAAAATTGACTATAGGGCCTAATAGCGTGATTCAATTCATCAAACCGTATACTCATGTCAGGTACAAGCGGTAAGGATCGCACGCATAACGGCAACATTGATATCGATACTTACGCGTCGTGCGGGCGTCCAGAGTCGTGTTTGGACTGGGGCCGAGTATGTTCCTGGCATACACTGCTATTTGGTAGAGAGTGTCTGGCTGGAGGTCAGTATACGCCCAATACCGCTCCTGTGGGCCAAGTTGGATCCAGTTTGATGCATTGAAATCTCCCTGAATCTCGCGAATGTTCATGTAATAGGACTCCAATTCCTCACCCCCGTCATAGCCTGGCTCCCAGTTGATCACGATGGTATCCTCAGTTAGTGCGCCGTTGTTAGATATTTTGAGGTCCTTTGGCGCCTCAGGCGGTCCTGTTAAACAAATTTTAAATTTTAAATAAAAAGGAAGGATCCGGTGAGGAACAAAGACGTCGTTTTCGACTGAAAATCTTTACAAAAAGATGAGTAATGGCCACTTGTTTAAATGAATAATATTGTCCACATCTTTTCTAAAGAGTCATGAATTAATTGTTGAAAGGAAAAGATAAGGGGAAGAGAGCGCCCCCTATTATGAAATGGTGTTTAGCCTTCCTCCATCTGGGTGTTTGAAATTGACACGTACACAAAAGCAAAATCTTTGACAAAGTACTAAACAGTTTCCTCAATGTTTGAATCAAAACTCTTTTTTTTATCCAACCGGTTTTGTTTTCTTGAAAAAGGGTTTGTGCGATTGTTATTTGATAGCTTTTCGTGCAGTTTCGCTTTGCTTTGTGAACCGCATAGGACACTCATTGCCCCTATTTATTAAATCATCTATCTTCAAGACTTCAATAGCAAATGCCGACAACAGAACATTGTAACTGAATGTACCTGTTTCTTTCAACTCGATTTCATGGTCGACAAATGTACCGATGCCGTTGGCAGCCCTACACCTGTACATCCCATAATCAGTGCTGGAATTCACTGGATTGATTGTCAGCTTACTGTGGAATCTATACCCGAAAGAAGAATCGTAATAAAGATCTTCTTCAAGTGAGACTCGGTCGGGGTCCGTGTCTTCGTTTATATTGGCGCCGTTTGGACCGTACCAAGTGACTGCAGGGCGGGGATCGCTTCGGACAATGCATTCTAAGGTCGTCGTGTAGTTGTCGTTTGCACCAATCCACGTCCTATCTTTGTTCATAAAGACGGGGCGATCTGGCAAGGTATAAAGAAAGAAATTTGAGATAAAACATCATTCCCAGTTCTCACTTACTTAAAAAAAAAATTTCAATTAAGGCCCTATGGATTAATTCCGATTTGCGTGCGCCCCCGGGCGCACGCGTGCGCATGCAGGCAAGCTCGAACAAAGGAGATTTTGAACCCACTGGCCCGCATCGGCACGCATCTGCCCGCATTGGCACGGACTTGCTCGCAGTGGCACGCAAACGGGCTCAGTGCCAGACGGTACAACATTACAAACAAACCGCAGAAATGCACAATAGACATCGTCTTGGACTTTAGCCATTGTGTCCCTTAATCCGCTCATTAGTTGGTTGTAAACACTTGGCAGGGCCAAGCATGACTCATCTACTCTGGTGGTACCAATACTTTAATACACGCATTCCAAAATGACAGGAAATGTTAACGAAATGTTAATGATAAAAGTGCCCAGGAAAGGACAGAAAATGCCCAAACATTACCGCGTGAGCCGGTACTTTCATTTAAAACACCGTTTAAAATTAAAATCTACTTGAAAAAATCGAACTGTCTTTATCATAGCTATCAATAATAATGGTACGGACTGGTACACTCGTACCCAGAAAGTGCAGACCTTTATTGAAACAGTGGTATGAAAAGAAATTATTAAAAGCTTGCCGCACCTTGCCGCAAAGACTTTTTAAAGGTCGAGGTACAGAAGCGAAATGAGAGAATTTTGTACAACGGCGTGCAAGACTTTGTCTTGCACGCGGTGGTGGTATTTATAACATGGATAATGCGTGGACACATTATTGGGTGTGCTGCGTTGTGCAGGGCGGGATCGGAACTATACTTTTGGTAGATCGAGTGGCGGGGTATTCTGCAATTGTGCCCAAAAATAGAAATCAGGGCTGCGTGGAAATCGTGATAGGTGATAAAGGTGATAGAAACCGGATTAACTAAATGGCCGGAAAGATTCCTATATCTGGCCATCACTTGACTCTCAATGGGCGCGGCCCCAATTACGAGGCCTATAACTTTATCAACATATCATGACGATACGTACGTGAAGGCCTATGATTGATGTACAGCAGTGCCTATCATGACTTGTTCGTTTGATTTGCTTGATACCTTTTGATCGGAGAACTATAAAGTTGAATGATGAAAATGAACTTGATCATGTGTATTCTTTCTCTTTCAATAATTGGTGTTTAACTTGAATAATAATGTGGAACTTTGTTAAAAATGCGTATTAATATAAATTAAGAATAATGACATAAATAAAGCAGTATTTCAACTGACCTTCATATTTACAGTAAGCATGTTCGGTGTCTTTCAATTAAAACCGAAGCTCTCAACGAAAAAAAAAAGAGAGAAATATAATGTATCCGGAGCTCAAATCAAACGACGCAAAAAAGCTATGAAAATAGCCTAGCTATACGTACATAAAGCGTAGTACATGCAATGTCACGTATCATAAATGAGTAATGAAGACACCATTGTGGCACTGCCATGCACCAACGTCTTTTAAGTCATTGGAACTCCAGCCCTTTCATCACAACCTCTTTGTCTGGTGCCGCCATGGCCGGCTACCCAATTTCTTTTGTCAGCGTTAATCTAGGGATTAGTGTAGCAACCCTTGCCTGTGCTCAATAGCCCGCATAAGCACGCAATGGCACGCAGTTGCCCGCAACGGCAGGCAACGGCACGCAGGGGCCTATGTAATTGCGGGCAGACCCGTGCAGCACGGGGTAGCACGCATGAGCACGCGTGCGCTCGCAGGCGCACGGGGGCGCACGGGGGCGCACGCAAATCGGAATTAATCAAAGAATTTATACTTTCTTTCACAAATGAAATGTGAACTTGTTTGTGTCTACCAGTTGTCAACCTCGTCCCCAGTGCTTACTTTATTTCCAACTGCGTTTCCAATAGTAAACCCTGGATAGGAAACTTTCTTCCTGTATCCTGATTCGATACCGCAATTGGCTAGTAATGGTTTTTATCGTGTACTTGGTGCTATATATTCACAACGTGCAGTGTGTGTTTTCGCGATCATTCGTCCACGCCTTCTCGAAAATACTAATTTCCTTTCCAATTTGCTCATGTTAATATGAAATATGATACTGCATGTTGTCTTAATAAGATCGTAACAGTTTGATTTCAAAAATCGTGTTTCGTAACTCACGCCGTGCTCGCGCTGCTACGAATTGACTCTGTTTTTACCCCAGACACCGCATACAAAAACAAACGCTAATGTTAACGCATATCCAGGCACCAGACTGTTCCTCATTTGCATACGTCTGCAAAAATCTTGCACATGCAAATGATCCAATACCAGGGTGAGAGAGCAGGTAGTGGTGGGCGCGTACTGCTCGACACCCTGGGGACGAGGTTGACCAGTTGTAGTTAAGACAGAGTACAAACAAGATCGAGGGACCAATGAATTTGAGAAAGACGAACACCACATGAATCTAGATGAAGCTATTTCTTTGTTTTTAATAGCCACCAGTTCACGAATATGTAACCGATTGCAAACAAATAAGGACGAATTTTGTGTATTACCTTTAAATCAAACAAATAAGGACGAATTTTGTGTATAACCTTTAAATCAGACCGGGCATGTACAGTGTATGAGTGTCATGTGTGTACTCACAGATAAGCCATAAAACATTCCAATAAGAAACTGTAGTGGGATTCCAATAGGCTGGTGACCAGGAGGTGCTCCCTACACACCGGTAGCTGCCGGCCTGGTTCCCAGACACCCCCGTAAGGGTCAAGGTGTGGCTGCCTGTTACGTATGTCGGTTTTGTGAGAGTGGTGTTTTCTTCAGAAAGAAGGTGCTGCCACTCAATCCACACAAAAAAATCTGGGTTGCTGGAGTCAATGGTGCATGTGAAAGTGACGTCACTGCCCTCCAGGATGTCGCCCCATGGAATAATGTCCACTGAGAGTCTCCAATCTGTGTGAGAAACACAAACAATAATTTACGTGTTCTCTCACTATAACGGTGTCAATACGTTAGTTTAATATTTGATATTTGATATTCACGTCTGTATTTGGGGGAAAAACACAATATTTCGGATCTTCATTTCTATTCAAATGTTGCCGAGCCTTATCTTGAGTTGCGCCTTTTCGTGGCACAATCCTAAGATCAATATTAATTTTGAGAAATTTCTCATTCAGCCGATTGTAGCTACGTGATGTCCCAAACTGTATCGAAGTATAATAGCAACGGCGCGCGTGTGTGCGTCGTGTCACGCTTGCACCCATACACGACCTGTTACATGGTACCCTCTGGAGACATGTGCACAATAGGAAACAAAAGGTTACGTACGTCTCAACAGGGCAATTTTTATAGGTGACCACGTCCCCAGAAGGTTATCACGAAATAGATGAATTGATTTTACTCAAATATTAGGAATTTCCAAGGTGTGTTGATCAGTTGCAAGTTGAAGTATTTTATGTTAGGGATATATTAAGTCCAAATGTCAGCTCAAGAAATTCATTCTTGTTAAAAAAAGAAGAGCATTTTGAAAGTACACTTTCGAACTCCAAGACTTTAGTACAACACAAAGAAATGACTCCACAAGATACACATTTCAGTATGTATGGATTAATCCTAAAGGGGCCGGGTTATTTTGACCATCTCTCAGCCGGGGGGGGGGGGCGGATTCCGCCCCCCCCCCCCATACGATCTCGGCCATCGAGTGACAAAAAATTTGAAACTCGGTAAATCATAAACATACCCAAGAAATTTCATGACCAAAGGTTAAAGGGTTTTGGAATTATGGCTAATTAATTATTCATATGTATGAATGGTAATTCTGGTCTGTGTACACGACGTATATGGGAAAATTCAGCGCCGGAAAAAAAATCGCTGCGGGACAACTTTTATGTGTTTGGTGTCAAAAGATGCGAAAAGCTGGAGGCTAAAAAGTCATAAAAACTCGGGTTGCGAAAAAAACAATTAATGTGTATCGCGGAAAAAGTCAGGGGGGGGGGCGGATTTCGCCCCCTGCCCTTTTAGGGTTAACCTTATAACAAACCAACTACAAACGCTAATTTCAAAAATGTGTCAGTTGAAATGGTTTTGGAAATTAATTTATTTTATGTTGGTTTTTGACAGCATGCCAAAAGGAGTAATTTCAAGGCGAGTTTAGTGACTTATTTGTAAACTAAGAAAAGACTAATTTGTTGGGATACTTTTTGTTGGATAGCTGCAATGTGGTGCAACATATACCTTTAATCCAAACCTGTTGAACAATCAACGTTTCAGGCAGTATGCTCTACCCGTCGTCCCGTCAAGGGTTCTGATGGGCGGGTTGAGAATTCTCTCCAAAACCGAATCAGTTATGCACTAATGCTGAAATGAAAACGAATTTTAGCCTCGAACCTAATGTATAGCAGTTGGTAATAACTCTTTGGTGCTAAAGTGAATGATAGGCTTGTGAAAAGACAACTTTAATTTCATTATTTTTAATATCTGAATAAACCGGTTGTTTGAAAACGGTTTTCATGTCAAGCCGTTGGAAAGGGAATGCCGCCAACGCTAGAGAAAAAGGCACTTAAAAACCTTTAAGGTCTTTGTGTTGAATAGGAAAGGGCGTAAGTATACATGTCGTCACTACATTTTAAGTGTTAATGGAATGGAGTTTGGCCGCCTACATGCTTTCAAGTTTTTCTCAGACTTGTGTTTTCTTAAAAAGAGGTGGTGGTTTTCTAGCTAAGAAAATGGCAAGGAAGAACCAGTTTTGTGCGAGCAAAATTCCAAAAAGTTGCCAAGTTTACATTGAGTCTGCTTGAGCATGGCGAGGAGACTTAATAAAAGCCAAAAAAAATAACAAAACGAATGCAGCTTAGAATAGATCTGTCCTATCTCGCCAAATAAGCAGATTATTGTCTGTCATAATTTCAGCTCGGTATGTATTTGTCTCTAGAAAAGTGTGTGGAAATTGCGTCTGCAGTGGGTTTTTTACTCAAAGCAAAGTAATTCACGCTCCGATTATAATCATGTTGATTGTTTACCTTTCGACTTCAGTTTGACACTTGGGGACAAATAATTCATGACATTTCGTTTTTCAATTACCTTGTACATTACACACAGAACGCAACATGTTGCATTTTAAAACACCTTACCCCACTGCTGACAATCAGCCTACGTACTTTGCATGGTGATTATTGCCTTTGTATTGACATCAACGGGTACCCAGTCGACTGTGAATGCAGTCAGTTCACGAGATGTACAACCCCGTTGACAGTGCCCAAGTTCATAAATTTAAAACACCATTTTCGGATCCCGTTTCGGATACAACCCGTGTATCTTTAATGTGGAAAATGTGCTCCAGTAATCAGTAATAATCCTCTTCGACTTACCGTGTGCATCTGACTGTGAGCAGTCGCAGATCCGAGCACATAATCCCAGCAGTATTACTGCGTACGTCACGGACGCCATTTTGGAAGCCATGTTATTTCGAGGCGGACACAAAATAATGTGGAATTTGGATTCGAAAGCGATTGACGTAGGCTACTCCAAAGAGCTACAGAACAACCTTTGTGCTATTATCTCAACGTCGAATTTAACAGTGGCGTATAAAGGTCAAGTTGATTGCGGTAGACGTGATACAGAGCGTCTAAGCGGGCAGTGACTAATTCTTCCCAACAAACTGTTATTTGCACAGCCAATTATCGAGTCCAGTTGAAAAGCCTTGTGTACTCGTTCTGCGTGGTACCTTGTACCAGTTAACCAAGTCAAGTTTTAAGCTGTCTCTTAGATAACCTTCCACATGTTAGTTAATAATTCATCAATACTAAAAGGGCTATCGCATATGATTCCAAATCCCCCCCCCCCCTCCTTCTTAAAAAAAACAATGTAGAATGATTACAACGTATTTCCAACGCAAAAGGCAACACAAATGGAGGAGTGGTCTTGGGAATCTGACGAGACCGCTTTTAATACAACAATTTTAATTTTTCTCATATATACATGTATTATACACAAAAGAAGTTAATCATATTAAGGTAAAACAAGTTAATCAAACTTTACTTTAACATTGGACGGGGGAACAATCCAATAAAAAGGGGCAACTAAATTGTCATAACTTAACCAAACATGTCAAATGCATGTCAAAATACACTGTATATATTAAATGTGTATCAAACGGATGTTAGTGTTAAACCAAATTAAATACAATGTCTGGGGCCCCCTTCAATGGCGAGAGCATTGGCTAGTTTTGTTCAAAGCAACTGCCCCGTGACGAATTATCTAAGCAATAGCTGTCACAATGAGTCCGCCATTGAAGGGGGCCTTCATGAGTGCACAGTGAAGGTGTATTCAGACTGGTCTATGAGCTGCGTGCATGACTAAAAGAGGGCTCACTTTGCATTGTTCATAAGATGAAATTGTGAATTTGTCAAATGGGACTTACAAGTAAGCATGTGATAATGCTATCAATCGGTATTTATCAAAACCACTGCTCTAAATGTAAATGAATCGAGATGGAGTCTCGGTAATACATATTATATTTACAATGCACGTAAGCGAATCAAGAAGAAAGACACGTCCCTAATCTATTACGTAAATCGTAAGTTACACAACGTCTACATGCCAAAGCACATCCAAATGTTAGTTTAATATGAAGTAAAAATTGAACTTAAAATAAAAAAATAATCTGACATTCGTAGAAACAATTTGTGGTCGTATTTCCTTCCTTTTTCAGGAAATCTTGAATCGTGGATTTTTTGTTTTGGTTTTTGTTGTAGTTTTTGGAGAAAAATTGTATACAAACACATGGAAAATAGTTCAATTATTTAAAATGGTTAGACAATCCAGGAAAATGATGGAAAATGTGAGAGAAAATCAAATTTAAAATCAATTACCACAGTATTTCAAAGAGTGTAGGTGTAAGACGCCAAAGGGTAACACCTGCATTTTGTCATATGTGTCTCCCTTACTCCATGTACGGTCAAATAGGCAACTAGACTTGTTCTTCGTTTTCATCCGTAACCTGCGGGGCTTCTTGAGATGACACACAATCGTACGCCGGTGGGGGGTCATCGTTATTTTTGCCAGCATTGGCTTCCAATTCTACATTCCAAAAGTGAAGATTGAGAAAAGCTGTATCAGTTATTTAGGCAAGCCCGTTCATTATGATTGTTAAAAACTGGAAAGCATTTCTGTTGACAGGGTTTTAAAATTTGATGCCATCAGATTAGCATAGTTACGAGGATAATCAGTTGTAAAACTGTATTCATAAATACCTAAGACAGTTTACCCATTCCTATTGGTTGAGAGCCTGTTACGTGACCGGTCTTAAACGGTTGATAAAACATTGACTGGCTTTTCAATTGTCACATGAAATTTTGACTCCTATAAAATCTGGTCCCTTTTACACTTTTATCGGTTGATGAACATACAGTCTTCAATTAGGCACGCGCAATACCAGCAATGAGTCAGTATTTCAACGTGCTAAGAATTAAATTCACACTACACTGACACAGCTGCGTTCTGTGCCACTCGCGTAGTGCACGTCAAGCGCGCGCCAATCTCCATATAAGGAGTTGCTTAGGACTACTCGCTAGAAGCACGTACCATAACATAGCTAGAGGGATTTGTTTCTGAAAGACATGAAGTAAAATTCTTGAACAAAATCGTTGGAAATTTATATTGTTTTACTTGTTTTTACTCTTTGACAAGAAGGGCATTTATCGATGGAAATAAGTTTGTGCTTGGCCGGTTTTATACACTATGTTTAAGACGCGAGTCATTATCAGCGTCCAGTCTCCAAACCGGTCTTAAACATAGTATTTCAAACCGGCCAAGCACACATGTATTCCCTTGTTAACCGATGTATTAAAGACATAAGAGGCGAAAGTGGGTCGATTTTGGTGGCCAGGATGGCCCTTCTTACCAACTGCTTGCACGTAGGTTGGAGGCGGGTCGTACGAAGGGGTGTATACTTCAACTGTCCTGATTTAACGAGAGTAAAAAACGACAAAATGCTCAAGTATCTGGACCCTAAAGTATCTGGACCCATCAATCAAAATAAGAAAGCCAACCAAAGCAACACCAGACTAACCACACTGTTCATTCATTCATGGTATCCTCCTGACCCCTAATAGCCATTAAAACCACAGAATTGCCCTGTGAAGATCAAGACTCAAATTAGGTTTTTGCCCTATACCGACGTTTAAACACTATACTCAAGTGTGTTACCTCCCGAGTGAAAGTTGGAAAAAATCACTTGGGTGGGACTTGAACCCACGACCTCCTGCTTTCTAGTGCAGATGTCTTACCACTCGATCACCGAGCTAACGGGATCGGTTGGCTGGTTTGAATCTGATGTACATAGCAGCGGGTACCGCATAAATAATAATATGGAATTTTTGCGTCAGGGTCATATAAATCAAATTAGGTTTTATATCACCCCGTTAGTTCGGTGGTCGAGTGGTATCTATCGAGCTGGTATGGATGACGATCTTTTTTTTAATGTGGAGGCTAAACTACAAACAGTAGCACGTTATGTTTCGAGGACTCGATATTCTGAAATGTACTTGAAAGTTGTTTACAAAATAACAAAAAATGAGGAAACGTTTTGCCTAGGTAAAGTGGGCAGTTATGCACTCTTTTGATAAGATGTAAAGTCATTGGACAAACTAGCAATTTTATTTCATAACCATGCAAACCATGCATGATACTTTACACCTGAAAACTTTGCTCGCACACAACTCTTGGAAACAATTTCCAAAAAGAACACCACCCTTTTTCCGATTAAACCATACCGTATTCTGTGTCACGTTTTAAACAATACACTAATTATCAAGTATTGTTCGTGTGGTAGACACTGTACCTGTTTGAAATAATCTTTAACTTTTGCCAATGCGAATAAAATGGCATTTCATTACTTACGTATTTGTTTGTGGTGTAGTCCTCCCTACTTCATCTATAACACAAGAACAGATAAAAGGTTCCAATAACAATTTGGATTCACAAAGATGCCAGTGAGCCAGAATGTGTTTACCTTTTTTCGAAGGGAAGGGGCTCTTTCATCTGTTGGAAGTTGTGTACTGGCTTAGTTTTCTGCACCATTTACATTGGAAAGATTCATTTTTAACTTTCGATATCTCTTTCGAATAGAGAAACACTCCCCGACTTCTTTTTTTTATTCCGAGTCACATTTTTCATGCAGAAATGATTCCATGAAAAAAATACTAAAACAAAGCGATATATTTCAATGATGGTCAGTACATGCTCCTCTTTTTTATTACACTTCAGTGATTTGACGACTATGAAATGGATTGTTCCTTTCATTTGACTTACCTTGAGGTTTACCGCTGCAGCACTTGCAGATGTAACACATTGCAATGGTCACTAGCAGGAGAATAATGGTCCCAGCCACGCACACAGCTATGATCACCACTTGACTGCTGTTAGCATCACCTGTGGGACGGGTGGGCTGTGGAGTCGGTGTAACTTTGGTACATGGAAACAGTTTGTGAATGAAAGTGGAGAGAATGAGTAGATTTAATGTGACTGTAGGGCCAGTCCATTAATGTGGCATCCAAAGGTGTAACATTGTTGAGTCCCCGCCCTGATCGGTGTAATTTGCCATAGAATTATCATTACAATTGACTTCAAAGTAATTATTTATTTGTTTCATAGGTATACTTCGCTGTAAATAATCACTCTTTGTAAAGAAGGTATTAGAGAATTTGTCCTGAAAATATGCATTGGTTTTTATACATATTGCCAATTGAGGACTGTTCTCACTTGTGTAGACCTACATGTCCGCGATTAGAAAAGAAGTTTTATGGTGTTCCCAATAGACATGTGTACACAAACGCACATCGTAACTTACCAACAGTAACATAAGACCAGTCACCGCACACCTCGTCCCGACAGTAGAGACAGCGGACGAAGTCTGTGGGATACGGGCCGGAGTACAGGAACTCCCCGTCATGCTGAATGCAGTCCAGGTCTGGCCTCAGACTCACCCAATCCCATTCGGATTCGTCAGGCCGTACCTCAAGTCGTAGGCAGGTTCCGGCGTCGTTGTCCTCCGGTATACCGACGATGACAAACTTGCTTTGTGCCTGGATGTATGACACTGTTATACCTGAGAGATGGTGCAATTATTATAAAAACGTTACTTTGAAAATGTTTTAGTCTACATCTATTGACATTCTAACGGTACAGTGTACTAACGTCATTATATTATTCTCAGTAATGATTTCTAAATGAGACCCAATGAAATTCTACGTCTAAGTCTATGCGAAGGTTTCCCTAAGGTACCATTTTCTGTAGTAATAATGACTTCTTACATTATTAGCTTAAAAGTGTTGTGTCTGAAATTTGGATAAAAGAGCATACTCGCACACAAACAGGTCAAGCACTGAGATCTACATTATACACTTACCCATTCCATACGGAGATCCGGCTGCAACGTCACAAAATGGAAAAAAAAATTACGTAAGCTCGAAGGTCAGTAGCAGATTGCATTAGATTATAGCTGATGGCAAGAAGTTTGTTACATTCGAAAACAATAATGTTTTGGGGACGGGAGGGGGGAGGCGTGTCCTCACCCAAACTGACCATAGGGTCCCGGCACTGTTCAAACATTGTGTGCGTATACACATGTATTAATGGAGGTAGGTAGGTTTGGTTGGTTGGTTGGTTGGTTGGTTGGTTGGTTGGTTGGTTGGTTGGTTGGTTGGTGGGTGGGTGGTTGGGTGGGTGGGTGGGTGGGTGGGTGGGTGGGTGGTGGGGTGGGGGGGTGGGTGGGTGGTTGGGTGGTGGGGTGGGTGGTGGGTGGGGGGTGGGGGGTGGTGGGTGGGGTGGGTGGGTGGGTGGTGGGTGGGTGGGTGGTGGTGGGTGGGTGGGTGGGTGGGTGGGGGGGTGGGTGGGGGGTGGGTGGGTGGGTGGCTGGTGGGTTGGTGGGTTGGTGGGTTGGTGGGCTGGTGGGCTGGTGGGCTGGTGGGCTGGTGGGCTGGTGGGTGGGCTGGTGGGCTGGTGGGCTGGTGGGTTGGTGGGTTGGTGGGTTGGTGGGTTGGTGGGTGGGTGGGTGGGTGGTGGTGGGTGGGTGGGTGGGTGGGTGGGTGGGTGGGTGGGTGGGTGGGTGGGTGGGTTGGTGGGTTGTTGGGTGGGTGGGTGGGTGGGTGGGTGGGTGGGTGGGTTGGTGGGTTGGTGGGTTGGTGGGTGGGTGGGTTGGTGGGTTGGTGGGTTGGTGGGTTGGTGGGTTGGTGGGTTGGTGGGTTGGTGGGTTGGTGGGTTGGTGGGTTGGTGGGTTGGTGGGTTGGTGGGTTGGTGGGTTGGTGGGTTGGGTTGGTGGGTTGGTGGGTTGGTGGGTTGGTGGGTTGGTGGGTTGGTGGGTTGGTGGGTTGGTGGGTTGGTGGGTTGGTGGGTTGGTGATTTGCTGCCTTGTGGAGACTCACACACAATAGTGAACAAAACATTGTAAAGGTCTCCACAGGGCAATTTCTATAGATGAATAGGTCTCCACAAGGTTTTCACGAAATAGATATATGGGTTTTACTCAAAAACTAGGAATTTCCAAGGTGTGTTTATTTGTCGCAGATGGAAGAGTTTTAGAAAAGGGATATTAATTCCAAATTTCAGCCCAGGAAACTTATTCTGGTTAAAATAAGAGCATTTTGAAAATTCACTTTCAAAATTGAACACTTTACTACACGGGAACAAAGAAATGTCTCCACAAGGATACAAATTTTGGAATGGGTGGGTTGGTGGGTTGGTGGGTTGGTGGGTTGGTGGGTTGGTGGGTTGGTGGGTTGGTGGGTTGGTGGGTTGGTGGGTTGGTGGGTGGGGGGGGGGGTGGGTGGGTGGGATGGTGGGGTGGTGGGTGGGGGGGGTGGTGGGTGGGTGGGGTGGTGGGTGGGTGGAGTGGGTGGGTGGGTGGGTGGGTGGGGTGGGTGGGTGGTGGGTGGGTGGGTGGGTGGGTGGGTGGGTGGGTGGGTGGGTGGGTGGGTGGGTGGGTGGGTGGGTGGGTGGGTGGGTGGGTGGGTGGGTGGTGGGTGGGTGGGTGGGTGGGTGGGTGGGTGGGTGGGTGGGTGGGTGGGTGGGTGGGGTGGGTGGGTGGGTGGGTGGGTGGGTGGGTGGGTGGTGGGTGGGTGGGGTGGGTGGGTGGGTGGGTGGGTGGGTGGGTGGGTGGGTGGGTGGGTGGGTGGGTGGGTGGGTGGGTGGGTGGGTGGGTGGGTGGGTGGGGTGGGTGGGTGGGTGGGTGGGTGGGTGGGTGGTGGGTGGGTGGGTGGGTGGGTGGGTGGGTGGTGGTGGGTGGGTGGGTGGGTGGGTGGGTGGGTGGGTGGGTGGGTGGGTTGGGTGGGTGGGTGGGTGGGTGGGTGGGTGGGTGGGTGGGTGGGGTGGGTGGTTGGGTGGGTGGGTGTTGGTGGGGGGGTGGTGGGGGGGGGGGGGTGGGGGGTGGGTGGGTGGGTGGGTGGGTGGTTGGGTGGTTGGTTGGTTGGTTGGTTGGTTGGTTGGTTGGTTGGTTGGTTGGTTGGTTGGTTGGTTGGTTGGTTGGTTGGTTGGTTGGTTGGTTGGTTGGTTGGTTGGTTGGTTGGTTGGTTGGTTGGTTGGTTGGTTGGTTGGTTGGTTGGTTGGTTGGTTGGTTGGTTGGTTGGTTGGTTGGTTGGTTGGTTGGTTGGTTGTTGCTGTTGTTGCTGTTGTTGTTGTTTGCATTTATTTATTTGAAGTCTCTATGGGTATATATTAAATAATACCAGGACATCAAGAATATGTTTCAATGTCTCAAAAATTCTGTGAACACTGTAATTTAAAAACACATCAGGATGCCAGGTCTTCTTTGATAACATTAAAAGCTACCAGTGACTTTTCCCATTGTGGACTTGTGGCTACTCACGGTTTGTGCGCACGGTTAGAGTCGCATAGGGACTGGAGCCATGTCTGTTGGTTGCATACACTGCTACTTGGTAGAGTGTGTCCAGTTGCAGGTCACGGTACGATTCCCAATCAGAATGAGGCCCGTTTGAGATCCAGGCAAGTGGGTCGAACACATCAGGAATCTTGCGAATGTTGGAAAAAAAATTCTCTAACTCCTCGCCTCCGTCGTATCCCGACTCCCATTCGACCCAGATGCGTGAGTGTGTTACGTACCACGCCTGAAGTCCCTTTGGAGGCTCTGGATTTCCTAGATTTACACATAAAAAAGAATACAAAATTATTCTTACCTTCGGTTAAACCATACGAACATTTGCTTGTCATGCAATTTCGTCTTTTCTTAATACTATCACCTCAGAAAATTAAAGGGGCCATTTGATAAAACTGTTTAATGCAATCCATGTGTCCAAATTTCGTTTTGCCATGTTAAGGACATTTTAGTGCCATTTTGGTTTTTATGACAATGCAAATGCAAATGTCAATATTCATGAAATAATGTGTGATGTCATTTCCGGCAGAAACCTTTGACGTCGTACTGTCTGTCTGTACACGGCTGCAGTATGAGACAATGAGCAAGCATTTCTCACAAATATTTTCAATGAGGAATTTTTGGGTTTCACATTTTGAACAGAAAAACACCTTAAAACTGAACAGTGTTTTCTTAGAATGACATTACAGCACCCGCATGGTTTTTGACGTTGAAAGAATGAAAAAAAAAAGATTTTTAATAAATAAATCAAAGGATGTCAAATAATTTCTATAAGAGGGGTAGAACATTCCTACGCCAGTAGTTATGATTACGCCCTCTTGCGTTCGTGACCTTCGACCTGTTTGTCTTCGTTCTATCGTTTATCGCTCAATGTGCGCCTCCCCTTTGTTCATTAAAGTCTCCCACTATACCCGATACGTCG
Source organism: Patiria pectinifera (assembly GCA_029964075.1). Lineage (NCBI taxonomy): Eukaryota > Metazoa > Echinodermata > Asteroidea > Valvatida > Asterinidae > Patiria > Patiria pectinifera. Next base: position 2,978,437 of record CM057150.1, read on the forward strand.
ATTACAGTTGCATTTATTGTGTGTGTGTTGGATTGAACTCTTGTCCCTACTGGCGCTAAGTAAACTTCATCTCGTGGACCCTCGAAAGAAAATAGTTAGAAACCTAATCTGATGAAATTTCAGTTCAGTGGATATCATACTTTTCAAGAAAACAACGAGTAACCATGAGCAACTTTTTGACCACGAAACGCAAATTTTGTCCTCGCGCGCTATATTTCCCGAAATCAGTCAAATTAATCGTTTGTACACTACTCCTTTTATTCAAAGAAAGATTTTTGATAATAATCCTGTTGGTCACTTTTTGAGTAAATTCAAGCCATCTTATACCTTAAAAAGTACTAGACAAAACTAGCAGTTCAGTGAACGAGTTATTAACAAATACAATGTACAATATTTTAACCGGTTGAACCACGGTTCCTACACAAAAGGACTACGACTTTAACCTTAATTGGTAGGACGCGTGATAACAGGCCTTAATACCCGTTCGCGCGTGTTAATCGTGAACGTTCCAGGTGTGCCATTTTGTCATTTTGCGCCATTGATAGTGTTGACAAGGTTTTGGGGTATGTCATTTTGATATGGAGCAGTGTCACATTGGCCCTGAACATTATCGGATCCAGTAGGACCTAGAGACCGGGTAACATCTGACACCGGCCTTTTGAGATTGCAAGGGAGAGGGATTATAGCAAATTGTCCCGTGGGTAGTTTGGAATCTGAAACGCAAGAACAGGACTGTTTGTTTGGGTGTTTTGGGGTTTTTTTGGCACTAGAGGCACATTTAGTGAGAAATGAAGAAAAAAAATCCAACGCAAATTTCAAAATGTTATCCAAAACGGCGAATGTTACCGATAAGGATCAGGAATACGTATTTAAATGTGCGAACTTTATTTTTAAACAAGCTCCCTCCACGTGCAAAATGACCGGTTCGGGGTGCAGTGTGTATGCTAAATCTTCTCTCCAAAATGTCCTCGGAAAACAAGAATAAGTCTAGCCGAACACGATTCAGATATGTACCTGTTTCTTTCAGCTGTATTTCATGCTCGTCAAATGTACCGATGCTGCTGGCAGCCCTACACCTGTACGTGCCATAATCCGTGCTGGTATCCACCGCAGCGAAGACCACTTGACTAATGACACGATATCCAACCACCCCATCTCCGGATATGGTATCTTCCAGGGAAATCCGGTCAGGTAATGTGTCGTTGGTAATAATGGTGTCGTTTGGACCGTACCAAGTGACATTGGGGAGGGGATTGCCTTGTATGATGCATTCTAAGGTTGATGTGTAGTTGTCGTTCGCACCAATCCACGTTCTATCCTTATTGCTGATTTCAGGGCCGTCTGTAGCATTCATAAGGTGGAAAAAAGACAAGTATTGTCCCCGATTGGGTAAACGTACTCTGTTTAGAATCGTTTACAAAACTAATTGGGTTCTTAAAGGAGGACGTTATCGGAGTTCCAAAATGGAAGGATCTCATACTCATCCGTATGTGAGTATTAACCACTATACAAGGTGAGTCAAAAGTAACCGAAATTAAGGGTTTTTTTGTTTAAAAAACAATTGAATTCGAAACGTAGATGAATTGCATCTAAAAAGAGCATTTTTCACTCATTTAAAAAAAAATTACTGAAATTAATCCATGCTTTCAGGAGTTCTGAACGTTTACTAAAATAACCAATTTGTATAGTTGTCCATGGAATGCCATTAGAAGTTAATGAGCTGGTTGAGTATTATAGATTAAACGTTCACGTTTCACTGTACTCAATAGGCATTCATAGGTTTGTAGAACGGTCAATGATCAGTGGTAAATGCCTAGTTGTGTGATTTTTTTTTTATTATTAAAATGGACATAACTTGAGAATAGAGTGTGCAAATGACGTCAAATTTTCACAGTAAAAAGCCAATAGGATTTATTTTATCCCTATTTTTGTGGGATGAAATGGAGCTAGTCAAATATTTTTAACAATATTTTTCAAATTGGGTAACCGCTGGCACCTTGCAAATGGTCTCGTATCCCTTAAAGGACAAGTTGTTATGCTTGTGATTTCAATAAATATAGACAAAACTAAAGATTTATAAGTCTAGAACAGCGGTGTCAAATAAACTCCTTATAATATAGGTGTGAATTTGGTGAAGAGATGGTTGTATACTCACAGAAGACTACATTAACAGTCCAATCAGACAATCGATTCGGGTTCCCATCGTCTGACCATATACTATTCCCAGCACATCGGTACCAGCCAGACTGGTTCCTGAACACGCCCTTAAAAGTCAAGTCGTTGCTGTCCATAGTGAACGTCGGTTCGGTGAGAGTGGTCGATATTTCCCGATCCAGACTGTACCGCCACTCAATCCATCCCGAAAGACCGCTGTCGAAGGCACAGGTGAGCGTGACGTCATCTCCCTCCAGAACAGGTCCCGATGGGGTCTTGGTCACAAAAAGCTCCCAAACTGCCCAAGTTAGATAAAAACATTAAAATCGCAATTAAGTCTCACAGGAATCGAAAAATCCTTTAATATCATCTTAGTTTTCTATAGGTTTTTCGTCGCATCTTATAAGATAATGTAGACGTTATGTATAGAGGAGGGCAATGCCTTTGTTTCGCCTTGATATGCATGAGTCTTTTGTGCATTCCTCGAATACAGATTAACAAAGGATGTCCTCTACCAATAAGGTCTGTAGAGGTCGTCCTATTGACTATACTTACCATAAGCAACGTAAGAATGCCGACCGCACAGTTTGTCCCGGCAGAGGTAACATCGCATGTTGTCAAAATATGGGCCGGCGGCGAAGTAATCGAACTCGCCGTCACTCTGAATGCAGTCCAGATCTGGCCTCAGACTAACATCAAACAAGTTTTCCAGGTCCCGTCCCGCTAGTCGTAGGCAGGCTCCGTTGTCTTCGTCAGCTCTGGGTATGCCGGTGACGATAATCATCCCTTTTGACTTCGTATATGACACTGTTATACCTGAGGGCGATCCAAGGCAGATGAAACATGAGAATTGTAACATGAGAAACCTATGCTTTCAAAATTCTATACCTAACTTACAGAGAGATAATTATGACAAATAGGCATGCACACAAAAAGGAACAACCACACGGTGTTGGGCCATGGATTACCGCAAACTTTGCCACACACATCAACTCAAAATATGCACGTTTAAATCCATGTTTGACTTTTCAACATACCGCCATAGGGCGCTCTAACATTTGATGACGTCACCTGTAAAACATTTTGTACAGTACTGCCTAGGCAAGTTCACATCTTCTGCCAATTTCAAGTAATAAGGCACTTCCGGTTTTAACCGGAAGGAAGGGTCACGTGATTTTGCACTTCAAACCAAAAATGAAGACCCTGCAATATTGAATTGATTGCCATAAAACAAAATCAAATATGTAGCAGTTGATTTTATATTGATTTTCAAAGATTAAATATGGAAATATTTATTTGCTTGTACTATGACACTTGATAACATCATTGTGACGTCATCGCCAGAAACCTCCAGAGCTATATTTACTCTGTTATATATAGCCACATCTTGATTATATATCTCACAGTTGATTGTTTTAGCAATTGTTTAAGATTTAAAGGTCTTTTCTTTATAACATCCGGTCTGACGTATGACGTCATCCATTTTTTTCGCGCACAGGTCTTTTCTGCATTAAGTTCATCATGTATGTGAGGTTTGAAGCGATTACCGCAAATTTCGTCACAGGCATCAAGTGAAAATGCGTGTTTGACGTTTTTTAAACTGCCGCTAGAGGGCGCTCCAACACTTCATGGCATCACCCATTATTTTTTTGGAAGGTCAATCCAGGCAGACACTTAAATCGTTAAAAGCAAGTTCATATCTTTTTCCACTTTTGAATTATTGGGCACTTCCGGTTTCGACCGTAAGGAAGGAAGGGTCACGAGATTTTACGCGCACAGGATAAAATGAAGATCATGTATTACCATGTCGATTCCCGCAAATTTCAGGTTCCAGTCCCTCACGGTTGATTTTATATGGAATTTCGAAGATTAAATTTATTAAACTTTCAAGCGACGTCACGTGACCCATGATGACGTCATGATGACGTAATTGCACAAAACCACATCTGCAGTGGATTGGGCATTCATGCATTGACAAATGAAGTTAATGTACGTTTCCATTTTTCCAAACAATTCCGGAGAAGGATTTGCTGGGAATCTGCTGAGAAGAACATAAACAGTAAACTCTTACAACTGGTGCCGGGCTCAAGGCCCAACACCTAACTATACTTGTGCGTGTGGACAAACGCGGGGCTATTTTGGCAATGTTTTCGTGACACCTGGGATGTAGAGTACAAATTCATATTACTCATTTACTCGTATTTTAAAACTTATATAGGTTAGGGTTAGGGTTAGGATTGAGGATGGAGGATGGAGGATGGAGGATGGAGGATGGAGGATGGAGGATGGAGGATGGAGAATGGAGGTTGGAGGATGGAAGATAGAGGATGGAGGATGGAGGATGGAAGCTAGAAGATGGAGGAAGGAGGATGGAGGATGGAGGATGGAGGATGGAAGAAGGAGGGTGGAGGATGGAGAATGGAGGATGAAGGATGGAGGATGGAGGATGGAAATGAGGAATGGAGGATTGAAGAGGGGTGAAGGATGGAGGATGGAGGAAGGAGGATGGAGGATGGAGGAAGGAGGATGGAGGATGGAGGATGGAGGATGGAGGATGGAGGATGGAGGATGGAGGATGGAGGATGGAGGATGGAGGATGGAGGATGAAGGATAAAGGATGGAGGAAGGAGGATGGAGGATGGAGGATGGAGGATGGAGGATGGAGGATGGAGGACGGAGGATGGAGGATGGAGGAAGGAGGATGGAGGATTGAGGATGGAGGATGAAGGATAAAGGATAAAGGATGGAGGAAGGAGGATGGAGGGTGGAGGATGGAGGATGGAGGATGGAGGATGGAGGATGGAGGATGGAGGATGGAGGATGGAGGATGGAGGATGGAGGATGGAGGATGGAGGATGGAGGATGGAGGATAAAGGATGGAGGAAGGAGGATGGAGGGTGGAGGATGGAGGATGGAGGATGGAGGATGGAGGATGGAGGATGGAGGATGGAGGATGGAGGATGGAGGATGGAGGATGGAGGATGAAGGATAAAGGATAAAGGATGGAGGAAGGAGGATGGAGGGTGGAGGATGGAGGATGGAGGATGGAGGATGGAGGATGGAGGATGGAGGATGGAGGAAGGAGGATGGAGGGTGCAGGATGGAGAATGGAGGATGGAGGATGGAGGATGGAGGATGGAGTATGAAGGATGAAGGATGGAGGATGGAGGATGGAGGATGGAGGATCGAGGATGAAGGATGGAGGATGGAGGATGGAGGCTGGAGGATGGAGGATGGGGGATGGAGGATGGAGGATGGAGGATGAAGGATGGAGGAAGGAGGATGGAGGATGGAGGATGGAGGATAGAGGATGGAGGATGGAGGATGGAAGCTAGAGGATGGAGGATGGAGGATGGAGGATGGAGGATGGAGGATGGAGGATGGAGGATGGAGGATGGAGGATGGAGGATGGAGGATGGAGGATGGAGGATGGAGGATGGAGGATGGAGGATGGAGGATGGAGGATGGAGGATGGAGGATGGAGGAAGGATGGTGGATGGAGGATGAAGGATGAAGGATGGAGGATGGAGGATAGAGGATGGAGGAAGGAGGATGGAGGATAGAGGAAGGGTATTGAGGATGGAGGAAGGAAGATAAAGGATTGAGGGTGGAGGATGAAGGATAAAGGATGGAGGAAGGAGGATGGAGGGTGGAGGATGGAGGATGGAGGATGGAGGATGGAGGATGGAGGATGGAGGATGGAGGACGGAGGATGGAGAATGAAGGATGGAGGATGAAGAATGGAGGAAGGAGGATGGAGGGTGGAGGATGGAGGAAGGAGGATGGAGGGTGGAGGATGGAGGATGGAGGATGGAGGATGAAGGATAAAGGATGAAGGATGGAGGATGAAGGATGGAGGGTTGAGTGTTGAGGATGGAGGATGGAGGATGGAGGATGGAGGATGAAGGACGGAGGATGGAGAATGAAGGATGGAGGATGAAGGATGGAGGATGGAGGCTGGAGGATGGAGGATGGAGGATGGAGGATGGAGGATGGAGGATGGAGGATGGAGGATGGAGGATGGAGGATGGAGGATGGAGGATGAAGGATGGAGGATGGAGGATGAAGGATGGAGGATGGAGGATGGAGGATGGAGGATGGAGGATGGAGGATGGAGTATGAAGGATGAAGGATGGAGGATGGAGGATGGAGGATGGAGGATGGAGGATCGAGGATGAAGGATGGAGGATGGAGGCTGGAGGCTGGAGGATGGAGGATGGGGGATGGAGGATGGAGGATGGAGGATGAAGGATGGAGGAAGGAGGATGGAGGATGGAAGATGGAGGATAGAGGATGGAGGATGGAGGATGGAAGCTAGAGGATGGAGGAAGGAGGTTGGAGGATGAAGGACGGAGGATGGAGAATGAAGGATGGAGGATGAAGGATGGAGGATGGAGGATGGAGGATGGAGGATGGAGGATGGAGGATGGAGGATGGAGGATGGAGGATGAAGGATGGAGGATGGAGGATGGAGGATGGAGGATGAAGGATGGAGGATGGAGGATGGAGGATGGAGGATGGAGGATGGAGGATGGAGGATGGAGGATGGAGGATGAAGGATGGAGGAAGGAGGATGGAGGATGGAGGATGAAGGATGAAGGATGGAGGATGGAGGATGGAGGATTGAGTATGAAGGATGAAGGATGAAGGATGGAGGATGGAGGATGGAGGATGGAGGATGGAGGATGGAGGATGGAGGATGGAGGATGAAGGATGGAGGATGGAGGATGGAGGATGGAGGATGGAGGATGGAGGATAGAGGATGGAGGATGGAGGATGGAAGCTAGAGGATGGAGGATGGAGGATGGAGGATGGAGGATGGAGGATGGAGGATGGAGGATGGAGGATGGAGGATGGAGGATAGAGGATGGAGGATGGAGGATGGAAGCTAGAGGATGGAGGAAGGAGGATGGAGGATGGAGGATGGAGGATGGAGGAAGGAGGGTGGAGGATGGAGAATGGAGGATGAAGGATGGAGGATGGAGGATGGAAATGAGGAATGGAGGATTGAAGAGGGGTGAAGGATGGAGGATGGAGGAAGGAGGATGGAGGATTGAGGATGGAGGATGGAGGATGGAGGATGGAGGATGGAGGATGGAGGATGGAGGATGGAGGATGGAGGATGGAGGATGGAGGATGGAGGATGGAGGATGGAGGATGAAGGATGGAGGATGAAGGATGGAGGAAGGAGGATGGAGGATGGAGGATGGAGGATGGAGGATGGAGGATGGAGGATGGAGGATGGAGGATGGAGGATGGAGGATGGAGGATGGAGGATGGAGGATGGAGGATGGAGGATGGAGGATGGAGGATGGAGGAAGGAGGATGGAGGATGGAGGATGGAGGATGGAGGATGGAGGATGGAGGATGGAGGATGGAGGATGGAGGATGGAGGATGGAGGACGGAGGATGGAGAATGAAGGATGGAGGATGAAGGATGGAGGATGGAGGATGGAGGATGGAGGATGGAGGATGGAGGATGGAGGATGGAGGATGGAGGATGGAGGATGGAGGATGGAGGATGGAGGATGGAGGATGGAGGATGGAGGATGGAGGATGGAGAATGAAGGATGGAGGATGAAGGATGGAGGATGGAGGATGAAGGAAGGATTGTGGAGGATGGAGGATGGAGGATGGAGGATGGAGGACGGAGGATGGAGAATGAAGGATGGAGGATGAAGAATGGAGGAAGGAGGATGGATGATGGAGGATGGAGGATGGAGGATAGAGGATGGAGGATGGAGGATGGAAGCTAGAGGATGGAGGAAGGAGGATGGAGGATGGAGGATGGAGGATGGAGGATGGAGGATGGAGGATGGAGGATGGAGGATGGAGGATGGAGGATGGAGGATGGAGGATAGAGGATGGAGGATGGAGGATGGAGGATGGAGGATGGAGGATGGAGGATGGAGGATGGAGGATGGAGGATGGAGGATGGAGGATGGAGGATGGAGGATAGAGGATGGAGGATGGAGGATGGAAGCTAGAGGATGGAGGAAGGAGGATGGAGGATGGAGGATGGAGGATGGAGGAAGGAGGGTGGAGGATGGAGAATGGAGGATGAAGGATGGAGGATGGAGGATGGAAATGAGGAATGGAGGATTGAAGAGGGGTGAAGGATGGAGGATGGAGGAAGGAGGATGGAGGATGGAGGATGGCGGATGGAGGATGGAGGATGGAAAACAGAGGATGGAGAATCGAGAATGGAGAATGACAGGTGGAGGTTGAAGAATGGAGGAGGGAGAATAAAGGATGGACGAGGAGGTCAAGGAAGACAAAGGGTGTTTGGGCAAATACAGCTAAAAACAAATCAAAACAGGTGAAAGAGATACATTGAAAAAACTTACCTAAGTCACTCGGTGAAGTGGCTAAAATATAACCAAAAAAAGTGCGAAATGTGAAGACTGAAACATTGTCGAATGAAGCCCACAAATTAATATGAGTTAAAACACCATTCCGGTATCGTAAGTGTGGTTAAGTTATACCAACAATCGTTCTTTCGTCATCGTATTTCAAACTAAACAAAAGAACTAAAACGACCATTATCAGGCGTTTGTGTGCTATTCTAAATCATTCCGAACCAAATACTCGGTTTTAAATCCTGCAACGAAGCAATTACTGACTGAAATTCTTGAAAATTGACTATAGGGCCTGATAGCGTGAGTCAATTCATCCATCAAGATCGAACGCATAACGGCAACATTGATATCGATACTTACGCGTCGTGCGGACGTCCAGAGTCGTGTTTGGACTGGCGCCGAGTATGTTCCTGGCATACACTGCTATTTGGTAGAGAGTGTCCGGCTGGAGGTCAGTGTACGCCCAATACCGCTCCTGTGGGCCAAGTTGGATCCAGTTCGATGCATTGAAATCTCCCGGAATCTCGCGAATGTTCATGTAATAGGACTCCAATTCCTCACCCCCGTCATAGCCTGGCTCCCAGTTGATCACGATGGTATCCTCAGTTTGTGCGCCGTTGTTAGATATTTTGAGGTCCTTTGGCGCCTCAGGCGGTCCTGATAAACAAATTTTAAATTTTAAATAAAAAGGAAAGATCCAGGGAGGAACAAAGACGTCGTTTTCGACTGAAAATCTGTACAAAAAGATGAGTAATGGCCACTTTTTAAATGAATGATATTGTCCACATCTTTTCTACAGAGTCATAAAATAATTGTTGAAAGGAAAAGATAAGGGAAAAAGCGCCCCCTATTATGAAATGGTGTATAGCCCTCCTCCATCCGGGTGTTTGAATTTGCAAAAGCCGACCTGCGACAAATTTGCCCCAGATAATACGTCTCTGGATCCATTAGTTTCCTAATGAATATAAGTGAAATACTTTGGCTCCTTTTAATTCTCCTCTGACACAAAAGCAACATCTTTGACAAAGTACTAAACAATTTCCTCAATGTTTGAATCAAAACCCCTTTTTTATCCAACCGGTTTTGTTTTCTTAAAAAAATGGTTTGTGCGATTGTTATTTGATGGCTTTTCGTGCAGTTTCGCTTTGCTTTGTGAATCCGTATAGGACACTCATTGCCCCTATCTATTAAATCATCTATCTTTAAGACTTCAATAGCAAATGCCGACAACGGAACATTGTAATTGAATGTACCTGTTTCTGTCAACTCGATTTCATGGTCGTCAAATGTACCAATGCCGTTGGCAGCCCTACACCTGTACATCCCATAATCAGCGCTGGAATTCACTGCATTGATTGTCAGCTTATTGTGGAATCTATACCCGAAAGAAAAATCGTAATAACGATCTTCTTCAAGTGAGACTCGGTCGGGGTCCGTGTCTTCGTTTATATTGGCGCCGTTTGGACCGTACCAAGTGACTGCAGGGCGGGGATCGCTTCGGACAATGCATTCTAAGGTCGTCGTGTAGTTGTCGTTTGCACCAATCCACGTCCTATCTTTGTTCATAATGACGGGGCGATCTGTCAAGGTATAAAGAAAGAATTCGAGATAAAACATCATTCCCAGTTCTCAAAGACGCACTAACTTAAAATAAGTTTTCTATTAAGACAAAGAATTTATACTTGCTTTCACAAATGAAATGTGATTTTGTTTGTGTCCAGTGTCCACCACTTTTAGTTAAGACTGAGTACAAACACGATCGAGGGACCAATGAATTTGAGAAAGACGTACACCACATGACTCTAGATGAAGCTAATTTCTTTGTTTTTAATAGCCACCAGTTCACGAATGTGTTACCGATTGCAAACAAAATAAGGTCGAATTTTGTGTATAACCTTTAAATCAGACCGGTCATGTACAGTGTATGAGTGTTATGTGTGTACTCACAGATAAGCGATAAACCACCCCAACCAGAAAATGTAGTGGGATTCCAATATGCTGGTGACCAGGAGATGCTCCCTACACACCGGTAGCTGCCGGCCTGGTTCCCAGACAACCCCGTAAGGGTTAAAGTGTGGCTGCCCGTTACGTATGTCGGTTCGGTGAGAGTAGTGGTTTCCTCAGAAAGAAGGTGCTGCCACTCAATCCACACAAAAATATCTGGGTTGCTGGAGACAATGGTGCATGTGAAAGTGACGTCACTGCCCTCCAGGATGTCGCCCCATGGATTTTTGGTCACTGAGAGTCTCCAATCTGCGTGAGAAACACAAACAATAATTTACGTGTCCTCTCACTATAACGGTGTCAATACGTTAGTTCAATATTTGATATTTGATATTCACGTCTGTATTTGGGGGAAAGACCACAATATTTCGGATCTTCGTTTCTATTCAAATGTTGCCGAGCCTTATCTTGAGTTGCGCCCTTTCGTGGCACAATCCTAAGATCAATATTAATTTTGAGATATTTCTCATTCAGCCGATTGTAGCTACGTGATGTCCCCAACTGTATCGAAGTATAATAGCAACGGCGCGCGTGTGTGCGTGGTGTCAGGCTGACTCCCATATGTGCACAATAGGAAACAAAAGGTTACGTACGTCTCAACAGGGCATTTTTTATAGGTGACCACGTCTCCACAAGGTTATCATGAAATAACTAGGAATTTCCAAGGTGTGTTGATCAGTCGCAAATTGAAGTATTTTATGTAAGGGATATTAAGTCCAAATGTCAGCCCAAGAAATTCGTTCTGGTTAAAAAAGGAGCATTTGAAAGTACACGTTCAAACTCCAATACTTTAGTACAACAAAGAAATGACTCCACAAGATACACATTTCAGTATGTATGGATTAATCCTAAAGGGGCCGGGTTATTTTGACCATCTCAGCCGAGGGGGTGGGGGGGCGGATTCCGATTTTTATGTTTTTGGTGTCAAAAGATGCGCAAGGCTCGAGGCTAAAAAGTCATAGAAGCTCGGGTCGCGAAAGAAAAATAATGGGTATCGCGGAAAAAGTCGAGGGGGGGGGGCGGATTTTGCCCCCCTGCCCTTTTAGGGTTAACCATATGACAAACCAACTACAAACGCAAATTTCAAAAATGTGTCAGTCGACACGGTTTTGGAAATGACTTTATTTTATGTTGGTTTTTAACAGCATGCCAAAAGGAATAATTTCAAGGCGAGTTTAGTGATTTATCTGTAAACTAAGAAAAGACTAATTTGGTGGGTCACTTTTTGGATAGCTGCATTATGGCGCAACATATACCTTTAATTCAAACCTGTTGAACAATCAACGTTTCAGGCAGTATGCTCTGCCCGTCGTCCCGTCAAGGGTTCTGATGGGCGGGTTGAGAATTCTCTCCAAAACCGAATCAATTATGCACAAATGCTGAAATGAAAACGAATTTTAGCCTCGAACCTAATGTATAGCGGTTGGTAATAACTCTTTGGTGCTAAAGTGAATGATAGGCTTGTGAAAAGACAACTTTAATTTCATTCTTTTTAATATCTGACTGAACCGGTTGTTTGAAAACGGTTTTCATGTCAAGCCGTTGGAAAGGGAATGCCGCCAACGCTAGAGAAAAAGGCACTTAAAAACCTTTAAGGTTTTTGTGTTGAATAGGAAAGGGCGTAATTATACATGTCGCCACTACATTTTAAGTGTTAAATGGAATGGAGTTTGGCCGCCTGCATGCTTTCAAGTTTTTCTCAGACTTGTGTTTTCTTAAAAAGGGGTGGTTTTCTGGATAAGAAAATAGCAAGGAAGAACCGGTTTTGTGCGAGCAAAATTCCAAAAAGTTGCCAAGTTTACATTGAGTCTGCTTGAGCATGGCGAGGAGACTTAATAAAAGCCCAAAAATAACAAAACGAATGCAGCTTAGAATAGATCTGTCCTATCTCGCCAAATAAGCAGATTATTGTCTGTCATAATTTCAGCTCGGTATATATTTCTCTAGAAAAGTGTGTGGAAATTGCGTCTGCAGTGGGTTTTTTACTCGAAGCAAAGTAATTCACGCTCCGATTATAATCATGTTGATTGTTTACCTTTCGACTTCAGTTTGACACTTGGGGACAAATAACTCATGACATTTCGTTTTTCAATTACCTTGTACATTACACACAGAACGCAACATGCTGCATTTTAAAACACCTTACCCCACTTCTGACAATCAGCCTACGTACTTTGCATGGTGAATATTGCCTTTGTATTGACATCAAAGGGTACCCAGTCGACTGTGAATGCAGGGGTCAGTTCACGAGATGTACAACCCCGCTGGCAGTGCTCAAGTTCATAAATTTACTAACACCATTTTTGGATCCCGTTTCGGATACAACCCGTGTATCTTTAATGTGGAAAATGTGCTTCAGTAATCAGTAATAATCCTCCGCAACTTACCGTGTGCATCTGACTGTGAGCAGTCGCAGATCCGAGCACATAATCCCAGCAGTATTACTGCGTACGTCACGGACGCCATTTTGGAAGCCATGTTATTTTGAGGCGGACACAAAATAATGTGGAATTTGGATTCGAAAGCGATTGACGTAGGCTACTCAAAAGAGCGACAGAACAACCTTTGTGCTATTATCTCAACGACGAATTTAACAGTGGCGTATAAAGGTCAAGTTGATTGCGGTAGACGTGATACAGGGCGTTTAAGCGGGCAGTGACTAATAATTCTTCCCAACAAACTGTTATTTGCACAGCCAATTATCGAGTCCAGTTGAAAAGCCTTGTGTACTCGTTCTGCGTGGTACCTTGTTCCAGTTAAACAAGTCAAGTTTTAAGCTGTCTCTTAGATAACCTTCCACATGTTAGTTAATAATTCATCAATACTAAAAGGGCTATCGCATATGATTCCAAATACCCCCCCCCCCTCCTTACAAAAAAAAAACAATGTAGAATGATTACAACGTATTTCCAACGCAAAAGGCAACACAAATGGAGGAGTGGTCTTGAGAATCTGACGAGACCGCTTTTAATACAACAATTTTAATTTTTCTCATATATACATGTATTATACACAAAAGAAGTTAATCATATTAAGGTAAAACAAGTTAATCAAACTTTACTTAAACATTGGACGGGGGAACAATTCAATAAAAAGGGGCAACTAAATTGTCATAACTTAACCAAACATGTCAAATACATGTCAAAATACACTGTATATATTTTGTATCAAACGGATGTTAGTGTTAAACCAAATTAAATACAATGTCTGGGGCCCCCTTCAATGGCGAGAGCATTGGCTAGTTTTGTTCAAAGCAACTGCCCCGTGACGAATTATCTAAGCAATAGCTGTCACAATGAGACCGCCATTGAATGGGGCCTTCATTAGTGCACAGTGACGGTGTATTCAGACTCGTCTATGAGCTCTGTGCATGAACAAGAGAGATTGCTCATCTTAGTTCGTAAGATGAAATTGTGAATTTGTCAAATGGGACTCACAAGTAAGCATGTGATAATGCTATCAATCGGTATTTATCAAAACCACTGGTCTAAATGTAAATGAATCGAGATGGAGTCTCGGTAATACATATTATATTTACAATGCACGTAAGCGAATCAAGAAGAAAGACACGTCCCTAACCTATTACGTAAATCGTAAGTTACACAACTCTACATGCAAAAGCACATCCAAATGTAAGTTTAATATGAAGTAAAAATTGAACTTAAAATAAAAAAATAATCAGACATTCGTAGAAACAATTTGTGGTCGTATTTCCTTCCTTTTTCAGGAAATCTTGAATCGTGGATTTTTTGTTTTGGTTTTTGTTGTAGTTTTTGGAGAAAAATTGTATACAAACGCATGGGAAATAGTTCAATTATTCAAAACGGTTAGACAATCCAGGAAAATGATGGAAAATGTGAGAGAAAACCAAATTTGAAATCAATTACCACAGTATTTCAAAGAGTGTAGGTGTAAGACGCCCTAGGGTAACATCTGCATTTTGTCATATGTGTCTCCCTTACTCCATGTACGGTCAAAGAGGCAACTAGACTTGTTCTTCGTTTTCAACCGTAACCTGCGGTGCTTCGCGAGATGACACACAATCGTACGCCGGTGGGGGGTCATCGTTATTTTCGCCAGCATTGGCTTCCAATTCTGCATTCCAAAAGTGAAGATTGAGAAAAGCTAGATCAGTTATTTAGGCAAGCCCGTTCATTATGATTGTTGAAAACTGGAAAGCATTTCCGTTGACAGGGTTTTAAAATTTGATGCCATCAGATTAGCATAGTTACGAGGATAATCAGTTGTAAAACTGTATTCATAAATACCTAAGACAGTTTAGCCATTCCTATTGGTTGAGAGCCTGTTACGTGACCGGTCTTAACGGTTGATAAAACATTGACTGGCTTTTCAATTGTCACATGAAATTTTGACTCCTATAAAATCTGGTCCCTTTTACACTTTTATCGGTTGATAAACATACAGTCTTCAATTTAATTTGCACGCGCAATACTAGCAATGAGTCAGTATTACAACGTGCTAAGAATTAAATTCACACTACACTGACACAGCTGCGTTGTGTGCCACATCGTGCTGTGCGCGTCAAGCGCGCGCCAATCTCCATATAAGGAGTTGCTTAGGACTACTCGCTAGAAGCATATACCATAATATAGCTAGAGGGATGTGTTTCTGAAAGACATGAAGTAAAATTCTTGAACAAAATCGTTGGAAATTTAAAATGTTTTACTTTTTTTTACTCTTTGATCAGAAGGGCATTTATCGATGGAAATAAGTTTGTGCTTGGCCGGTTTTATACACTATGTTTAAGACGCGAGTCATTATCAGCGTCCAGTCTCCAAACCGGTCTTAAACATAGTGTTTCAAACCGGCCAAGCACACATGTATTCCCTTGTTAACCGATGTATTAAAGACATAAGAGGCGAAAGTGGGTCGATTTTGGTGGCCAGGATGGCCCTTCTTACCAACTGCTTGCACGTAGGTTGGAGGCGGGTCGTACGAAGGGGTGTATACTTCAACTGTCCTGATTTAACGAGAGTAAAAAACGACAAAATGCTCAAGTATCTGGACCCTAAAGTATCTGGACCCATCAATCAAAATAAAAAAGCCAACCAAAGCAAGCACCCCTTCCACCCATTCATCATATCAGACCAGAGGCGTTGCATCGGTTGGGGGAGGGGGGTTAAGGGGGTACCCCCCCCCGAATCCCATCCCACCCCACCCCGATATTTGCTCACTAGTTCCCTTTTTCTCGGGCGTCGTTTTGTTCACGAAAGTCCTGACCTTTATGAGTGCAATTTTTAGAACTTCACGCGATCGTTAGAGACAGGCAGCCTCGCAATAACCCAGATCGTGGTCAGCTGACCTAGCCAGTGACCCGTCACTAGAGACAGCATGTCTCACAAGGTAAGGGACGACTTCTTAATTTTACACATACCTGACCATGGGCGTCGCGAGGGGGGGCAAAAAAAAAAGCAAAAAAAAAAAAAAAAAAGGAAGAAAAAAAAAAGAAAAAAAAGAAAAGAAAAAGAGGCGCGAAGACAAAGTGGTGTAAATTTAATGAGTTGGGGGGGGGGACCAGAATGTCCCTGCCCCCCTCTAAAACTGATAAATCGAGAATGTGTTGAGAAATACAAGCATTTTTTGGCAAAACAATTTTTTGCCCCCCTCTAGAAAAAATCCTGGCGTCGCCCATGTACCTGACCCTTGTTGGGAATTTTCCACCATTGTATTTGAGCCACCCTGCCTTCAACACCAGACTAACCACACTGTTCATTCATTCATGGTATCCTCCTGACCCCTAATAGCCATTAAAACCACAGAATTGCCCTGTGAAGATCAAGACTCAAATTAGGTTTTTGCTCTATACCGACGTTTAAACACTATACTCGGTGTGTTACCTCCCGAGTGAAAGCTGGAAAAAATCACTTGGGTGGGACTTGACCCACGACCTCCTGCTTTCTAGTGCAGATGTCTTACCACTCGATAACCGAGCTAATGGGATCGGTTGGCTGGTTTGAATCTGATGTACATAGCAGCGGGTACCGCATAAACTATAATAATATGGAATTTCTGCGTCAGGGTCATATAAATCAAATTAGGTTTTATATCACCCCGTTAGTTCGGTGGTCGAGTGGTAAGACATGTGCACTAGAAAGCAGGAGGTCGTGGGTTCGAGTCCCACCGAGAATTTTTTTTCCAACTTTCACTCGGGAGGTAACACACTGAGTATACAATGTTTAAACGTCGGTGAAGGGCAAAAACCTAATTTGATTTA
This sequence comes from Patiria pectinifera, assembly GCA_029964075.1. Classification (NCBI taxonomy): domain Eukaryota; kingdom Metazoa; phylum Echinodermata; class Asteroidea; order Valvatida; family Asterinidae; genus Patiria; species Patiria pectinifera. The sequence goes on from CM057150.1 coordinate 2,995,189, forward strand.
TATCACCCCGACGCAAAAATTCCATCTTATAATAAGATCAAGACTGTTCCCTTTTTGTCAGCAGAGGCGATCAATGGCAATCCATGTGGACAGAGGCAATTGTATACAAGGCTATGTATTTGTGAACAAGTCCATTAGGTTTTCCGCCAATATTGAGCAAGCGGCCTGACAAGTGACACCCCCCTCTGGTGGATGTACCATGGTCCAAACTAGGATCTAGCGATAGATGACCTCTGGCATGCCTACCATGTGGCGGGGACGCTATAAAGCAGAAATGTGAGTGGTCTTGATTCCATGCCGGCTGCGAAAAAGGTTTTAGCCATGGCCTGTCAATGACCAACTAGCTAGCTTAGGAATCGGGCAGCCGCCCAATAAGCCAGCCAGCCGACCTATAGCCAGTGACCCATCATTGGAGGTACTAGTCTCATAAGCCAGCCATGCAGTCTGCAATTGTCACCATTCAAACATCTACCATACAAGCGTGCTATCTATCGAGCTGGTATGGATGACGATCTTTTTTTTAATGTGGAGGCTAAACTACAAACAGTAGCACGTTAAGTTTCGAGGACTCGATATTCTGAAATGTACTTGAAAGTTGTTTACAAAATAACAAAAAATGAGGAAACGTTTTGCCTAGGGAAAGTGGGCAGTTATGCACTCTTCTGATAAGATGTAAAGTCATTGGACAAACTAGCAATTTTATTTCATAACCATGCAAACCATGCGTGATACTTTACACCTAAAAACTTTGCTCGCACACAACTCTGGGAAACAATTTCCAAAAAGAACACCACCCTTTTTCCGATTAAACCATACCGTATTCTGTGTCACGTTTTAAACAATACACTAATTATCAAGTATTGTTCGTGTGGTAGACACTGTACCTGTTTGAAATAATCTTAACTTTTGCCAATGCGAATAAAATGGCATTTCATTACTTACGTATTTGTTTGTGGTGCAGTCCTCCCTACTTCATCTATAACACAAGAACAGATAAAAGGTTCCAATAACAATTTGGATTCACAAAGATGCGTGTGAGCCAGAATTTGTTTACCTTTTTTCGAGGGGAGGGGGCTCTTTCATCTGTTGGAAGTTGTGTTCTGGCTTAGTTTTCTGCACCATTTACATTGGAAAGATTCATTTTTAACTTTCGATATCTCTTTCGAATAGAGAAACACTCCCCGACTATTGTTTTATTCCGAGTCACATTTTTCATGCATAATGATTCCATGAAAAAAATACTAAAACAAAGCGATATATTTTAATAATGGTCAGTACATGTTCCTTTTTTTATCGCACTTCAATGATTTGACGACTTTGAAATGAATTTTTCCTTTCATTTGACTTACCTTGAGGTTTACCGCTGCAGTACTTCTTACAGATGTAACACATTGCAATGGTCACTAGCAGGAGAATAATGGTCCCAGGCACAGCTATGATCGCCACATGGTTGCTGTTAGCATCACCTGTTGGACGGGTGGGCTGTGGAGTCGGTGTAACTTTGGTACATGGAAACAGTTTGTGAATGAAAGTGGAGAGAATGAGTAGATTTAATGTGACTGTAGGGCCATTCCATTATTGTGGCATCTAAAGGTGTAACATTGTTGAGTCCCCGCTACTACTGATCGGTGTAATTTGCCATAAAAGTATCAGTACAATTGACTTCAAAGTAATTATTTATTTGTTTCTCAGGTAAACTTTGCTGCACATAATCACTCTTGGTGGAAGAAAATATTAAAGAATTTGTTCTGCAAATAAGCATTGGTTTTTATACATATTGCCAATTGAGGACTGTTCTCACTCGTGTAGACCTACATGTCCTCGATTAGAAAAGAAGTTTTATGGTGTTCCCAGTAGACATGTGTACACAAACGCACATCATAACTTACCAATCGTAGCATAAGACGCGTAACCGCACACGTCGTCCCGACAGTATAGATAGTGGACGTGGTCTGTGGGGTACAGGCCGGAGTACAGGAATTCCCCGTCATGCTGAATGCAGTCCAGGTCTGGCCTCAGACTCACCCATTCCCATTCGGATTTGTCATATACCTCAAGTCGTACGCAGATTTTGGCGTCGTCGTCCTGTGGTATACCGGAGATGACAAACTTACCTTGTGCCTGGATGTATGACACTGTTATACCTGAGAGAGGATGCAATTATTATAAAAACGTTACTTTGAAATGTTTTAGTCTACATCTATTGACATTCTAACGGTACAGTGTACTAACGTTATTATATTATTCTCAGTAATTATTTCTAAAAGGGACCCAATGAAATTCTACGTCTAACTCTACGCGAAGGTTTCCCTAAGGTACCAATTTCTGTAGTAATAATGACTTCTTACATTATTTGCTTAAAAGTGTTGTGTCTGAAATTTGGATAAAAGAGCATACTCGCACACAAACTGGTCAAGCACTGAGATCTACATTATACACTTACCCATTTCATCCGGATATCCAGCTGCAACGTCACAAAATGGAAGAAAAAAATGTAAGTAAGCTCGAAGGTCAGTAGCAGATTGCATTCGTTGATAGCTGATGGCAAGAAGTTTGGTACATTCGAAAAAATAATGTTTTGGGGACGGGAGGGGGGAGGCGTGTCCTCACTCAAACTGACCATAGGGACCCGGCACTGTTCAAACATTGTGTGCGTATACAAGTCACATGTATTAACGGAGATTGGGTGGTTGGTTGGTGGGTTGGTTGGTTGGTGGGCTGTTGGGTTGGTTGGTTAGTTGATTGGTGGGTTGGTTGGTTGGTTGGTGAGTTGGTGGGTGGGTAGTTGGGTTTGTTTTCGTTGTTGTTGTTGTTGTTGTTGTTGTTGTTGTTGTTGTTGTTGTTGTTGTTGTTGTTGTTGTTGTTGTTGTTGTTGTTGTTGTTGTTGTTGTTGTTGTTGTTGTTGTTGCTGTTGTTGCTGTTGTTGCTGTTGTTGCTGTTGTTGCTGTTGTTGCTGTTGTTGCTGTTGTTGCTGTTGTTGCTGTTGTTGCTGTTGTTGCTGTTGTTGCTGTTGTTGCTGTTGTTGCTGCTGTTGCTGCTGTTGTTGCTGTTGTTGTTGTTTGCATTTATTTATTTGAAGTCTCTACGGGTATATAATAAATAATACCAGGACATCAAGAATATATTTCAATGTCTCAAAATTTATGTAAACACTGTAATTTAAAAACACATCCGGATGCCAGGTCTTCTATGATAACATTAAAAGCTACCAGTGACTTTTCCCATTGTGGACTTGAGGCTACTCACGGTTTGTGCGCACGGTCAGAGTCGCATAAGGACTGGAGCCATGTTTGTTGGTTGCATACACTGCTACTTGGTAGAGAGCGTCCGGTTGGAGGCGACGGTAATATGCCTGAAGATCATAAGGCCCGATTGAGATCCAGGCAAACGGATCGAACTCATCAGGAATCTTGCGAATGTTGGAAAAAAAATTCTCTAACTTCTCGCCTCCGTCGTATCCCGACTCCCATTCGACCCAGATGCGTGAGTGTGTTACGACCCACACCTGAAGTCCCTTTGGAGGCTCTGGATTTCCTAGATTTACACATAAACAAGAATACAAAATGAGTCTTACCTTCGGTAAAATATTATACGAACATTTTCTTCTCATGCAATTTCGTCTTTTCTTAATTCTAACACCTCAAAAAATTAAAAGGATCATTTGATAAAATTGTTTAATGCAATTCGTGTGTCCCAATTTCGTTTTGCCATGTTAAGGGTATTTTGGTGCCTTTTTTATTGTTATGCTAATGCAAATGTCAATATTCACAAACAAATGTGTGACGTCATTTCAGGCAGAAACCTCTGTTACAGCTATTTCAGTAATAAAAAGTGCCAGAATTTTGAATATTTGGATTTTGGAAATGTTCTTTCCGTCGGTGATTCGTCGTACTGTCTGTTTGTACACGGCAGCATTAAGACAATCAGCAAGCATTTCTCACAAATATTTTCAATGAGAAATTTGTGGGTTTCACAATTTGAACAGAAAAACACCTGAACTGAACGGTGTTTTCCTAAAATGACATTACAGCACCTGCATGGTTTTTTTAACATTGAAAGAATATAAAAGGGTTTTGAATAAATTAATCAAAAGGGGCGTCAAATAATTTTTATAAGAGGGGTAGAAAATTCCTAAGTAAACTTCATCTCGTCGACCCTCGAAAGAAAAAGTTTGAAACCTAACCTGATGAAGTTTCAGCTCAGTGGATATTGTACTTTTCAAGAAAACAACGGGTAACCATGAGCAACTTTTTGACCACGAAACGCAAATTTCGTCATCATGTGCTTTATTTCCCGAAATCAGTCAAATTAATCGTTTGTACACTACTCCTTTTATTCTAGGAAAGATTTTTGATAATAATCCTGTTGGTCACTTTTTGAGTAAATTTCAGCGGTCCTATTCCTTAAAAAAATACTAGACAAAACTAGCAGTTCAGTAAACGAGTCATTAACAAATACAATGTACAATATTGTAGCCGATTGAACCGCGGGTTCCTACACACAACGATGAATAACTGTTCTGAGCTCTAGTACAAAATGCACTGAACGGACTTACCTTAATAGGTAGGACGCGTGATAACGGGCCTTGATACCCGTTGGCGTGTTAATCGGGAATGTTCCAGGTGTGCCATTTTGTCATTTTGTGCCACTGATAGTGTTGACAAGGTTTGTTGGTATCGGAAAATGACCCAGAGAATGGTTATTTCGATCTGAACAGTGTCACATTGGCCCTTAAAACTATCGAGTCCAGTAAGACCTGGAGACCGGGTAACATCTGACATCGGCCTTTGAGATTATAGAGGATTAGGGAGTATTGGCGTAGGTAGTTTGGGGTAAAAATCTGAATCGCGGGTTTGTTGGTGGGTTTTTTTGGCACTAGAGGCACTTTTAGTGAGATATGAAAAAAATGTAACCGATGCGGATTTCAAAATGTTATCCAAACGGCGAATGTTACCTTTAAGGATCAGGAATATGTATTGAAATGTAAAAACTTTACTTTTAAACAAGCTCCCTCCACGTGCAAAATGACCAGTTCGAGCAGTGTGTGGTGCTAAACACTTCTTTCCAAAATGTCCTCGTAAAAACAAGAATAAGTCTAGCCGAACACGATTCAGATATGTACCTGTTTCTTTCAGCTGTATTTCATGCTCGTCAAATGTACCGATGCTGCTGGCAGCCCTACACCTGTACATGCCATAATCCGTGCTGTTCTCCACTGCAGCGAAGACCACTTGACTAATGACACGATATCCAACCACCCCATCTCCGGATATGGTATCTTCAAGTGAAATCCGGTCAGGTATTGTGTCGTTGGTTATGATGGTGTCGTTTGGACCATACCAAGTGACATTGGGGAGGGGATTGCCTTGGATGATGCATTCTAAGGTTGCTGTGTAGTTGTCGTTCGCACCAATCCACGTTCTATCCTTATTGCTGATTTCAGGGCCATCTGTGACATACATAAGGTGGAAAATAAGACAATATTGTCCACGATCGGGTAAAAGTACTCAGTTGGAATCGTTTACAAAACTAATAGGGTTCTTCTCAAAGTATAAACGAAGCACGTTATCAGAGTTCCAAAATAGAGGGATCTCATACTCATCCGTGTGTGAGTACTAAACGCTGTACATGGTGAGTCAAAAAGAAAGTTACCCAAATTATTGATTTTTTGTTTGTTAAAAAACAATCGAATGCGATTGCTGATCTACAAAGAGCATCTTCTCCACTCATCTAAAAAGAAAGAATTACTGAAATTGATCCATGCTAAAGGAGTTATGAACGTTTTACTAAAATAACCAATTTGTATAGCTGTCCACGGAATGCCATAAGAAGCTAATGAGCTGGTTGAGTATTACAGATTAAACGACCACGTTTCATTGTACTCAGTTGTGTTATCTTTTTTTATTGAAATAGACATAACTTGAGAATAGAGTATGCAAATTACGTGAAATTTTCACAGTGAAAAGCCAATAAGATGTACTTTATCACTATTTTCGTGGGGTGAAATGGAGCTCGTCAAATATTTTAACAATATTTTTCAAATTGGGTAACCACTGGCAACTTGCAAGTGGTCTTGTATCCCTAAAAGGACAAGTTGTTATGCTTGCGATTTCAATAAATATAGACAAAACTAAAGATTTATAGGTCTAGAATAGCGGTATCAAATCAACTTCAATTTTAGGTGGATTGGTGTGGATGTGGTGAAGAGAAGGTTTTAAACTCACAGAACACTACATTCACAGTCCAATCAGACAATTTATTCGGGTTCCAATCGTCTGACCGTATACTATTCCCAGCACATCGGTACCAGCCAGACTGGTTCCGGAACACGCCCTTCAAGGTCAAGTCGGTGTTGTCCGTAGTGTACGTCGGCTCGGTGAGAGTGGTCGATGTTTCCCGATCCAGACTGTGCCGCCACTCAATCCATCCCGAAAGGCCGCTGTCGAAGGCACAGGTGAGCGTGACGTCATCCCCCTCCAGAACAGTTCCCGATGGGGTCTTGGTCACAAAAAGCTCCCAAACTGCCCAAGTTAGATAAAAACATCCAAATCGCAATCAAGTCTCACAGGAATCTTTATCGAAAAATCCTTTAATATCATCTTAGTTTTCTATAGGTTTTTCGTCGAATCTCATAGGATACTGTAGACGTTATGTATAGAGGAAGGCAATGCCTTTGTTTCGCCTTGATATGCATGAGTCTTTTGTGCATTCCTCGAATATAAAAATGAAACACAAACAATAATTTACGTGTTCTCTCACTATAAAGGTGTCAATACGTTAGTTCAATATTTAATATTTGATATTCACATCTGTATTTGGGGCAAAGACCACAATATTTCGGATCTTCGTTTCTTTTCAAATGGTGCCGAGCCTTATCTTGAGTTGCGCCTTTTCGTGGCACAATCCTAAGATCAATATTAATTTTGAGATATTTCTCATTCAGCCGATTGTAGCTACATGATGTCCCCAACTGTATCGAAGTATAATAGCAACGGCGCGCGAGTGTGCGTCGTGTCACGCTTGCACCCATACACGACCTGTTACATGGTACCCTCTGGAGACATGTGCACAATAGGAAACAAAAGGTTTTACTATACCTCATACATATTCATGATCGAGAGCCGAACGTTCACTGGTCAATTCACCATCACGTGCCAGATGTTATTCTTGCTGTTTACCAAACGCGCGAGCGAGGATTCACGCACATTGTAAATACGCATGCGTAGTAGACTGTCGCATGGGTTACCCGTGCGACAGTCTACTACGCATGCGCTTTACAGAGCAATCGAGGAACTGTCGCACGGGTGCAGTACGCACGCGCGAACATCGCACAGGGGAGATGCATGGTTGCACGGTTCGCGTAAATGTTAAGTTCCAGAGCTCAATGATGCCGTACTGGAGAAAATTTATAGACCGTGTAAAGATGTCTCCTGTACAAAAGAAAGTTGTACACATTGCAAACAACTGTATTTACAACTGTAGTAACTGTATTATATTGCAAACGAACCGAACTAGTAATTGAAGTTGAATCTTTTGGTGAGCTGTACAAGTTTCCCCGAATTTTGTTTTAGGTGCATAATAATAAAACAAAATTCGGCAACTGAATATGTATGAGGTATAGTAAAACAAATATAACATGGTTTATTTCGGGTGGACAGTCGATATTAGCTCCCCTCAGTATTGGAAGTTGACAAACTAGTTCCCTCGGCTTCACCTCGGGAACTAGTTTGTCAACTTCCAATACCTCGGGGAGCGAATATCGACTGTCCACCCTCAAACCATGTTATATTTGTATAACGTACGTCTCAACAGGGCATTTTTTTTTATAGGTGACCACGTCTCCACAAGGTTATCACGAAATAGATATATTAATTTTACTCAAAAATAAGGAATTTCCAAGGTGTGTTGATCAGTCGCAAATTGAAGTATTTTATGTAAGGGATATTAAGTCCAAATGTCAGCCCAAGAAATTCGTTCTGGTTAAAAAAAGGGGGGGCGGATTTCGCCCCGCCCCCAAGATCTCGGCCATTGAGTGACGAACAATTTTGAAACTCGATACATGCATAGAGCAACTCTTCATTAACATACCCAAGAAATTTAATGACCAAAGGTTAAAGGGTTTTGGAATTATGGCTAATTAATTATTCATATGTATGAATGGCAATTCTGGTCTGTGTACACGACGTATATGGGAAAATTCAGTTTTCCCGGCGCATAGCGCCAGAAAAATTTTCGCTGCGGGACAACCCCTCGTCCGATTTTTATGTTTTTGGTGTCAAAAGATGCGCAAGGCTCGAGGCTAAAAAGTCATAGAAGCTCGGGTCGCGAAAAAATAAATAAATAATGGGTATCGCGGAAAAAGTCGAGGGAGGGGGGCGGATTTTGCCCCCCTGTACTTTTAGGGTTAACTTAATAACAAACCAACTACAAACGCAAATTTCAAAAATGTGTCAGTCGACACGGTTTTGGAAATAACTTTATTTTATGTTGGTTTTTGACAGCATGCCAAAAGGAATAATTTCAAGGCGAGTTTAGTGATTAACATATACCTTTAATCCAAACCTGTTGAACAATCAACGTTTCAGGCAGTATGCTCTGCCCGTCGTCCCGTCAAGGGTTCTGGGCGTGTCGAGAATTCTCTCCAAAACGGAATCAATTATGCACTAATGCTCAAATGAAAATGAATTTTAGCCTCGAACCTAATGTATAGCAGTTGGTAATAACTCTTTGGTGCTAAAGTGAATGATAGGCTTGTGAAAAGACAACTTTAATTCATTCTTTTTAATATCTGAATGAACCGGTTGTTTGAAAACGGTTTTCATGTCAAGCCGTTGGAAAGGGAATGCCGCCAACGCTAGAGAAAAAGGCACTTAAAAACCTTTAAGGTTTTTGTGTTGAATAGGAAAGGGCGTAATTATACATGTCGCCACTACATTTTAAGTGTTAAATGGAATGGATTTTGGCCGCCTGCATGCTTTCAAGTTTTTCTCAGACTTGTGTTTTCTTTAAAAGGGGTGGTTTTCTGGATGAGAGAATAGCAAGGGAGAACCGGTTTTGTGAGAGCAAAATTCCAAAAAGTTGCCAAGTTTACATTGAGTCTGCTTGAGCATGGCGAGGAGACTTAATAAAAGCCAGAATAGATCTGTCCTATCTCGCCAAATAAGCAGACTATTGTCTGTCATAATTTCAGCTCGGTATGTATTTCTCTAGAAAAGTGTGTGGAAATTGCGTCTGCAGTGGGTTTTTTACTCGAAGCAAAGTAATTCACGCTCCGATTATAATCATGTTGATTGTTTACCTTTCGACTTCAGTTTGACACTTGGGGACAAATAATTCATGACATTTCGTTTTTCAATTACCTTGTACATTACACACAGAACGCAACATGCTGCATTTTAAAACACCTTACCCCACTGCTGACAATCAGCCTACGTACCTTGCATGGTGATTATTGCCTTATCGACTGTGATTATCGACTGTGAATGCAGGGGTCAGTTCACGAGATGTACAACCCCGCTGACAGTGCTCAAGTTCATAAATTTACTAACACCATTTTCGGATCCCGTTTCGGATATAACCTGTGTATCTCTAATGTGGAAAATGTGCTCCAGTAATCAGTAATAATCCTCTTCGACTTACCGTGCGCATCTGACTGTGAGAAGTCGCAGATCCGAGCACATAATCCCAGCAGTATTACTGCGTACGTCACAGACGCCATTTTGGAAACCATGTTATTTCGAGGCGGACACAAAATACTGTGGAATTTGGACTCGAAAGCGATTGACGTAGGCTACTCCAAAGAGAAACAGAACAACCTTTGTGCTAGTACCTCAAGGACGAATTTAACAGTGGCGTATAAAGGCCAAGTTGATTTGGGTAGACGTGATACTGGCGTTTGAGCGGGCAGTGACTAATTCTTCCCAAAAAACTGTTATCAGCACAGCCAATTAATGTGTCCAATTGAAAAGCCTTATGTACTCGTTCTGCATTGGACCTTGTACTAGTTAAACAAGTCAAGTTTTAGGCTGTCTCTTAGGTAACCTTCCACATGTTAGTTAATAATTCATCAATACTAAAAGGGCTATCGCATTTGAGTCCAAATCGCCCCCCCCCCCTTACAAAAAACCCACTGTAGAATGAATACAACGTATTTCCAACGCAAAAGGCAACACAAATGGAGGAGTGGTCTTGGGAATCTGACGAGACCGCTTTTAATAAACAATTTTGATTGTTTTCATATATACATGTATTATACACAAAAGAAGTTAATCATATTAAGGTAAAACAAGTTAATCAAACATTGCTTTAACATTGGACGGGGGAACAATTCAATAAAAAGGGGCAATTAAATTGTCTTAACTTAACCAAACATGTCAAATACATGTCAATATACACTGTATATATTAAATGTATATCAAACGGATGTTAGTGTTAAACCAAATTAAATACAATGTCTGGGACCCCCTTCAATGGCAAGAAAATTGGCTAGTTTTGTTCAAAGCAACTGCCCCGTGACGAATTATCTAAGCAATAGCTGTCATTAAATGGGGCCTTCATGAGTGCACAGTGACGGTGTATTCAGACTCGTCTATGAGCTCTGTGCATGAACAAGAGAGATTGCTCATCTTAGTTCGTAAGATGAAATTGTGAATTTGTCAAATGGGACTCACAAGGAAGCATGTGGTAATGCTATCAATCGGTATTTATCAAAACCACTTGTCTCTGTGTAGATGAATTCGAAATTGTTCGTTTGCCATTCCGAGCTGTATAAACTGGTCAAGCTATGCACTGGTTCCCCATCCATCCCATTCAGTTATCAGGAGAAGCATGGACAATTTAAAATGTTTACACAAGTGAATTTTTAATACAATAAGCTAAAAGGAATGTTAAATAGTTTTCATACATGTGTAAATTACTGGAACAGACTAAGTGAATCTATGAAAAAAGCAACATCACAGACTATATTAAATATTGTCAAAATTGTGTCAAAAAAAACTGAAACAACAACTTCTTGCTGCATATTTATAACTTTATTGTTTAATTTATGTTTTATTGTTATGTCTTAGTACCTGTACGCACACTCATATACTGTTGTTGTCCTTTGTTCTGTCTGTCCCGTTGTCTGTCCCGTTGTCTGTTCCTAGGTTAGGGAACAAAAAAATTGTGCTTCACCCAAACCTAAATGTGGCCTTTGTGTAATAATTTGATATTAACTTAACCTGTAATATTGTATTTCTACTTATTGTAGACAATGTACATTTCCAAGGACAGCATTGAAATAAATGCACTTTACTACTGGTAAACTGGTACGTTTGCACTCCCGTTGACACCCTGCGGACGCTCATGTTGTTTATGTGCATTAAATTGACAGCAAAATGGAAAAAAAATGTTACTGAAAATCAGAATCCCTTTAATATTGTAAACAAGACAAAAATAGCAATACACTGCATCCTTTGGGAAAATCATAGACAATGCCAGGACATTTTAATACAGATGTATACATTCATATTCATATATATTCATATTCATCTTTTATTAGACCGATTCGCAGCTGGACGCTGAATTGCATGGTTATTGCAAGGAAATAAAAACACTATAAAATTAAATACGAAAATTAAACCAAAAAAAAATTGAATTTAAAATAAATAAGAATTTCGGAATTATATATATCTACAGTGTAAATATTAATTTAAAAACAGACAAAAGGGGACATAAAATTATTATTGTTATTTTTGCTGCTTAGGAATTCTGGTTCAGGAGTTTTGTCAGAGCGGGAATTGCACTATTGAAATACTTAATTGTTTTGTGATGTGGAATCTGGTAAATATTGGATTGTCTCAGAGTCATATTGTGGGTACATTTGTTGGGAGGAAACCATTCTGCATATCTGACTGATTTTGTACATTTACTAGCGTATTGGGAGCAGAGATGGAGTCTCTGTAATACATATTATATTTACAATGCACTTAAGCGAAACAAAAAGAATGACACGTCCCTAATCTATTACGTAAATCGTAAGTTACACAACGTCTACATGCAAAAGCGTATCAAAATGTAAGTTTAATATGAAGTAAAAATTGAACTTAAAATTGAAAAATAATCAGACATTCGTAGAAACAATTTGTGGTCGTATTTCCTTCCTTTTTTCAGGAAATTTTGATTCGTTTATTTTTTGTTTTGTTTTTGTTGTAGTTTTTTCGAAAAAAATTGTATAAAAACGCATGGGGAATAGTTCAATTATTCAAAATGATTAGACAATCCAGGAAAATGATGGAAAATGTGAGAGAAAACCAAATTTGAAATCAATTACCACAGTATTTCAAAGAGTGTAGGTGTAAGACGCCCTAGGGTAACATCTGCATTTTGTCATATGTGTCTCCCTTGCTCCATGTACGGTCAAATAGGCAACTAGACTTGTTCTTCGTTTTCATCCGTAACCTGCGGGGCTTCTTGAGATGACACACAATCGTACGCCGGTGGGGGGTCATCCATATTATTGTCAGTATTGGCTTCCAATTCTACATTCCAAAAGTGAAGATTGAGAAAAGCTGGATCAGTTATTTAGGCAAGCCCGTTCATTATGATTGTTGGAAACTGGAAAGCATTTCCGTTGACAGGGTTTTAGCCATCAGATTGGCATATTTACGAGGATATCAGTTGTAAAACTGTATTCATAAATACCTAAGACAGTTTACCCATTCCTATTGGTTGAGAAATATGACCAAATCAATGTAAAAGTCCTAAAATAGGCGGTTATTTTGGATTTATGCAAATTAGGCATATTTTCACCACTTGGATTTTTTTGGACTTTTAGTATGTCATTAAGGTATGTCTATAAGGTATGACCTTATAGAAATGCACTGTGGTAAAAAAAATTCTGTTGCAATTTGTTTGAGGTCAAACCTTATATTGCCTGGACTATTAGGCACGCGCAATACTAGCAACGAGTCAGTATTTCAAAGTGCTAGGAATTAATGCACACTTCACTGGCACAGCTGCGTTCTGCGCCACATCGCGCAGTGCGTGTCAAGAGCGCGCCAATCTCCTTATAAGGAGTTGTTTAGGACTACTCGCTAGAGGCAAATACCATTACATAGCTAGAGGGATGTTTTTGAAAAACGTGAAGTAAAATCTTGAACAAAATCGTTGGAAATTGGTATTGTTTTACTTGTTTTTACTCTTTGACCAGAAGGGCATTTATCAATGGAAATAATTTGTGCTTGGCCGGTTTTATACACTATGTTTAAGACGCCAGTCATTATCAGCGTCCAGTCTCCAAATAGTATTTCAAAACGGTCATTCACACATGTATTCCCTTGTTAACCGATGTATTGAAGACCTAATAGGCGAAAGTGGGTCGATTTTGGTGGCCAAGAGGCACTTCTTACCAACTGCTTGCACGTAGGTTGGAGGCGAGTCGTACGAAGGGTTGAATTCCTCAACTGTCCTGCTTTAACAAGAGTAAAAACGACAAAATACTAAAGTAGCTGGACCATTTGTTTAAAGCCAAGTCAAGCATATACCACCGTTTCATCCACTTATCATACCTAAGAAGTGACATTGCATCCATGGCGTAAAGGGGAGGCAGGCAGCTACCCAATAAGCCAGTTATTGACCAGCCTACCTAGCCAGTGACCCATCACTAGAGGCAACAAATCTCATAAGCCAGCCATGCAGTCAGCAATTGTCACCAAGCCTTTCTTTCCCAAGAGTCAATTGGAAAAGAACAATGACAATGCGCCTCGAATCGAACTCATGTCCAAGTTGGTGTCTCGAGTTGCCAACACTGATTACCATTCAAAAATCTACCCCATAAGCTTGCTCTATCTATGGGGGAGTTATGGATGATGATCCAACACTTTTTTTTATTTGGTTAAAATAACAAACATAGGGAACATCCAGGGAAAGTTGGCACGCGTGCATTTCACAGTTAAGGCTTAATGTCATTGTGAGAGCTAGCAATTTATTTCACAACCAGGCATGATACTATACACCTGGAAAATGAGCTCGCACACAACTCGTGGTCACATTTTCAACAACAAAAAACACCACCCAATTTTTGTCAATTATACTCAACAAACTAATTATCTTGTGATTTACTTTTCGCGCTGTAGACACTGTGCCTGTATTAAAATTGTCTTAGCTTTTGCTTCAGGCGAATAAAATGGCTTCATTACTTACGGATTTGGTTGTGCTGCAGTCCTCCTCACGACATCTATAAAACAAGACGAGAACAGATAAATGTTCCAATAACAATTCGAATCACAAAGATGTGTGTGATCCAGAATAAATTCGACTACCTAATAAATCATTTTGCTTTTGTTGGGGGATTCTTTTTTATCTTTCGGATGTTGTGTTCCGGCTAGCTTTGTGCACCATTTAAGTATGAAAGATTCCTTTTAAAACTTGCGGTATCTCCTTTGAATAGAAAAGTGCTCCCCGAATTTCGTTGTAAGTCACATTTTTTGCATAATGATCCACAGAAAATCAATCAAGCAGCGTGAAATAGTTCAAGGTAGGGTGGTCAGTGCATTTAAAATCCGAGTTCAATATTCGAGGGATACGAAGCGGATTTTCCCTTCAATTTTGCCTACCATGAGGCCTGGTCTTGGCACACTTGAAGACTTTGCAGATGTAACATATTACCATGGTCCCTGCCAGGAGACAAAAGCCACCACCTATGACGGCCACAGCTATTTTCACCGTCTGATAGCTGCTAGCATCTGTTGGATTGTTGGGCTGAGGGGTCGGTTTATATTCTGTACATGGAAACAACATGGAGAGGATGAGTTGAATAAATCTGACTATAGGGTCAGTGCATTAATGTGGGATCCAATAGTGTGATATTTCGGAGTCCCCGCTACTACTGACCTGTTATGTTCCCAATAGAAATGTGTACACAGACGCACATCATAACTTACCAATCGTAACATGAGAATAGGCACTGCACACGTCGTCCCGACAGTATCGACAGCGCATGCGCAAGTGGCCTGGATACGGGCTGGGAAACAGGAACTCTCCGTCATGCTGAATGCAGTCCAGGTCTGGCCTCAGACTCACCCACTTCCATTGAGCTTCGTCATATACCTCAAGTCGTAGGCAGGTTCCGGCGTAATCGTCTTCCGGTATACCGGTGATGACAAACTTGGCTTGTGCCTGGATGTATGACACTGTTATACCTGAGACAGTAAGCAATTATGAAGACGTTAGTTTGCAACATAGCTTAATCCACATCTCTTGATTGTCAAGCACATCCTAGCAGACAAATATTCCAATTTCATGTTAACAGACTATTGTTTTCTCACATTGTAACATTGAAATTAATTATTCTGACTACTTGTTTCCAAAAGGGACCCAATGACAATTGAAACTGTTTCACTATGATACTGGCTTGGTTTGCATTCCAATTCCAGTTTTGTCCTTCATACCCGCTTATATAATACGCCTACAGTATACGTTCACATCATTGTGTAGTATACCATAGTAAACGATGTTCAAACTGCCAGAATTTATTGCAATTCCTCATATTGTACCATTTAAAGAGATACGTTATCAAGGGGAACAAGGCAATAGGGAGATACATTAAACATTCAGGAGACTCCCTAAAAATTCAACTGCTATTTCTGAGACACATTTTAACGTCGCAAAATAGGCTGAAATGTATATAAAAGCGAACACTCGCACACAAACAGGTCAAGCATATGAGACCAATACACCTACCCATATCATCCGGTTTTCCGACTGCAACGTCACAAAATAGAAGAAGAAAAAAGAAATTGTAAATGATCAGCTGGTAACAAGACGTTTGAAACATTTCAAAAGAAGGAAGTTTAAAGGATGGGGGCGTTTCCTTTCCAAAACTAACCCAAGGGGCACTGTTCCAACATTAATGTTTGCGTATACACAAGTATAAATTGGATTGTTTGTTCGCTTGCTTGTTTGTGGGGTTATTGGGGTTGTTTGTTGGGGTGTTTGTTTATTTGTTTGTTTATTGTTGCTGTTGGGTTATTTTTTTGCAGTTATTTATTTGAAGTCTTGAACCCTAAAGGGGCCGGGGCGGAATCCTCCCCCACCCCTCGACTTTTTCCGCGAAAGCCTTAAAAAAAAATTCGCAACCTGATCTTTTATGACATTTTAGCCTCGAGCCTTGTACATCTTTTGACACCAATTTTTTTTTCCAGCGCTACGCGCAGTGAAAATTGAATTTTCCCATATAGCCTACGTCGTGTACACAGGCCAGAATTGCCATTCATGCATATGAATGACTAATTGGCCATAATTCCAAAACCCTTTGACCTTTTGCCATGAAATTTCTTGGGTATGTTAATGAAGAGTTGCTCTATGCATGTAAAGGAGTTTCAAAAATTGTTGTCACTCGATGGCCGAGATCTAGGGGGCGAAATCCGCCCCCCCCCCCCTCCGGCTGAGAGATGGTCACAATAACCCGGCACCTTTGGGGTAAAGGGTGGGCCATATCACAAATAAAAACAGTACATCAAGAGTATGTTTCAATTTCTGAATAATTGTGTGAACATTGTTTTTTTTTAACATATCACATGTCTTCTATGACATCATAAAAAGCTACCAGTGACCTTTCCCATTATGGACTTATGACTACTCACCGTTTGTGCGCACGGTCAGAGTCGCATAAGGACTGGAGCCAAGTTTGTTGGTTGCATACACTGCTACTTGGTAGAGAGTGTCTGGTTTGAGGTCAAAGTAAGATCTCAAAAAATAATAAGGCTCAGTTGGGATCCAGGCAAGTGGATCAAACTCTTCAGAAATGTTGCAAATGTTGGAAAAACCAATGATCTAACTTCTCGCCTCCGTCGTATCCCGGCTTCCATTCGACCATGAGATGGTTGTCCCTTATGTGATCTACATGCAGTCCCTTTGGGGGTTCAGGATTTCCTAGATTTACACATAAAAATAGTATGCAAAATAAGTCTTACCCACAGTTAAAATATTTTACGATCATTTGCTTTCCATGAATTTTCGTCTTTTCCTGATACTAACACCTCTAAAAAAAAACCTGAAAGGGCCATTCGATAAACTTGTTAAATGTAATCCTTGAGCCCATGTAATCTTATTTGCATTATTTGCAGGGGTATTTCAATGCCTGTTTGGTGATGTCATTTCAGGCAAAAATATCAATGTTACAGTTTTTCCAGTAACAAAAGTTGCTCTTTCTTCTGGTGATTCGTCGTATTGTCTGTACATGGCAGCAGTAAGAAAATTCGCACACATTTATCACAAATATTTTCAATGAGCAATTTGGGGGTTTACAATTAGAACAGAATACCCTTACAATGAACTATATTTTTCTGAAATGATATTACAGCACCAGCATCCTCGGTTTAAGGTTTACAATCACTTTTTTGTTTATTAATTAACCAAAAGTGTGCGTCAAATATTTATTTTTACATTTAAAAACGGTAGAAAGTTGCACAAAATTAGTATGTTACTAAGTAAAATTCATCTCATCTTAGGGATGTATGTGAATTGTTTTCGTTTTGCTGAAAGAACGCACACCTTTTTAGTAATGCTTGGTCAGAACTTTAAAACGGTGGTTGTGTTTAAATTTCCGTAACTTGGAAAGTACATAAGTCATTTGAATGATTCTTGTACTGAAGAAAGCTCATGAATTGGGCTTTCATATCCTAGATTTTGAATGTGCTACATGCAGAACTTCACTAAACAATAGTCCCGACATTTGGGTTTCGATTTTTTTTTACTCACCCCGTATTTATATGTAAAGCTTTTACCCACAACAAGCAATTTGACCAGTTCTAGTCTTACCCTCCGAAAACAAGAATAAGTTTTTGTAGCCGAAAACGATTCAGCTATGAGCAAAGGTATACCTGTTTCTTTCAGCTGTATTTCATGCTCGTCAAATGTACCGATGCTGCTGTCAGCCCTACACGTGTACATGCCATAATCCGTGCTGTTCTCCACTGGAGCGAAGACCATCCGACTTACGATATGATATCCAAACACCCCATCTCCAGAAATGGTATCTTCCAGTGAAATCCGGTCAGGGAGTGTGTCGTTGGTTATGATGGTGTCGTTTGGACCGTACCAAGTGACACTGGGGAGGGGATTGCCTTGAATGATGCACTCTAAGGTTGCAGTGTGGTTGTCGTTCGCACCAATCCAGGTTCTTTCTTTATTGCTGATTTCAGGGCCATCTGTGACACACACAAAAGAGGTGGAAAATAGAACAAGTAAGGTCCACCAATGGGTGAGGTCCTCAGTTGTAAATCCTTTACAAAACGGTTCTTCCCAAAGTATACTGGAACACGTTAGGAGGTTTAAAAAAAATCAAGGGATCTTACACGCACACTTGCGTGTATGTGAGAAACTGAGCACATCAAAAATAGGACCATGCCATAAAGGACCACATGGTCCACGGTTTAGCAAAGGTCTACCATGTTAGGCGTGTACAATCTCAATGGGGATAGTAAAAAAAAATACAGGGACAATAGGAGATCAAAGTCTGAAGAAAAGTATAAATACTCTCTCGAGACACTGGGACCTTGCAAGTGGGTCTCGGTATCCCTAAAGAACAAGGTTATTGAGCTTGCGCTTTCAATGAATACAGAAGAAAAAAAATGAAATGTATATGTCTAGACACGCAGTAGCAAAAAGACTACCCTTAATGTAGGTGTCTAGGTGTGGATGCAGTGGAGAGATGGTCATTTACTCACAGAAGGACACAACATCACTCCAATCAGACAACTGATTCGGGTTCCAAGGGTCTGCAAAGAACCTGTTCCTAGCACATCGGTACCAACCAGACTGGTTCCTGAACATGCCCTTCAAGGTCAAGTCGGCGTTGTCCGTAGTGTACGTCGGCTCGGTGAGAGTGGTCGATGTTTCCCGATCCAGACTGTGCCGCCACTCAATCCATCCCGAAATGCCGCTGTCGAAGGCACAGGTGAAAGTGACGTCATCCCCCTCCAGAACAGTTCCCGAAGGGGTCTTGGTTATGAAAAGCCCCCACACTGCACAAATAAGATCAAAACACAAAAAAATACTGCAAGTGAGACTTGCGCAATCCCCCTGGCATTCTGGAAGTTCTTAACAAGACTACCAAGAGCAACATATACAAACCAAATTTGTTTCCTCAGTAAAGTATATCTCAAGCATTCGTCCTGACAATATTTCCATTGTTTTAACAATATTGACCGTGGCTTTTAACCTGTTGGCCCCAAAGGACTTAGGCTTCTAAAGACTATGGGTGTCAGTTCGTGAAAACGAAAATATATGTATTTTGGAAGAGTGCGCGCACACACTGCGCATGCGTGCGCGCACACTCCAAAAGCACGTCAATTTTCGTTTTCACGAACTGACACTCTCTAACGCTATTGCATGCGCGCACTCTCCGAAAACACGCACAATTTGGTTTTCACGAACTGACAACCTGTGCAGAGTCACTTCGTGGTAACAAAAAACACAAGAATTGACCCATTTCTAGAAAATTCATTATTAAAATTTGCTTATTTTTGATGGTTTTATAGCCTTGACCAAGGCGTTGGGCTTATCGATTCGCCGATAAAAAAAAAAATCACCGATAAGAAAATCCCTAATCAACTTGGCAAGGCATAATTGCGTGCACATATCGATGCCCGTACGCTGCTAGTGAGAAAGTAACTTGTACCATACAGCACGGCTATGCTTGTACGTACATTACGCACGTACACACCCGTACATGTACTCGTACAACAGCCATGCACACACAGTACATGCATGAGCTAGTCCGCGTACGTACGTACACCCACACGCAGAACATAGTAGGCCTACATTTACTGCCTTGTTACACCATGCGTACAGTCCGTACTCACGTGACCATGCTTGCTGGTTGTGTTAGTACCGAACCGTTCGTACGGACAAGGGTCGGTGGTACACGCACGTAGCCGCGTTGATTGTGGGTGCAGGGCCCGATTATCTCCCTTCGACAAAAAGCCGAGAGACCGCATTGAACAAGGCTAATGGTTTTAGCAATTTTAACTTCGTCATGTAAAACTTCATGATACAAACTGCTAATATCGGCAAAAAAAGTAAAATTTGAACTTTTAATTTTTTTGTGTACACATGTGATGCAGAGGGTGTCAGCTCGTGGTGTCGGTGACGATATGATCATGTATGGCTATAG
This sequence comes from Patiria pectinifera, assembly GCA_029964075.1. Taxonomy (NCBI): domain Eukaryota; kingdom Metazoa; phylum Echinodermata; class Asteroidea; order Valvatida; family Asterinidae; genus Patiria; species Patiria pectinifera. Next base: position 3,015,344 of record CM057150.1, read on the forward strand.
ATCAGCTTTCTATTGGTGGCATCCTTGCACCCTCCGTTTATGGATGACCTAGCACGATTTCATTAGAAAAAAAATAATCTTATGCAAACACTATCTGGCCGAGCAGGTCACATCCACACGGACTCTGTGGGCCATTTCATTTTGACAATTGTCACAGCTTGCTAAAACCTAAAATGCATTTTTGCCGATTCAGGAAATAACACATAACCATAGAGCAGGTTATATTCTAAAATAATTTCAGCTCAGTATGTATGTTTGTCTGTTTGTAAATGCGTGTGAACATGCATCTGCGTGGGTTTTGTTTTTACGCGAAGCAAGGAAATTCACGCTCCAATTACATGTTGATTGCTTACATTTCGACTTCTGCCCTGCAATAATCCCGAGTTTGACACTCGGGGAAGAACAATCCATGATGTTCCGACTTTAAAGGATGATTATTTTCTTCTGTCAGGTCGACTGTGAATGCAGACACGAGATAAGCAACCCTCTGTCAATGTTCAAGTTCTGAAATTTAACACTTTTTTTTCGGGAATCCCGTTTCGGATAGAACCCGTGAATCTGCAATGTGGAAATGTGCTTCAGTAATCAGTACAATATTCCTCGACTAACCTTCTGCATCCAACTGTGAGCAGTCGCAGATCCGAGCCCAGAAACATAGCAGTATTACTGCGTACGTCACGGACGCCATTTTGGAAGCCATGTTATTTCGAGGCGGACACAAAATAATGTGGAATATGGACTCGAAAGCGATTGACGTAGGCTTATCCACGGGAAAAAAACAGTGTTTGCGATAGTACCTTTATGACGATTTTAGAAATGGCGTTCAAAGGTCATTTGATTGGAGTTGACGTTAAACAAGGGTATTTTGAGCTTCACCATTGTCATCCGTTCTTAAAAGAAGCCTTTTTTTGGGGGGGGGGGGCTGTTCACTGCTCACCCACCTCCGTAATATGAAAGAGGGGAAGGGAGTGGCTGGACACCATCTTTCCACAATACGCTTTTCAAAACAGATGATCATTGACTTTATTGAACAATAGTTGGCGCTCTATATGGCGCCACATATGAAAAAAAGGGAACGCAGCAAAAGACCTTTATCAGCAACCTCATTCCCATGGGTACGAGATCTTGCTGCGCCATGTTGTTTCTCATCATGCTTTGCGCGATCTCAACCCCTGGAATTGTGTAATTTAAATATGTCAAAATATGGCGCATTATAATTAGGCTGCAGTTTATCCGTTTTATGTGCCGACGCCATCTTTAAAATGTTGCAAGTTGTGATTTGAAGAATCAGTCCTTTCCAACATTAAAGGTTTAGACGTTGCGTTATTTAGCAAAGATTTGTATTAAATGTATGTACCCCTTTCGTCACTTTACCTTCGAAGAAACAAGGTTTTTTAACGAAAAACGAAGCTGCCATAATCCATATCGTACAGGCATTGCAAGTTTTGAATAACAAACAATGTTCGTACGTGATGTGACGTGCAAAGCATGTGAGCGCATTATGGGCGCACCCGGCGTGCAATCTTCGAAATGCGCGCGCAGTACACTCTGAATAGCCAGACAGGAGCACGTTTTGGCGCTGTGACCGTAAACATCTGGTTCGTGGCCGTTTTGGCGCTTCGGTTACACTGAAATGACGTCATTGTTTCGACCAAAGTTGAACCGAAGTTTCCTGTCGGTTCACTTATGTTTCAAGATGGCGGAAAGGTAAACAAGCCTAGCAGACGACGTTACTTTTTACCATAAATGGGGTTTAAATAGTGGGATTTTAGCTTCAATTGGTAAGAAAGTTGATACAGAATATCAGGCCTACTCTTTTTAGATTTTTAGGGAAACGCTTTAAAAAAAACTCCCACTTTTGCTTTGAATGTTATTGTTAATCATGTCCGGTCGCCGCGTGAATTTTTTTTAGTTGTATGCAGTCACGTAGGCAGTAACATGACGTCATGAACAATTTTCCGGTCAGTCGTTTTCGCGGTGCACAGGAAACATGTTTCAGGTCACGGCTGTGACGTCAGAAACATGTTCCAGTTGAAGGGCCGCCAAAACGTGCTCCAGCACCGTTTATGTGTACATCACGGCGCACGCGCCCATGGAGTCGAGGCTGCTTAATCAGTGCACGCCATCTTGAAAATCATAGCAAGGCAAATAATCCAAACAAACATAGCGGCCTTAATATATGTTACTGAAAATCAGAATCCCTTTAATATTGTAAACAAGACAAAAATAGCAATACGTTTCATCCTTTGGGAAAATCATAGATAATGCCAGGACATTTGAATGCAGATGTATACATTCATATTCATATATATTCATATTCATATTTTATTAGACCGATTCGCAGCTGGACGCAGAATTGCATGGTTATTGCAAGGAAATAAAAACACTAGAAAATTAAATACGAAAATTAAACCTAAAAAAATTGAATTTTAAAATGAATAAGAATTTCGGAATTTAAATATTAATTTAAACAGACAAAAAGGGACATAAAATTATAATTGTTATTATTGCTGCTTAGGAATACTGGTTCAGGAGTTTTGTCAGAGCGGGAATTGCACTATTAAAATACCTATTTGTTTTGTGATGTGGAATCTGGTAAATGTTGGATTGTCTCAGAGTCATATTGTGGGTACTTATGTTGGGAAGAAACCACTCTGCATATCTGACTGATTTTGTACATTTACTAGCAAATTGGGAGCAGAGATGGAGTCTCTGTAATACATATTATATTTACAATGTACCTAAGCGAATCGAGAAGAAAGACACGTCCCTAATCTATTACGTAAATCGTAAGTTACACAACTCTACATGCAAAAGCTCATCCAAATGTAAGTTTAATATGAAGTAAAAGTTGAACTTAAAATTGAAATATAATCAGACATTCGTAGAAACAATTTGTGGTCGTATTTCCTTCCTTTTTAAGTAAATTTTGAATCGTGGAGTTTTTGTTTTGGTTTATGTTGTAGTTTTTGGAGAAAAATTGTATACAAACGCATGGGAAATAGATCAATTATTTAAAACGGTTAGACAATCCAGGAAAAAATGATGGAAAATGTGAGAGAAAACCAAATTTGAAATCAATTACCACAGTATTACAAAGAGTGTAGGTGTAAGACGCCCTAGGGTAACATCTGCATTTTGTCATACGTTTCTCCCTTGCTCCATGTACGGTCAAATAGGCAACTAGACTTGTTCTTCGTTTTCATCCGTAACCTGCGGGGCTTCGCGAGATGACACACAATCGTACGCCGGTGGGGGGTCATCGTTATTATTGCCAGTATTGGCTTCCAATTCTACATTCCAAAAGTGAAGATTGAGAAAAGCTGGATCAGTTATTTGGGCAAGCCCGTTCATTATGATTGTTGGAAACTGGAAAGCATTTCCGTTGACAGGGTTTTAGCCATCAGATTGGCATATTTACGAGGATATCAGTTGTAAAACTGTATTCATAAATACCTAAGACAGTTTACCCATTCCTATTGGTTGAGAAATATGACCAAATCAATGTAAAAGTCCTAAAATAGGCGGTTATTTTGGATTTATGCAAATTAGGCATATTTTCACCACTTGGATTTTTTTGGACTTTTAGTATGTCATTAAGGTATGTCTATAAGGTATGACCTTATAGAAATGCACTGTGGTAAAAAAAATTCTGTTGCAATTTGTTTGAGGTCTAACCTTATATTGCCTGGACTATTAGGCACGCGCAATACTAGCAACGAGTCAGTATTTCAAAGTGCTAGGAATTAATGCACACTTCACTGGCACAGCTGCGTTCTGCGTCACATCGCGCAGTGCGTGTCAAGAGCGCGCCAATCTCCTTATAAGGAGTTGTTTAGGACTACTCGCTAGAGGCAAATACCATTACATAGCTAGAGGGATGTTTTTGAAAAACATGAAGTAAAATCTTGAACAAAATCGTTGGAAATTTGTATTGTTTTACTTGTTTTTACTCTTTGACCAGAAGGGCATTTATCAATGGAAATAATTTGTGCTTGGCCGGTTTTATACACTATGTTTAAGACGCCAGTCATTATCAGCGTCCAGTCTCCAAATAGTATTTCAAACCGGTCATTCACACATGTATTCCCTTGTTAACAGATGAATTAAAGACCTAAAAGGCGAAAGTGGGTCGATTTTGCTGGCCAAGAGGCACTTCTTACCAACTGCTTGCACGTAGGTTGGAGGCGGGTCGTACGAAGGGTTGAATTCCTCAACTGTCCTGATTTAACAAGAGTAAAAACGACAAAATACTAAAGTATCTGGACCATTTGTTTAAAGCCAAGTCAAGCATATAACACCTTTTCATCCACTTATCATACCTAACAAGTGACATTGCATCCATGGCGTAAAGGGGAGGCAGGCAGCTACCCAATAAGCCAGTTATTGACCAGCCTACCTAGCCAGTGACCCATCACTAGAGGCAACAAATCTCATAAGCCAGCCATGCAGTCAGCAATTGTCACCAAGCCTTTCTTTCCCAAGAGTCAATTGGAAAAAGAACAATAACAATGCGCCTCGAATCGAACTCATGTCCAAGTTGGTGTCTCGAGTTGCCAACACTGATTACCATTCAAACATCTACCCCATAAGCTTGCTCTATCTATGGGGGAGTTATGGATGATGATCAAACACTTTTTTTTATTTGGTTAAAATAACAAACATAGGGAACATCCAGGGAAAGTTGGCACGCGTGCATTTCACAGTTAAGGCTTATAGTCATTGTGAGAGCTAGCAATTTATTTCACAACCAGGCATGATACTATACACCTGGAAAATGAGCTCGCACACAACTCGTGGTCACAGTTTCAACAACAAAAAACACCACCCACTTTTTGTCAATTATACTCAACAAACTAATTATCTTGTCATTTACTTTTCGCGCTGTAGACACTGTGCCTGTATTAAAATTGTCTTAGCTTTTGCTTCAGGCGAATAAAGTGGCTTCATTACTTACGGATTTGGTTGTGCTGCAGTCCTCCTCACGACATCTATAAAACAAGACGAGAACAGATAAATGTTCCAATAACAATTCGAATCACAAAGATGTGTGTGATCCAGAATAAATTCGACTACCTAATAAATCATTTTGCTTTTGTTGGGGGATTCTTTTTTATCATTCGGGTGTTGTGTTCCGGCTAGCTTTGTGCACCATTTAAGTATGACAGATTCCTTTTAAAACTTGCGGTATCTCCTTTGAATAGAAAAGTGCTCCCCGAGTTTTGCTTGTAAGTCACATTTTTTGCATAATGATCCACGGAAAATCAATCAAGCAGCGTGAAATATTTCAAGGTAGGGTGGTCAGTGCATTTAAAATCCGAGTTCAATATTCGAGGGATACGAAGCGGATTTTCCCTTCAATTTTGCCTACCATGAGGCCTGGTCTTGGCACACTTGAAGACTTTGCAGATGTAACATATTACCATGGTCCCTGCCAGGAGACAAAAGCCACCACCTATGACGGCCACAGCTATTTTCACCATCTGATAGCTGCTAGCATCTGTTGGATTGTTGGGCTGAGGGGTCGGTTTATATTCTGTACATGGAAACAACATGGAGAGGATGAGTTGAATAAATCTGACTGTAGGGTCAGTGCATTAATGTGGGATCCAATAGTGTGATATTTCGGAGTCCCCGCTACTACTGACCTGTTATGTTCCCAATAGAAATGTGTACACAGACGCACATCATAACTTACCAATCGTAACATGAGAATAGGCACTGCACACGTCGTCCCGACAGTATCGACAGCGCATGCGCAAGTGGCCTGGATACGGGCTGGGAAACAGGAACTCTCCGTCATGCTGAATGCAGTCCAGGTCTGGCCTCAGACTCACCCACTTCCATTGAGTTTCGTCATATACCTCAAGTCGTAGGCAGGTTCCGGCGTAATCGTCTTCCGGTATACCGGTGATGACAAACTTGCCTTGTGCCTGGATGTATGACACTGTTATACCTGAGAGAGTAAGCAATTATGAAGACGTTAGTTTGCAACATAGCTTAATCCACATCTCTTGATTGTCAAGCACATCCTAGCAGACAAATATTCCAATTTCATGTTAACAGACTATTGTTTTCTCACATTGTAACATTGAAATTAATTATTCTGACTACTTGTTTCCAAAAGGGACCCAATGACAATTGAAACTGTTTCACTATGATACTGGCTTGGTTTGCATTCCAATTCCAGTTTTGTCCTTCATACCCGCTTATATAACACGCCTACAGTATACGTTCACATCATTGTGTAGTATACCATAGTAAACGATGTTCAAACTGCCAGAATTTATTGCAATTCCTCATATTGTACCATTTAAAGAGATACGTTATCAAGGGGAACAAGGCAATAGGGAGATACATTAAACATTCAGGAGACTCCCTAAAAATTTAACTGCTATTTCTGAGACACATTTTAACGTCGCAAAATAGGCTGAAATGTATATAAAAGCGAACACTCGCACACAAACAGGCCAAGCATATGAGACCAATACACCTACCCATATCATCCGGTTTTCCGACTGCAACGTCACAAAATAGAAGAAGAAAAAAAGAAATTGTAAATGATCAGCTGGTAACAAGACGTTTGAAACATTTCAAAAGAAGGAAGTTTAAAGGATGGGGGCGTTTCCTTTCCAAAACTAACCCAAGGGGCACTGTTCCAACATTAATGTTTGCGTATACACAAGTATAAATTGGATTGTTTGTTCGCTTGCTTGTTTGTGGGGTTATTGGGGTTGTTTGTTGGGGTGTTTGTTTATTTGTTTGTTTATTGTTGCTGTTGGGTTATTTTTTTGCAGTTATTTATTTGAAGTCTTGAACCCTAAAGGGGCCGGGGCGGAATCTTCCCCCACCCCTCGACTTTTTCCGCGAAAGCCTTAAAAAAAAATTCGCAACCTGATCTTTTATGACATTTTAGCCTCGGGCCTTGTACATCTTTTGACACCAATTTTTTTTCCCAGCGCTACGCGCAGTGAAAATTGAATTTTCCCATATAGCCTACGTCGTGTACACAGGCCAGAATTGCCATTCATGCATATGAATGACTAATTGGCCATAATTCCAAAACCCTTTGACCTTTTGCCATGAAATTTCTTGGGTATGTTAATGAAGAGTTGCTCTATGCATGTAAGGAGTTTCAAAAATTGTTGTCACTCGATGGCCGAGATCTAGGGGGCGAAATCCGCCCCCCCCCCTCCGGCTGAGAGATGGTCACAATAACCCGGCACCTTTGGGTAAAGGGTGGGCCATATCACAAATAAAAACAGTACATCAAGAGTATGTTTCAATTTCTGAATAATTGTGTGAACATTGTTTTTTTTTTTAACATATCACATGTCTTCTATGACATCATAAAAAGCTACCAGTGACCTTTCCCATTATGGACTTATGACTACTCACCGTTTGTGCGCACGGTCAGAGTCGCATAAGGACTGGAGCCAAGTTTGTTGGTTGCATACACTGCTACTTGGTAGAGAGTGTCTGGTTTGAGGTCAAAGTAAGATTTCCAAACAGAATAATGCCCAACTGAGATCCAGGCAAGTGGATCAAACTCTTCAGAAATGTTGCGAATGTTGGTAAACGAATTCTCTAACTTCTCGCCTCCGTCGTATCCCGGCTTCCATTTGACCCTGAGATGGTCGTCCATTATGTGATTTACATGCAGTCCCTTTGGGGGTTCAGGATTTCCTAGATTTACACATAAAAAAAAATTACAAAATTAGTCTTACCCACAGTTAGAATATTGTACGATCATTTGCTTTCCGTGAATTCTTTTCTTTTCCTGATACTAACACCGCTAAAAAAACTGAACGGGCCATTCGATAAAATTGTTTAATGTAATCCTTTAGCCCATGTAAAGTTATTTCATTATTTTTGCCATGTTATGGGTACTTCGATGCCTGTTTGGTGATGTCATTTCAGGCAAAAATATCAATGTTACAGTTTTTTCAGTAACAAAAGTTGCTCTTTCTTCTGGTGATTCGTCGTAGCGTCTGTACGTGGCAGCAGTAAAAAAATTAACACACATTTACCACAAATATTTTCAATGAGCAATTTTGGGGTTTACAATTAGAACAGAATACCCTAACAATGAACTATGTTTTTCTGAAATGATATTACAGCACCAGCATCCTCGGTTTAAGGTTTACAATCACTTTTTTGTTTATTAATTAACCAAAAGTGTGCGTCAAATATTTATTTTTACATTTAAAAACGGTAGAAAGTTGCACAAAATTAGTATGTTACTAAGTAAAATTCATCTCATCTTAGGGATGTATGTGAATTGTTTTCGTTTTGCTAAAAGAACGCACACCTTTTTAGTAATGCTTGGTCAGAACTTTAAAACGGTGGTTGTGTTTAAATTTCCGTAACGTGGAAAGTACATAAGTCATTTGAATGATTCTTGTACTGAAAGAACGCTTATGAATTGGACTTTCATATCCTAGATTTTGAAAGTGCTACATGCAGAACTTCACTAAACAATAGTCCCGACATTTGGGTCTCGATTTTTTTTACTCACCCCTTATATATATGTAAAGCTTTGACCCAAACGTGCAATTTGACCAGTTCTAGTCTTACCCTCCGAAAACAAGAATGAGTTTTTGTAGCCGAAAACGATTCAGCTATGAGCAAAGGTATACCTGTTTCTTTCAGCTGTATTTCATGCTCGTCAAATGTACCGATGCTGCTGGCAGCCCTACACCTGTACATGCCATAATCCGTGCTGTTCTCCACTGGAGCGAAGACCATCCGACTTACGATATGATATCCAAACACCCCATCTCCAGAAATGGTATCTTCCAGTGAAATCCGGTCAGGGAATGTGTCGTTGGTTATGATGGTGTCGTTTTGACCGTACCAAGTGACACTGGGGAGGGGATTGCCTTGAATGATGCATTCTAAGGTTGCAGTGTGGTTGTCGTTCGCACCAATCCAGGTTCTTTCTTTATTGCTGATTTCAGGGCCATCTGTGACACACACAAAAGAGGTGGAAAATAGAACAAGTAAGGTCCACCAACGGGTTAGGTCATCAGTTGTAAATCCTTTACAAAACGGTTCTTCCCAAAGCATACTGGAACACGTTAGGCGGTAAAAAAAAAAAAAGAGGGATCTCACACGGACACTTGCGTGTATGTGAGAAACTGAGCACATCAAAAATAGGACCATGCCATAAAGGACCACGAGGTCCACGGTTTAGCAAAGGTCTAACATGTTAGGCGTGTACAATCTCAATGGGGATAGTAAAAAAAAAATTACAGGGACAATAGGAGTTCAAAGTCTGAAGAAAAGCATAAATACTCTCTCGAGACACTGGGACCTTGCAAGTGGGTCTCGGTATCCCTAAAGAACAAGGTTATTGAGCTTGCGCTTTCAATGAATATAGAAGAAAAACAATGGAATGTATAGGTCTAGACTAGCAGTAGCAAAAAGACTACCCTGAATGTAGGTGTCTAGGTGTGGATGCAGTGGAGAGATGGTCATTTACTCACAGAAGGTCACAACATCACTCCAATCAGACAACTGATTCGGGTTCCAAGGGTCTGCCAAGAACATATTCCCAGCACATCGGTACCAACCAGACTGGTTCCTGAACATGCCCTTCAAGGTCAAGTCGGCGTTGTCCGTAGTGTACGTCGGCTCGGTGATAGTGGTCGATGTTTCCCGATCCAGACTGTGCCGCAACTCAATCCATCCCGAAAGGCCGCTGTCGAAGGCACAGGTGAGCGTGACGTCATGTCCCTCTAGAACAGGTCCCGAAGGGGTCTTGGTTATGAAAAGCCCCCACACTGCACAAATAAGATCAAAACACACACAAAAAACTGCAAGTGAGACTTGCGCAATCCCCCTGGCATTCTGGAAGTTCTTACCAAGACTACCAAGAGCAACATATACAAACCAAATTTGAAGTTTCTCAGTAAAATATATCTCAAGCATTCGTGCTGACAATATTTCCATTGTTTTAGCAATATTGACCTTGACTTTTGACCTGTTGGCCCCAAAGGTGATAGGCTTCTTAAGACTATGGGTGTCAGTTCGTGAAAACGAAAATTTATGTATTTTGGGAGAGTGTGGGCACACACTGCGCATGCGTGCGCTCACTCTCCAAAAGCACGTCAATTTTCGTTTTCACGAACTGACACTCTCTAACGCTATTGCATGCGCGCACTCTCCGAAAACACGCACAATTTGGTTTTCACGAACCGACAACCTGTGCAGAGTCACCTCGTGGTAACAAAAAACACAAGAATTTACCAATTTCTAGAAAATTCATTATTAAAATTTGCTTATTTTTGATGGTTTTAGCAATTTTAACTTCGTCATGTAAAACTTCATGATAAAAACTGCTAATATCGGCAAAAAAAGAAAATTTTAATTTTTAATGTTGTGTGTACACATGTGATGCAGAGGGTGTCAGCTCGTGGTGTCGGTGATGATATGATCATGTATGGCTATAGATCAGCTTTCTATTGGTGGCATCCTTGCACCCTCCGTTTATGGATAACCGAGCACGATTTCATTAGAAAAAAAATCTTATGCGAACACAATCTGTCCGAGCAGGTCACATCCACACAGACTTTTTGGGCAATTTCATTTTGACAATTGTCACAGTTTGCTAAAACCTAAAATGCATTTTTGCCGATTCAGGAAATAACACATAACCATACAGCAGGTTATATTCTATAATAATTTCGGCTCAGTATGTATGTTTGTCTGTTTGTAATGCGTGTGAACATGCATCTGCGTGGGTTTTGTTTTTACGCGAAGCAAGGAAATTCACGCTCCAATAACATGTTGATTGTTTACATTTCGACATCTGCCCTGCAATGATCCCGAGTTTGACACTCGGGGAAGAACAATCCATGATGTTCCGACTTTAAAGGATGATTATTGTCTTTCATACAACACCTGAATAAATCCTCGTCATCTGATTGGTGAATTGTAAATCACGTGACATATTATTATTCGGTATAATGCACGGTGCGACCATGCGTTATACCCATGCGTTATACCGTTTCACTTTGCGCTTGTTCCATGACGCGGTATTTGCGTGCAAAATGCATGCTGGTGTGCGCGTTCAGCGTAGCGCGTATTGTTCCAAAGAGCCAGCGCTACAGCGTTGGGTTCAAACATTTTCGTGAAGGGGTAGTTCAACGTCTTTAAAATCAACATAAATTGTAGTTTATAATTTACCAATCAAATGACGAGAATTTATTCTGGTGTTGTATAAAACAAATAACGAATGTTTTACGTTCGTGTGATGGAAAGAATAATTTTATTCGGTGACAGATTGAATGTTCTATTCCACTCTGCTTCGCCTCGTGGAATAGAACATTCAATCTGTCACCTCATGAAATTATTCTTACCATCGCACTCACAAACATTCGTTATTTGTATACTGTCAGGTCGACTGTGAATGCAGACACGAGATAAGCAACCCTCTGTCAATGTTTAAGTTCTGAAATTTAACAGCATTTTTTGGGGGATCCCGTTTCGGATAGAACCCATGAATCTGCAATGTGGAAATGTGCTTCAGTAATCAGTATAATATTCCTCGACTAACCTTCTGCATCCAACTGTGAGCAGTCGCAGATCCGAGCCCAGAAACATAGCAGTATTACTGCGTACGTCACGGACGCCATTTTGGAAGCCATGTTATTTCGAGGCGGACACAAAATAATGTGGAATATGGACTCGAAAGCGATTGACGTAGGCTTATCCAAGGGAAAAAAACAGTGTTTGCGATAGCACCTTTATTAAGATTTTAGCAATGGCGTTCAAAGGTCATTTGATTGGAGTTGACGTTAAACAAGGGTATTCTGAGCGTCACCATTGTTATCCGTTCTTAAAAGAAGCCTTTTGGCGGGGGGGGGGGTGGTGTTCACCGCTCACCCACCTCCGTAATATGAAAGAGGGGAAGGGAGTGGCTGGACACCATCTTTCCACAATACGCTTTTCAAAACAGATGATCATTGACTTTATTGAACAATAGTTGGCGCTCTATATGGCGCCACATATGAAAACAAAGGGAACGCAGCAAAAGACCTTTATCAGCAACCTCGTTCCCATGGGTACGAGATCTTGCTGCGCCATGTTGTTTCCCATCATGCTTTGCGCGATCTCAACCCCAGCTGGAATTGTGTAATTTAAATGTGTCAAAATATGGCACATTATAATTAGGCTGCAGTTTATCCGTTTTATGTGCCGACGCCATCTTTAAAATGTTGAAAGTTGTGATTTGAAGAATCAGTCCTTTCCAACATAAAAGGTTTGGACGTTGCGTTATTTAGCAAAGATTTGTATTAAATGTATGTACCCCTTTCGTCACTTTACCTTCGAAGAAACAAGGTTTTTTTAGCGAAAAACGAAGCTGCCATAATCCATATCGTACAAGCATTGCAAGTTTTGAACAACAAACAATTTTCGTCCGTGACGTGACGTGCAAAGCATGTGAGCGCATTATGGGCGCGCCCGGCGTGCAATCTTCGAAATGCGCGCGCAGTACGCTCTGAATAGCCAGACAGTATCGTTTATGTGTACATCACGGCCAGGGGTTAATGAAGGAACGCGCACGCGCCCATGGAGTCGAGGCTGCTTTATCAGTGCACGCCATCTTGAAAATCATAGCGAGGTAAATAATCCAAACAAACATAGCGGCCTAAATAGTGTGTGTTGTGCGCGAGTGACTCTCACTAAGTTACATCATATTGGCAATCTTAGAAATGGATGGCTAGCTCAAAATTTCCCGAAGTATAAATCAACATTTCAGGTAGGTCTGTCTCATTGTATTTTGAAAAAGAATCTTATATGTTCCTCCATGGTTGAATGCACGTTGCACCGCCGACCGGGAAACAATCAAAACTTAATCATCAGCGGCGTTTTCTGAGCTGAAATTGCACCTGCTTTAATAGTAGGAAGTACTTGCATTTTAAGACAATCCACGAATTGTCATTCGCGCATAAAGGTGTTTTTTCCCCAGAAATTAAAGAGGAACTGGCAGGCCCGGGTTGAGTGTTTCGTAGGCCCTAGGCACCATGTGTTCCGTTAGGCCCTACACCATCCTAGGCAACGGCACAACACTTATGAAAATAAACTATAAAAAAAACACTGCACAAATCAAGCCAGGGCAAAGTGGTATAGGTCCTACATCTAAAAGCCTGTTGGCACCAAGGGGGTCGATCGCGTCTCAAAAGTGGGGATCAGATGGTATGTGTGTATCTTGATGAGAACTAATATGAGCGACAAGCCGAACAGCGTGGGGTTCGAGGGTCCGTTTAAAGGTCCCGAAAAAAAATGATTCTACATCCTCTGTGGTGCGATCTGGGAGCAGTTTCTGTAGGTCTTGTAACTGCTCAAAGTATTATGCTCAAAAGATTTGCCTTTGAGTAATGTCTTGCTTAAGACTGAAAATTTCCAGTCAGTTTGCTTAAATCACATACAATGACATAATTCCCAACAGAAAAGCAAGAAACAAAAATTCATTTGGGGATCATAGGCATCAATAAATTACACATATAACCTAAAGAAAACAATAACGATGTCAATGAACGTTCCATGTAACCCAGGTAAGTTGATGTTAATAGAGTGGTGTTATGTCATGGAAATAGGCATGGTTGCGGGGCATTTGTGTTTTTTAACACTACTTTTCTTGGGTTTTTTCCTACTACTGATTGTGGTTATTTTCTAGTACTGATTGTCGTTATTTTCTAGTTCTGATTGCCGATTTTCTAATACTTATTGTGGATTTTCTGAACAACACATTTTCATTTGGGTAATCCTTGCATATACATAATGTAATCTCGACCCAGTTGACAATTCGAATTAAATCCACCGCTATATTTTCGTACATTTTAGTTTCACCCTAGCCCATTTGAAATAACCACTTTGTAACATATAGATTTAACTTTATTGTATGCAATCCGTGTGCATCTGAGTTGCTTAGGTTTTAAGAAATTGGGTTCCCAAGATACAAGTCACTGTGCACTTTCGTAGGACAGATTGTTTTTGTCATTTTTATCGTATTTCAAACAACGCGCGTACAGAGGCCGTGTGCCAGATACAGGAATACGTCGGTTCGTGAAGCGCTAATTTCACACTTTTCATGTTAATGCTCCTTGGTGACGTCATAGCACTATGGGAACTAGCGTGTAAAGCGGCGTATCGTAAAACGTCACTTCGTGGAGAATGATTTCAGAGTTGTTAGAGATACACAATTAGACTCTGCTGTGTATATCTCTAAAAACTCTGAAATCGTTCTCCACGCAGTGACGTTTTACGATACGCCGCTTTACATGCTAATCCCAATAGTGCTATGACGTCACCAAGGAGCATTAACATAATTAGAACTCAGATCGGAATCAAACTTTGTGAATATGAGCAACTTTGTGAAGATGAGCATTTAGATGAAATAAAAACGTTTGTGACAAAACTCAATTTGGCCAAAAATCGAGATACGCCGGTTCGTTGTGCGACTGACGACTTTATTAATCTATTCTGGCTTATAATTCAAGAGCACAAAGTCGGCGGCCAAAAACGTGGCTGATGGGACCAATTTTTAATAGAACAATTTAAAAAAAATCTTATACCTTGTACATATTATAAATAGAAGAAGATTCGTTTGAAAGGTACACAAAATACCTTGTATTAAACAATATTTCAAAAGTTGATCATGTGTTAAAACAAGTTAATCAAAAATTGCTCTAAATAAAGGACTGCTGATAACAATCCAATGAACAAAGCCCTATTTCATTGTCTTAACCAATCATGTCAAATAACAACCAGATTACATAATAGCTATTAAAAAAATGCACATGTATTACTAGATGTCTATTAAACGGATGTCAATGTTGAATAAAAATCAAATAACAGTCTGGCCCCTTTCAATGGCAAAAGCATTTGGATAGCTTTGGTACCGTTCAAACCAACTGCACAGTGATGAATTATCCAAGCACTATAGGCCTAGCTGTCACAATGCATTCTCCATTGAAAGTGGCCACCATCGAGTGCACGGTGATTGCGTGTTCCAACCTCGTGCCCCGTGGGTACGATCTTGCAGCGCCATGTTGTTTCCCATCATGCCTTGCGCGATCGTAACCCCTGGAATTGTGTAATTTAAATATACCAAAATACGGTAAATTATAATTAGTGCTGCAGTTTATCCGTTTTACGTGCCGACGCCATCTTTAAAATGTTAAAAGTTGTGATTTTGAAGAATCAATCCTTTCAAACACAACGTTTGGACGTTGTGTTAATTAGCAAAGATTTGTATTAAATGTACGTACCCCTTTCGTGCCTTTACAACCACAGATACAGCGGGGTTTTTTTTGTGAAAAACGCGGCTGACATAATCCATATCGTACAGGCATCGCGACTTTTGAATCATAATTTTTTTTTTCATACGTGACGTTACGTGCAAAGCTAAGCACGCGAGCGCGAGCGCATTATGGGCGCGCCCAGCGTGCAATCTTCGAAATGCCCGCGCAGTACGCTGTGAATAGCCATTCAGCGTCATTTACGTCATCATCACAGCCAGGGGTTAGTGTAAGGAACGAGCATGCGCCCCTGGAGTCGAGGCTGTACGTGTTCAGACTCATCTATGAGCTCCGTGCATGACCAAGAGAGGGCTCACTTTGCATAGTTCGTATACGATGTATTTATCGAATTCCGAGGAATAGCACGTGACATTTCAAATGTTTACAGAAATGCATTTTTCAAAACAGATTATAAAGATATGTTCAATAGTTTTCAGACATTACAGAGTAGAAAGTTGCATGATATTGTAAAGAAGGCAAAAACAGCAGTACACTGCATGATTTTGGGAAAATCGTAGATGAAAGGACATTTTCATACAGATGAAAACATAAATGCATATAAGAAATACACACGTTGCTAATTTATATTTAAAATATAAGTGACAAAATGCGACGTCTACGTACACAAGTCTAACCAGAAGTAAGTTCAACATGAAGTTAAAGGGAATGTACAACATGTTTTAATTTTGCTACAATTTTCAGAATTGGATGAATTTGTTCGGTTAGTATTTTGTAGCAAATATTGATACACTGACTTGTGCGAAGCTTTGGGGTCGTATATCCTAAGAACCAAATAAACAATCATGTTCTTGTTGTCTTGTTCCCTGACCCGACTTAAGACGAAACGGAGAAATGTGTAGCTATCAGGGGGTTGTAAGGTCAGGGACTCTGTTAGCAAGCTTGTACCCGTTTACAGGTGTGTAATCGAGTGCAAAAAAAACAAATGCGCACTAACTTAATATAAGAAATTTGGAGCAGTATTTGAAAAAAAGCCAATGTTTTCCAACGTGGGTCGGCGTGGGAAATTGATACAAAAATACTACTTTTCGTGAAAACGTCAGCACACCGGGTGCAATGAATTTACAAGATACTTAAGACTGTCATTCAATAACAGTCCAGTTCGATATTTCGTAATAATTTTGTAGTTTTGTTTTTAGATGTTTGCCAATGTTGCATGCTCCCTTTAAAATTGAAATTAATATCAAACAAAACACAGATTTAGTTTTTTGTTCGAAGAACAAGGTATGGTTACTTCCAGTTTCATATTTCCTTTTTTAAGGAAATGTTGATTGGCTTTTTTTTTTTTACAGAAAAAGAGTTTGTTAAAAGCAAATTTAAAATGGTTAAATTATTCAAAATAGTAAGCACAATTCGGGAAAATTATGACAAAATTTGAGAAAAAAAAATTGAAATCAGTTGCCGCATAATTTCAGAGAGTATAGTTGTAAGGCGCCCTGGCGCATTTTCTTATCATGTGCCTCCCTATAGTTCCGGTCAAATATGCAACTAAAGTTGTTCGATTTCATCTGTAGCCTGCAGTGCTTCGTGAGATGACACACAGTCGTACGCCGGTGGGGGGTCATCGTCATTTTGACCATCAGTGACATCCGAATCTACAGTATTTCCAAAAGTAAAGCATGAGAAAAGCTGGATCAGTTGCAGGCAGTCCCGTGCATTATTGTTGGAAACTGGAAAGCATTTGCTTGGACGGTGTTTCAACATGTTGACGCCATCGGATTAGCTTATTGACTAGGACAATCGGTTTTAAACTTCATTAATCGATGGATTAGAGAAATATAAATAGTCGAGAGCTAAGAGACAAAAGTGTGTCGATTTTGGTAGCAACAGGACATTCTTACCAACTGCTTGCATGTTGGTGTAGGTGTAGGCTGGAGGCGGACCGTACGAAGGGCTGAATACCCCAACTTTCCTGGTTTAGGCCAAAAAAAAAATATTCGGTCTCTGGTCAGACCGCGCAAAGTTCCGGAATTGACGCGGCCACGCGGCTTTTTTTCTTTTTTTTTTTACTTTTTTTTTTTTTTCTTCAAGCTTGGATTGAACAGACAAGGTGGGGTACTATTTGCTTTTTTTGGTGTCCTCATGTACATTGGTGTCCTCCATAATTTGCCTTGGTGCTTTCGATCATTTGCCTTGGTGCAATTTCCCATTCCTTGGTGCTCTTTGGTAAAAAAAAAAATGAGGAGGTGCGGAAATAGAGGGCGCTGTTGGAGCTACCGCAGAACATTTTGGAGAAAAAAAAAGATCGACGCGCATGATTAAAATCGACGCGCGCGCTGCCAGAGACTGACTTTTTTCGGCCTTATCAATAGTAAAAACGACAAAACGCTCAAATATCTGGACACTGAAATCAACTAAAATAAAACGTCAATTCAAACACAGACCTCTCTCCGTCCATTTATCATCCCTGAGCAATGATGTTGCATCCGAGAGAGTGGATGCTGATAGACAAATACTAGCATTTAAGTTCCGAGAACTTGATATTCTGAACATTTAGTGAGAGTTGTTTTCAAAATAACAAAAATGAGGAAACATCCATAGCAGGGAAGTGGGCAAGCATCGGCTATACTACAAGATGTAAAGTCAAAGGACAAGTTAGCAATTTTCCTTCAGAACCTTAACCAGGCATGATACTTTACACCTGAAAATCTTAGCATTCAAACAATTGTTGGTCACTTCAGTATTCCAAAACGAACACGGGCCTTGTTCGATTAAGCCACACAGCATTCAGCGTCAAGTTTTAATCAAAACAATTAAGGTTCGTTTGGTAGACTCTGTAACTGAATTGAAATAATCTTAAATTTGGCCCCAGGCGAAAAAAAATGGCTTTTCAACACTTACGGATTTGGATGTGGTACAGCCCTCTTCACCTCATCTAAAAAACGAGAAACAGAGACATATTCCAGTAACAATTTCAATACACAATAATGTGTGTGATAAAATATTTCAACCAGACTTAATTTGATTACCTGATTAATCATTTTACTTGTTTGGAGAGGGGTGTTGTTATCTATTGGGAGTTGTGTTTGCACTTAGCCTACTGTACCACTTACATTTAATAGGTGTTGTATACATGTATTGATGTTGCTAACATTAATAACAGGAGAAAGACGAAATATAACAAGGACGCCGCTAGGATCACCTTTAGACTTGCTGTCGGTTCAACTGCTACCAGGTCAACTGTCGGTATTTGAAAAGGAAATTGAGACAATGAGTCGAATAATACTGACTGCCGTATCAGTCTTTTCTTGGTTCTTGGTTCTTGGTTGGTTCTTCTCCTAAGTACTTCCCGTGTATGGGAATGTATACAGGAGGCCAGAAACACCGGGGCAAACACCTTCTCAAAGCGATAAGTATCACTGGGTTCTTTTACGTGCGTTGTATCACACAACACACGGGATTTACGGCTTATTACGTCTCATCCAAAGGACGAAGCAATTTAGGGCACAAGTCCACCCGGCGGGCTCGAACCCACGCCACTGTTGTTCTGAAACACCAGAGCATAAGTCTGGTGCTCTTAGTCGCTAGGCCATGACACTCAACGAAAGACTCGACTCCCCCAGTCTTTGATTGGGTGATCCAAAAGTGTAACCGATACAACCGATCTGCCTTATTACCATAAAAGTGTCATGGCAATTTACTTCAAAGTATTCGTTAATTTTGTTTGTTAGCTTTACTTTGCTGGCATCATCGTTTAGTGATAGACGGTATCAAAGAATGTGTCCTGAATCTACAACGCGTTAACCCTTTTTGGATCAATACAAAGCAACCTTATGCCTAGCGGCTATCTAAGAGGGCATCCTTTACTTCAGAAGGTAATTTTATATGAAGTATTTACCTTTTAGTTTTTTTTAATTTTAATTAAGTGACAATGAATGCAGGAGCAGTTCATTCGTGCACATCCCAGTACAGCAAAGGCATTGCCCTCTAATAGCTGCAACGCATAGTGGAAGAGGACTTTTTTTTAAGATATCGATAAGACCACATCCGCCTTATTCCCTTTCCCATTTCAAAATGTAGTCCGTGTTTCCGTGTGGTGTGTATTGAACAAATCCCATTGTTCTTTTGTTTGTTGTATACAAAACATTTGGGAGGAGGGAGGGAGGGGGCAGGTTCCTGTCTTCCAAATGGGGGCGCTCTTTAAAACTGACCATCATTATGCAGACTGGAAACAATATGCAGATTTTCACGGCGCATTGTAATGTTTTTTTAGCTGGCTGTATTTTGCTGGCTGATGCCAGGACTCTCTATTCCATTAATCACAAAAATCCGCCGGGGGCCAAGGTGCCCCCTCTGCCCCCCCCCCCCTTACGCTAGATGGTCGTTGCTGACCAGAAGATTGGTCACTGCTCGCTGGCCACAACTGACTGACAGGCTTGTCACTTCTTGTTTGTTGGTTAATCACTGCTGGCTGGCTGGCTTGTCACTACTGGCTGAATGGATTGTCACTGCTGGCTAGCTGGCTAGCACACTGGTCACTGCTAGCTGGCTCGTTGTTAATATTGGCTGGCATGCTGGCTGGTTCATCGCTGGCTGGTTGGCTGGCTGACTGGTTGGCCACTATGGCTGGCTGTGTAGTCAGTGCTTGTTGGCTGGTTGGTCACTAGCTGGCTGCCTCCCCTGTCATAACTGCCTGGCTGGGTGGTCACTGAGTGACTGCTGGCTGGCTGGGCAGTCACTGCTGAATGGCTGGGCGGTCACTGCCGAAAGGCTGGTTGGCCACTGCTGGCTTTCTGGTTGGTCACTATTGGCTGGCGGGCTGGTTGAATGCTGTTTGCGGGCTTGTTTGGTCACATCACTGCTTCGTGGCTGAATGATCACTGCCGGCTACTGGTGTGTGTTTACTGGCTGTCTGGGCAATATCACTGTCGGCTGGTTGGGTTGGTCACTACTGGCTGCAAGGATAGTCAATGCTGGCTGGATGGGTAGTCATTGGCTGGCTGACTGGGCCAAGTTCGGGCAAGGACCATTAGTCGACTAGTGGTTGATTTGTGACGTACCTTACGCCTGCGCACTAATTGCAAGGTGCGAACGTCTCTAGTCAAACGCTGGTCAAAATGTCATCGCAAAACTTCTGGATCCTGGCTCTCTGCTAGCGTTATGAATGCGCGCGGCTATTGGTTACCAGCGAAGCAACCAGCCTCAGTAGGCAGGTTCCAAATAGTCGACTAGCGTAGTCAACCATCGTCGACTAGACAGAGTTCGGGCAAACGTTAACCATTGGTCAACTATAGTCCTTGCGCGAACTTGGCCTAGGCTGACTCCCCGGTTGATCGGTGGCAAGCTGGTTAGTTGGTTGGTCACCGCTGGACTGGCAAGCTAATCGCTGGCTGACTCTTTGGCTGGTTGATTACTGCTGGCTATCTGCTTGATCACTGCCGGATCAGTTGGGCTTAATATTCAGCCTCTATGTACTTTTAAAAATCGCTCATTTTTTCAGTAACTTTTAAGGCCAACTATTTCCTGTTCATTGTGAGAATTATGTCCATCAGATTCCACAAGGAGGGGGTGGTTGTTGTCAGGGGGACGTTAGCAGAAATATGCTTTAGTAGATCTATGATATAGATATGCTCCCGTAGATCCGCCATTTCAAACCGATGTCTGATGATGACGTGAAGACATCATAAATAATTATGTGGATCATTGGATAGGGTTACTTTCCGTTAATATCCCCCCTCCCCCCCACTTTTTCTGGATAAGAAATCCAAAATGAGAGTTATTTTTAGAATTTCCCAAAATTTAAATGCATTAAGAAGCGCTAAAAAATGAAGAAAAAAATACAAAAGCTTAAAATTTACCTTTTTGATGTAAACGCGAGTATACATGAAGATATACATCTGTATCATGAACAGCGCCCCGTAGTGTAATGTCGCGTCCTTCTTCCTCCTCCCCCCCCCCCTTCGAATTTGTTTTTTATTCTGGTCATCCCCCATCCCTTCCACCACCCCTTTCCCCTCCCACTTTCACAGATATATACGCCAGTGCGAATCCCCACTTCGTGTCGGTAGTGCAAAAGTTAGTGGAAAGACAGGTGGCGAGTCTATCAGGTAGGGCTTGCGCTTAAACACAAAAATTGCCTGTGGCGCATTTGTTTGTGTCTTTTGTCACCCCTTGCTTATGTTCACAATGCAAGAGGTTTAGGACTGACTCAGCCCTATTTTTATCAGAAATATTGACGTAAAAACCATGACAATGGTATACATGTACCGTTTTTTAATGTGCACGAAGAAAGTATTTCAGTTTACAAATTTTCTTGGCCGTACACCGTTGGTTTACTGAACTAGAACGGAAAGTAAATCTACTTGAGGCCAAGTTCTCGAATTATTGTCATAGCGTGTGTTTGTGTGTGTCCAAGACCACATTAAAGTATCATTTATTATGATCAGATATGTGAAGCAAGTTCTGTTGGCGCTGGCACTGGTGCAGCATTTTATCACACAAGGTAAGTCAACTTTAAATATGAAGACGACAGACACAGCTAACAAAGTTACAGACACATTAACGTGTAGTGAAATTTTGGTCAGTCAAATCAAAAGGAAAAAGGTGAACAAAAAAGACAAATCTCTGTTAAGGGGTAGGAATGGAACGGTGATTCGGTGCACTGTGGGCAGTAAAATGAAATGTACAGATGCGTATCTCAACTAGTCCAACTTTTACCCTCAGCGGCTTGAAGGTTTTAGGAACACCATGGTGCATCAACATAGCATCAGTGGTTCGCACACATCAGACAATTACCAAGCTCAGACCCAGGCGCGGTTCTAGAACCAATATTTTGGTGGGGGCTAGCACGTTGAATCCAGAATTTTTTCAGGGAGGCGTGCTGAAATGTAGACCAGTTATTTTTTCCAGACACTTAGGCCTCCGAAAATCAATAGGTCGGGGGGGGGGGGGCTCATGCCATATTTTCAATGGGGAGCGCCAATAAAATCCTAAAATCATTCACACTATATTAACTAATGCATCCTTGTCACGACTATTTCTTTAGGGGGTGACCGTGTGTACATCACAATCCTTCTTTTTGCTAATGCCAATTTTTTTTTTACGGAATTTATTTGGGGGGGGGGGCTAGACAAAACAATTTGGGGGGGCTACAGCCCCCCCCCCCCCCCCGCAGCCCCCCGTAGAACCGCGCCTGCTCAGACCCATGGGGTTCTGACCAATCACAGTCGTAATTAATGTCCGACATGTTTGCACTTAATTTCATTAAGAACGGATCAGTAACCTCACACATTCAGTGATAGGCTATCGTTGAAATGTGGAATACTGTGATAGCTTATCACGGAAACGAGGAATATCGTTATAACCTATCACAGAAACATAGATTTCGGCGATAGGCTATCGAGAAAGCAAGTAATTCCGTGATAAGATGTCGTGGAAACGTGGAATTTGTGATAGGCTAACGATATCATGGCATTTTGCTTTGCCACGATTAAACATCACGGAATTCCATGTTGCTGAGATACCCTATCGCGGTATTCCACGTTTTCGTGATAGGCTCGTGATGGAATTCCATGTTTCCCGGATATTTTATCTCAGTAACGCAGTACCACTGATGGTTTTTTATTTAACCTCGATGTTAATGTTACTAAAACATAAGATGGGCCAAGGGACTGAATATTCAGTCTCTATTTAATTTAAAATTCGCATATGAGGCCATCAGCCTCAGTCCAAAATGTTGGCCACCGGTATCGAATGAGGGGAAAAATCGTCATAGCGATTTTTGGCAAGGTATACACCTACAGAGTTGGAAAAAATGTGAAAGCATTGCAACAGTGGCAGCTTTTTGGGTATTATCACCTTTTGTTTCAAAATTATTGTCCATCGAAATGCTTGTTACCACTCTGGGGCGGTAAATTTGCAAATGCGTACTATACAAAATTATGCTCCTGATTTGATACTGACCAAACCCCAAGGCTGGTGGACTATATTTGATTTCAATAGCTTATTAAAGTAAAAGTCAGGCCATTTTTGTTCATTGTGAAGTGCATGTTTATCCGTCAAATTGCACCAAATGACAAGTTCATGAGTTAAATATAATAACTTTCGTCACTTTTTATTCTTAAAATAACGTCAACACTGCGGTGCCGTCATTCCTAGGCTTCATGGTAATAAATGTATGAACACCGTGAAGAACCGGGTCAATGCTTGCACATGTACAGAGCTTCATGGCAATGCACTGTACGCAGAGAAGACAATTTAGGGAAAAATTACAAAAACTCCCAAAAATGTATATCTACTGACATGCACACGCGGTAGTAAGTTGACAAACAAATCATGAATCGCCACTTCCAGTCACTAGAGCTGAAAGGTGATGAAACGACAGGCAACGAGTCTACCAGGAACTTGAACACGAAAAATCGGACTGTTTTGGAAACAGGAATGTTGGCTTTTGTTGCACACTGTGCACAATACACAATGCACTGTTTACGGACTGACTCACTGCTACCATTCTAACTATTGACATCAAATCATAACGTTGCCCGGCCCTCTTTTATTCCCGGCACATTGCGAAACTCATTTCAGTTTACATATTTTGTTGCACCGTTCACAGTACGTTTATAGTACTAAGTTTGGAACTGACTCGGTTCTGTTTTACCATTACTACAGAACTGTTGATATGGGAAACACCGTTGGTATTAATCGTATTCAAGGTGCGTCGAGAATAGTTCATCAGTTCATGTATTTGCTGCCCGTGCACTGCACGAACTAGACTGGAAAGTAGAATCCATTTGAGGCTAAGTTCTGACAATAGTCTCATGGCGTGGATGTGCTCGTCACCGCATTTGTAATTTGTGTACAAACTATAAAAGATGGCCTTTATGAAGCAACTGGTGCTGGTGCTGGCACTGGTGCAAAATTACATCACACAAGGTAAGTCAAGTTTGGAAATAAAGACGACAGACGAAGAAAATTATGGATTCTAGGAATTCCATGGTGCGATCTGGGGCGATTTTTGATCAGTTTAACCAATTTTGTTTCAGCAAAATATCATCATTTAAACATAATTGTTGAGTTTGGAGTCATTGACTCAGCTAGAATCAAAATGTAGGCTACATATTTTATTCAAAACGAAAAAAAAATAGGAGGAACATGTCCAACCCCCTCCGTCCCCAACCGACCAAGGCCCATGGCTAAGATCGTTTTAAGAATTAGAGTAACTGGTCTTAACTCGCTACACGTCCTAAGATCGATTTCACCAAACTCATAATGCGTTCAACGCGTCCTATAAATCTCATGTTGAACACGCCTCAACATGAGACGGGTCTCATAGGTTCGTCTTAAATCATGAATACGTGTGCCAATTTCGTAAATCGTCTGGAAATCATTGCATTGTATTCTCGCCAATGTCGAGTGATGACCTAGAGCCATAAATGCAAACAAATCAACCACTATAGAGACATATTTGAAAAGATTTCCGGCCCCTTTTTTTATTATTATTTTTTACATCTATGATCTTTTTACGGTTAAAATGTCGTGTTCTATGCTCGAACGCGGCAAATTGGTTTTGCGAGTTTTTTGGGGTTTTTTTTTAAATTATTACCGGCCCAGGAATAGAAAGGTGATTAAGCTCACTGTGAATTGTGAAATGTACTACATGTATTAAGGTCTGTGTTTCATACAATCCTACTTCGACACTTAAGCAGCATACCGCTATTATGAATCTCATATGCCCTTATCGGTTGTGTACAGTGGAGAGACCGGTCGGTGTTCCATAAAGGACAGCGGACAGTCTAATATCTGTTTTCAAACGCTGTGATTAAAGCAATAGTCCATCATTTGCAGCTATCTGAAAAGTAACTGGCGTAATTATTATTGAAAAACATACTTAGTTGAAAGATGTTAAGGGGAATATACTCCCTGTGAAATTATTCATTCTGGCAAGCTGTCATTTTGAAGTAATCAACGAAAGAAGGCCTTTCCAACGGTACGTCTGAAGACGCACCGGTGCAGCGTGCGCAAGCATTGGCTCGACGCACAGGCGGGCGCAGTTGCTATTATTCGTCGGACCAGTGCGCGACATTGCGTATAGCTACAGTCCAAAACGAAATCAAAACATGATTCATCAACTTTTGATTTATAATTGAGATCCTAGAATGCTGTTTTTTCGGAATATACAACTGAAGCTGATCTGAAACTTCATCAGGTTAGTTGTTCAGTGTACTTCATTAGATTGTGAACACTTTTGTTGCTTCAAACGAACAAAATGCACAAATAACAAATGATGGACCATATCATTCAATTTTTGTCCGCTACGGTTAAAGGTATTTCAAACGTCGTCGTTCACTGTTGAATGCCACATTTTCTTTAGCCGACAGATCGACGTTCTGAAATGCAATCACGGCAGAAACTTGTCTTTTTTTATCATGATTTGTGAACACGAAAACAAAATGCTCCCCAAATCTTGATACAGACTGAATAACACTTCGATGAAATGTTTCATTTACAGCTGGCGCATTACCATACGAGGCCAACCTGACTTTGACGATTGTTTTGGGTCTGGGATCTCCCGTTACTATCTTCCTAATTGTCGCTGTGGCCATCGTATGCTTCAAAAAGTGCTACACCTGTGTACGTGCGCATTGCAAAGCCAGACCTACTCCAGGTGAGGCCAGAGACTAAAAGAAATTCTTGTTTAGGATAGATCAGTAGTGCCTTGGGTCTGTATGGTCGATATGACGTCATCATTTTGGCCTCTTGGCCAATCAGAACGCTCCATTTAGCCTTATTAGCATAAATCATGGGGCAAGTTTGAGGAGCTCAGTGGACTGATCGATTTGTGTCGGAGGGGTGTTCACTTGCATAGACGATTTTTTAAAAAAAAGACAGCGATAACAATAGGCAATATTTTTGTAATCTATAATGAAAATAATTTGCACGTTTATTGAACTGTACGACCGATTACGATTGTCTTATTGAAGAATTAATCTTTAATAAAAAAAATTTGCAAAATATTACCTATATTGTCTATTGTTATCGCTTTTTTTTTTAAATCGCCAATGCAAGTGAACACCCCTCGGACACAAATCGAACAGTCCACTTGGCTTCTCAAGCTTGCCTCACGATTTATGCTAATAAGGCTAAATGGAGCGTTCTGACGTCACATCGACCATGCAGACCCAAGGCACTACTTAGATCTGCCTCAAAATATTGCCTTCAAGAGAATTTACTAATACCTATATGGTGTTTTTTTTAAGGTTCAATACCAGGTACAGTCATGTTTCAGAGATTATATCTTAATTCCTGATTCAAACGATATGAGTAGAGACTACTTATTCGGCCCTCATTTTGTAGTCGACCCTTGTATTCTCTTAGTTATGTCGTATTCCCAAGTCCGAATTTAAATTGGTTTGGTAAGTCAATCAGATTCTCTGCGTAGATTAGGTGAGGAATATAAACGTGATAGCCAATAAGAGAGCGCCTTTTCGGGACAGCGCAGACCGCTCCTATTTTTATTTTGTATATGTAGTCAGTCCTGGGTCACCATTTGTAAATAGTGATCTGATTGGTCAGAAATCATATTAGTCCATATTTGGAAATTCCCCAAGATTCACTGCAGTGCTTTCTTCTTGTTTCCATTTTTACAGGGGAGCCTATCACAAACCTGCCTCCGCCAAATTCGTAAGTACCTGATTGCGATTTTGTTTTAATTCCAAATGCATCAGCAACAACTGTAATTCGAAATTAAAAAATTACATTTGCAGTTTTAAAGTGTTGGTCTTCTTCGGCACATTAAATTACTTAAAGGCTGACAGGTTGGTCGATGGCTGGCTGGATAAACGGTGAATTGTCCTAGTTAGTTACTGCTGGTTGGATGGATTGTCACTGCTGGTTTCAGACCAGTAAATCGGTCTGAAATTTCCTACGCCGGCCAAATCACGATTTGCATGTCCTCAAAATCTTCAGTATTTGAGCATACTGTGGGCCATGAACTTAAGGGTTCGAAAAAAAAAAAAATATGGGTGGAAGCCGTGCATAGGACTGTGAGCTTGTAGTTCCGTTCAATTTGGATGAAATTGGGACCCTTAAAGCGCTCTATTTTGCAATGGAGTGTAGGCATCGTTTTTCAAAATGGCAATGGGCTTCAAGACTATTTTCAGGGGTGATCATCTTCGGATGGAAATTTCCGTTAAATGTCATCAGTTAATTCCCCCCCCCCCCCAAATTGACAAGAATATGAAAGATGATGCGATAAGCTTTAATTTGATGTGTGTCTCGAACACCTTGGAGAGTTGTGAGTATTTTTCCCGAATTTCTAAAGTGTGAGCATTTACCATTGGGGTCTATGGAAGTATATTTACTGGTCTGGAACCTGCTGGCTTGCAAACTGGTGACTGCTGGCGCGCTGGAGGGTCACTGCTGCCTGCCTGGGTGGTCACTGCTGTCTGGCCGGGTGATCACTTCTGGCTAGCACGCTGGCGGCTAGCCATTGGTCATTTCTGGCTGATTGGATTGCGTGTCCTTTAGCCTGAAGGCTTGTCACTGCTGGTTGGCTATATGGTCACTGCTGGCCAGCAGGTTCAAGTTGGTCACTGCTGACTGCCTGGATTGTCACTGCTGGCTGGCACGCGGGTCAGTGCTGGTTTGCTGGATGGTCATTGGCCGGCATGCTGGCTGGTTGATCACTGGCTATTTGGGCGGCTGGTTGGTCACTATGGCTGTAGGCTCTGTGGTCACAACTGCTAACTTGCTGGGTGGTCACTGATGGGTGGCTGGTTAGTTACTGCTGGCTGGTTTGGTGGTCATTGCTGAATGGTTGCTTGGTCACTGCTGAATGGCTGCATGGTCACTGCTGGGTGTCTGGTTGGTCACTACTGGATGGCTGGTTGGTCGCTGAATTTTACTGGCTGGTTGGTAACGTCACTGCTTGCTGGCTGGATGGTCACTGCTGGCTAGCTGGGTGGGTGCAGGCTGTCTGGGTAATCATTGTCTAGCTAGCTGGTTGGGTAATGGTCACTACTGGCTGCCAGGGTGGCCACTGCCAACAGGCCTGCTGGTCACGGGCTGGACAGATGGTTAACTGACAGGCTTGCCACTTGTGGCTGACAAACCACCAGACCTGGGTGGCTGGTAACTTCTCGACCCAAACTAAGCTGGAACTTATTCAATATGGTGGCGGGCTACCTCATTCAGCAAGTCAGCGGGCTACCTTTAGTCTTTGGAATGAAGGGATAATTGTTGACGCCATTATCTGTTAAGAATGAACTTTTTTTTCATTTTCCCCATAAACAGGTTGGATTTGTTTACAGAGGCGCCTCCAAGCTACGAGAGCGCACTTGGTAAGACATCTGTGAACTATATTTCCTTCACCGTTATTCCTCTGTTAAACGTTCCTCGGTTTCGGTTGTATTGCCGTTTGTAAGTCTCTCAGACTGTTGACTTTACTTAGCATTACATTTATTTTATTTTAAATATGCAACTTTCATGTAGTGCCAGGAATTTAAAAAGGACCTTCCGTTTGTATATGGGAATAAAGCCCTGACTAAGATGAGAAGAAACAAAAACACGAATGACGTCAGATCCATGGACACATTTTCCTTAAAAAACTACTTAAGTCTCCTCCTACCATAATCATTTATTTTGGTTCCATGACATTTGTCTTTTTGGTTGTTGTTGGTGGTGGTGGTGGTGCTGTCGTGGTTTTTTTCATTGGGGTTACAATGATTAAGTTTCCTTAACAGTTATTATGACTGACTGAGACTCGTGATGTTTAGCTTTAACGGCCATTTCGAAAACAAAAACAAATGGCTCACTCTCTTCAATTGAAGCTGTGTTATCCGCGTGAACCAACTGGTGACTGCTCAATTCGCAACAGTTCTGCACAGTCCAATCAGTTGTGCATGCAAACTTGCATTCAACCGAAGAATCTGATATTTGTTTTTTCCATTTTATATAGAAATGGTCGTCAGAGTTGTTGCCGAGGATGTTGGTCCCCCACCATACGAATCCTTATTTAAGGACACGCCCCCACAGAAGTCTCCAGAACACGTCACGCTGCCTTATTGACGGTAGAACCAACGGGGTTAACGGTTCAGATACTTCAATTTACTGGCAAATGTAAATGTAATGTCCGAAACTGCCTACGCCGGCCAAATCAAGATTTGTGTAAGCCATTGTATTTCTGAATAGAGCATAGATTCCTGAACTGTAAAAAAAAAGAAGGGTTCCAGCTCTAAGTGGTCTTTGAACTGGTGTATAATACCAGAGTCTATAGCTCACATATCTACCGACAATTAGACACTCGAGGCGCTGGTAATTATGTATAGTATTAGAGACAGGTAAATGAAGTTTATGGGAGAACATGAGACCCGTTTATGTAGCACTTTTAAGGTGCTGCGGCACATATTGCAGCCACCGATAGAAACAACAGGGCAAACCCCTTCTCTTAGCGACAAGTGTTACTGAGTTCTTTAACGTTCATTACACAACACACGGGATTTACAGCTTTACGTCCCATCCGAAGGACGAAGCAATAATGGTAACGTGCCTTGCCCAAGAGCACAAGCACCATGTTCCCCGTCATGCTTATTGCTGAAAAGTTGGACATGAAGTTGGACCTAAAAGTCGGTCTAGTTTACATTCAAAAGAGTGAACTTGTAAAGGGATCCATTTTCAAACTGGAGACGAAAAGTAATTCATCAGCCCACCCCCACCCCACCCCACCCCCCCCCCAAAAAAAAATGGCAAAAAGAGAAAGACGGTAAATCAAGCGTGGATTTGATGCATATCTTGATGACCTGTTTAGAGTTGCGATAATTTTCCCTGATTTTTTTTTTTTGGGGGGGGGGTTTATTTATCAAGGGTGCCTAGCTTACTGGTCTGCACCATATAGAATGGAGTCACATTAATAGCTTGGCTACCTGCATAAGTATCGTTGTGAAATGTCTCTATTGGTAACGAGATGGTGAACAAAATAGTCCACAAAACTTTGCTGCCACCGAAGATGCTTTCCAGGAATTTTTATTTCTGTTGCATACCCATTGCACCCAGGAAAATCGCAGGACGAAGGATTAGTCAGAATTAGTATTCAACTGGGCATTAATAGGCATCGTGGCTTCTTGTCACACTGCACCATTGATAATCCTATTGATTGATAACCAAAATCTTAAAAGCCAGTCCACCACACTGTAAAAAAAGTTGGGCAGAATGGGTTGATAATTCGACCAATGCTGGTCGAATTATCAACTGCCTACACTCTTGGGAAAATTCTTCCCAACAGTTTGACAGTTATTACCCAATTCAACCCAGTATGAGGTAATTTCATACCAATGTCGGGTAAATTACATTGTCCAACAGTAGTTTACCCAACGTTTTAACAGTGCAGAATCGTAAAAAGGAACATTTTGATCACAATTTTACTAAATTTGTACTTATTTTTTGCTGCCTCGGCAAATGCGTTATTTGGGAAGCATGATCTAATTTGTGGATGGCGTGTTTCGTATGCTGCAATGGCTACTCATATAATCAGGATCATTCAGTAGATTTCAATATTATGTTTTACAATGCTGCCTCTAACGTCTTTGGAGCTTATGTAATAATTGTATGCTTATTTATAATTGCATTTTTTTATGACTTTGCATATATGGCCTTACTAAAGTTATGTTGTGAGGTAACGAGAGAAATGGTTCGTGGCTACACTACATACTAAGTATTAATTTTCTGCATATAAGAAAACAGAGATGAAACGATTTCGCTCTTCATTTTCTTTCTTTTTCCCGCGTTTTTCTCCATTTTGTTTTACTTTTTCTTTTCATTTGCTTTTCCAGTTGGAAAGCGCCCCCTTGCCCCCCTCGCGACGTCCATGTCCACTGTAGCTTTAGTCCCGTATAGGTAGGCCCCTACAGTCGCAATATTTTTCATTGAATTCCTGCTTGTACACGAGTACATGTACATATATATATAAGCGAGAAAAAGCGACTAGTCAATGCTCCCACAATCACGATGAGAATGTAATACTTTCCTTAGAATTTCATTAGATTTCTTCAAAATTTCCCCTTTTTCATTTCCTCAGAAATTTCTTCGAAATAAAAAAGGCCCTTAAGGCCAAAAAAATGGTCTCCAGTTTCTGGTATGGAGCTTGCCCAAAAAGTGGTGCGGCGACGCGGCTTTTATTTTTTTTTCCCTTTTTTTTTTTTTTTGCTTCAAAATGTCGACTGATGACTGCAAATGGTGCCCGGCTAAACTTAGTGCAAGTAGGGGAGTCCCGAGAGGCCACATAAAGCTTATTCTCGATCATAACCCCATCTAAAAACACGTCAAAATTGTGCAGCAGCAGGTTGAAACCTGTGAGTATGGCGGTTTGGGAGTACGGCAGTTTTGAGACATCATCTTTCATTGCAACAAACTTTTTCATTTTGTCGACGCGCATGGCTACGGCGACGCGCGCGCATACCAAATACCGGAGACTTTTTTTTGGCCTTGAAAGAAATGTCCTTGAAAGATGAAGCGCAGCATTAGTTCATAAACAAGCCCAATTTCGTCCCTATGGCGTCGGGCAGTATACGCTCCCAGCTGCTCTCTCACACTGCATATGGTACAGGATCATTTGCATGGTCAAAATGATTGCACGTTATAATTAGGAACGTGCTAGGCCATGCTTTATATCAGCTTTTGATTTTACACTCAATGTCCAGGGTACAGACGGAAAGGAGAAAACAAAGAGAATATTTAGAACAACTGAATTGTTGGAAAATGTTTTTATTTTTATGAATCCAATTCACGTGTCCTCATACACTCAACCAAAAAAAGAAAGTCCCCCTGTAATACTTTTTGTCATAACTCAAAACTACTGGGCACATCTTGCTCAAATTACGACTGATCAGTACAGAAATTCCTTAGCAATCAGCCATTACTCTTTGTTTGGCCGAAAACAGTGACAATATGTACACAATTCTGCAATTTATGACAACTGGTAGTCTGGTACCGAAACAACAGTTGCACTTTTGTATACGTGCAAGTTGATTGTGAACCACAACTTCCACGTATATAAAAGTGCAACTGTTTTCGGTATCATTAGTCATAAAAACTGCATAATTCAAACTCATTATCACTCTTTTGGGTAATTATAGAGTATGGCTGGATTGCTATGGATTGCAGAAAATAATTTAGGCCTACGACAATTTGTTTTCGCTGTTAACTGTTTCTTATAAAGGTACACAAAAAATTATCAAATACCGGTACATATTTTTACAAATACGTAGGTTTCGAATCCAAACGGATGAAACGTACGCATACGCTTCAGCTATCCGCAGCAGTTTTATATCGACCGTTAGTGTTTCGCGTTGTACATTGTACATAACTGATAGTTATCAAGTACATGTCTATGTATAAATCCAAAATGGCAGTCTCTGATGAAAAACCTTGCATCTGCGGCTAATCAAATGCACACATTTGACACATATTGTTTAGCAATTCACCCTCTTTTAATGAAAATACATGATTACATACCATCAAAATGGACGGTGAAAATGGACAGCATGCGTTGCACACTGTCGCATACGCTTCATCCTAAAATTGTGTTTAGCAATTAAACACAGTTACTAACACCAAGTAAACGTTTTAGAAGCTCAAACATAAGGTGTACATCAACACTATTATACGTTTAGTGTTGAAACATGTTTACACAACGTCATGTTTACAAGCGAGAGCAAAACCTTGCAAAGAAAAGTGCATAAAACACACTATTTTTGCAGTGTAGTGCGCGATATATCTGTGCCGTGTAGACGCGTTGCGGAGAGCGAGTTGCCTACGAAGATACAAGACAACACACTTAACTAATAATCGTATAAACTATCTGGTGCGTACACCGTGTAGGAATACCCGGTCGCTTGCAAAACCTCGACAATTGTCGACGTTTGGACGGCTCCTCGATAGGCATAAAAATGCATGTAGGCCGACGTCATTGTAAATGTCTTAAGACATTAATAAGGCACCTACGTCTTCTTTGATTTATAATACATTATGGTAAATTAATTTGTTCAATTGTCTGACACATTCGTAATTTGAATTCTCCAGGCCATGGATAACGTTGTTTCACCAAAACTGATGAAACCATGCTCTAGTACAGCTTGCATATACAGAAATTACCTACGTTTCTTGATTTACAGCAAACCTGACGGAATAATTTCACGGGGTGTTTAGTACCAGTGTGATCATTAATCCAATTAAGTTGTTATTTTTCATAACTCAGTAGCTTACTTATGAGATAAATGAAAATGATCTTATTATGCCTTTTACGGCTTCCCACGTATCACGCTATCCGGCAAAATAGTCTTTTAGCTTTGGAAATTCAAACTTACTAAATGTGCAGGTTTCACAATACAAAAATATTTAATAAAATAATTCAAATTTAACTCGGAATTATGTCCTGCTAGCGTTTAGAGCCCTTCCGTCCGGTGGGCGTGGTGGACTTGGCCCCGGCGCGCGAGGAGCTCTTACTGGTGCCGTCTTTCTTGGCGTTTTTCCTCCGGGAGCCCTTGGCACTGCCTGAGCCCAAGTTCTCCTTCGTCGATAACCGTGCTGAAAAAGGCAAAAGGATTTTCTTTAATTCTGTGTTAAATAAAGTTTTGGTATAAAAATATACATAGTGCATGTACATGCAAAAATACCCACAATTTAATTTTGACGCAACTTGTATATAAACGTTTTCACTCCGAAGCCCAAGTTCTCTTTGGGATCCACGGAGACAATTGCAGGCTCTCCGCAATAAGCAACGTACCAGAAATCCCTGCAAGATTCGTTCACTCTATACAACTGCATTGCTCTTCCCTCTGCATCAATTTTACACTCTAACTTTACCTTCGACAGAGCGAGTAAAAAAAACAACGAAACCCAAATGGCTGGACCAATTTTTTAATGATCTAGGACACGAAAGCCCAGTCATTACGCTTTCTTTCAGAACATGAAGCATTCAAACGATCATGTACTTTCAAGTTACGGAATTTTGAACAGAAACACCGTTTTAAAGTTCTGTCCACGGATCACAAAAAAATAGTGTTCTTTCAGCAAATCGAAAACATTCTCATGGGGATGCATGTGAATATTATCCGTGAACAGAACTTTAAAACGATGTTTGTGTTCAAAATTCCGTAAATTGAAAAGTACATGAGTGATTTGAATGATTCTTTTACTAAAAGAAAGCACATTGATTGTGATTTCATGATCCTTGATTTTGAAAATGCTACAGGCAAAACTTCATTCAAAATTGGGACGTGCTGTTTGATTTTTTATTTTTTTTTACTCACCCTGTATTATTTGATCTGCCCATGACACGTATTGCAACACGATGTAAAATATTTTTAATGCAAGTCGCTGACATGAAAACCACTCACCCATAAAGGCGGCGTCGATCGCTTGAACGTCGTTCAGCAGAGGAACATAGTGTGGCTTTTGATTGCCTTCATTTTCTAGGGGGGGGGAGTAATAAAATAACCAAAATCTACACCTGAGCTTGCGAGTAATATATACACATCCAATTGTGACTAAATATCGACGTATTATCAGCTTAAAGTCAAAACCCCATCAGCGTTGATACCTCGGGTTCTTTCAGAACCATTCTCTAAGTTTGAGAAAATTATACATGCATGGTGTTTCCGCAAACATTTCATTCATTAGTATTAGTATCTCCACCATGCAAACCCTCAAATCGTGCTTAAAGTCAAAAGATATATTATTTTACTCATAACATATTACGGCATAGGCCCTATGAATAGGTGAAATGTCATCAGTCTTATTGTTGATGACTGTCAAGATTTCTGCGTACAAATAGCACACTGCACAGGTTGAACTGTAAGACAAGATGTCAAAATTAAAAAAATGGGGTGATGGGCCCCGATTAACTTTTACACAAAATATATTCTTGATAAAAATATAACAGTTGTTAATCGTAATAAATGAAAAGTCAGAGTTCAAAGTGCACACTTACTCTCGACCCGAACCAAGACCAAGGTTTCACGCTCCTTGAGCACCTCATTTGCATATCGTAGAGGCGTTTCCAGGAGGTGTTTCACGTTACCTTCGTTGTCGGATAGATCGACGTCCACTTTATACAAGACAGATAATAACTGCGTTGTTATGTTTGGGACAAACAAATCAAAATATTAAACAGCGTATGTCAGTGCTTGTAAGTCGAGCAGGTATTGTGACATTACTAATGTCTGAATCTTATTTGCGCAGTTGTTGAGCAAAATGTGCTTGTGCAGTTGAATTTAGAGATGAATTTTGAAATACAAAAAAGGTCTGTCTGCATGGGATGACTTCAGTTAAATCCGTTCTACGGATAAAAAAAACAATGGTCACCACATTTTGTGTATGTATTATGTGACAAAATATTGAATTGGGATTAGAGAAATATTTAATTTTTTTTTGACAGGCCTAGATCTACTTGAAACATTCCCATTACTCCAATTGTGCACGGAACTACCCGTGTGGCGTCATGATACTTCAAATTAAGTTCAAGCAAATTCAAACAATGAGCACAGTGCACGTTTTCGTCCCGGACCCGGAGTATTCGATTTCGTTTCGTCTCTGTTATTCAGAAATCAAATTCGTCTAAGTGATTTTATAAAGACGAATTCGATCTCTGAATGCTGCCATTTGGCAACAACGAATAGACGAACTTGATCTGGAATTACAAATATTCTCCACCGGGTGACTAAAGAGGGTGACCAAACTTTACAATTGAATGGTAAATGACTAAACTGGCATTGTTAAGAGCTTGTGAATTTTTCATGGATGAAATTGAATGATAAAGTTGTTGAATTCGAATGAAAAATCTTTTAAAATAGCCGGGAAAACCTATATTAAGCTGACGGTGTGGTGGTCCTGGTTGGTAAATTTCACAGGGTGGCTTAATTATTTCGTTGACTTTTCCGTAAATGTTTCCCTTGTAGTCTTACCATCTTCTGCACAGTTGCATCGCTGTTTGATGTTTTCAAGCAGTAACAAGGTTCGGCAGTTGGGATTAAACAACGCCTCCTCTTTTTCTGTAGAAATGGGGGAAAATGAACGTAGTTTTTCAAGCCAGTATTGGCGATTTCTTGTCATATATCGAAGTTGTCCATATCCAATAGCTTATTTTTCAGGTTATTCAGTTGTCATATTCTGAAATAAGTGAGCAAAGAGTATGGACCAAGGAAATAAAGAAGGGATAGGATAAATAGCCTACAGGATGCTTTCTGTCAAAACCAGACGCATCTGATGGACAGATAGGCCATAATTATGTACCACGAAAAACGTTTTTTCTTTCCTCCCCTCCCCCCAAAAAAGTCATTTTGTTCTCAAATGAGGAATTAATTAATATGTCTGCAAAACATTGCAGGACTTGTCAACCGTATTGTTTTTTGCATGTATGGCCTAGGCATACAGGTATTTTTTTTATGATTTGAAGACAAATGTGTAAATACAAAATCACAAACCTTCAACTACCATATTTTGCGGAAAAAAAGTCCGTTTTCAAAAATTAAATCGTCATTGAAGGAAAATATCCATACCAGCAGATTCCCCCCCCCAAAAAAAAACCCAACTTTTTCTTCAGCTTCCCAGAAGAGCCTGCTGGGTGTTTTTTTTTTATGAAACATACTCGAATTGTTCAAAATGGTCCCTGAGGCGGTATTTATCATTTAGGTTTTTAGTTATAGACTATTTTGTAAATTTACTAACGTTAGAAAAAGAAATCTGAGAAAAATGGCGGCAAGGTCCATATGTACATGGGCCTACTGCAAATAATTATTACAAGTAAAAGGCCAATTCTTACCTCCGAATCGCACTGTTATGAACATGGTAGTTGAAGTCCGATATCAAATGGCTTCTAATTTGTATAGCGACTGCAGGGAATGTTCAAGTATAAAATCGTCAAAAAAATAATCGTCAGAAATATTGGACCTGCGTGGGTCCAACACGACTCGGTTTGGTCAACTTTTCACAACCATCAAATCATAACACTACAGCCCGTTCGCAGTTGTGGACCATTTCAAGCTCTGATTCACATAGTGCACATCGAGACGTGTCATGGGCGAATCAACACAACAGTCTAGTACACTTCGACTGAAATTGAGAACCGTAACGTTGAAGAAACAATTCACCGTTGTCGTTTCGCTAGAACTGCCACAATAAGTTATGGTTTTCCAAACTGTTTTGCGGAAGGCCAGTCCACAAAATGGCGATTACAATTCCGGAATTCCATCGACCGATAGTGAGCTATTTATCGACGGTGAAATGCGTAACCTGTTTTGTGTCATGCAGAGATCCTGTATCGATCGACCGGTGTCACGGTCTCACTTCTCCGGCGTGCTAGATTCTCCGGGTGAATGCGGCGGATAATTGAGCACGTTACAGTGCACATTACATGAGCACGATACATGCTCATGTGTCCGCTGTCTTTACTTTCCTCTCGCTGCTGTGTGAAGTCTACCAAGTCCATAAATAACACAGTAAGGACACCCAAGAATGTGTTATGTAACACTTCCTGTGGGTCAAGCTAGCTTATACTATGAGAGAGTATGGTCATTCCCTAGGTCATTCCATTCCATGGTCTTGCAAGCACTTGATTTGCGAGCCAGTACGTAGTACCCTTGGTCTGTGCATGGTCTGTGTTCCTTGCTCGTTAGATCGTGGGTTGTTGTATTTTTTGTAACCATGTTTTAAATAAATGTGTGTCCTTAAAACCTTTTGGTTACAACTGCATGTCCAACACAACATGTATTACGCGCGCGCGCTAAAATTCTGACTCGACTATATATATATATCGCGCACGCAGTGCATACTGGACCACCCCAAATAAGCACACACAACACAAATAAAAAAATGTACACTACTGCGCAATTTGCACATGCGTGTTGAGGCGAAATTTCCTTCTGTGGAGAAGCTAGCACGCCGGAGAATTGAGACCGTGACACCGGCCATTGTGTACACACACACCGCTGCCAGTGCTTGGAAACGGCACGGGCAGAGGTCACAGCGTGATTGGTTTGTGTGACAGGTGTATAAAAAATAAAGATACAAAGGCCCTTTCGATATCGTCTCCGTAAAGTATAAAGTGCGCCCTCTGCTTGTATTTACATCTCTTTTAAGGTACAGAAAGGCCACACATACAGTGTGAAAAGTGGCTTAAATCTGGCAATTAACATTTCTTAAAATTAAAAAGAATACGGGTGGGTTTCGTTTTTGCAATCACAACGAAGGTTGTGTGGCATTTACGAAAGAAATAAATTAGGTATTTAAGGCCAAAAAAAAGTCTCCGGTTTCTGGTATGCACGCGCGTCGCCGTAGCCATGCGTGTCGGCAAATGATTTTTTTTTTTTTTCAAATGAAAGATGATGTCTCAAAACCACCAAACTCACTGGTTTGACTGGAATCCTGCTGCTGCACAATTTTAACGTGTTTCTAGATGGGGTTACGATCGAGTATAAGTTTTTATGTGGCCCCTTTTGGCTTCCATATATTTTGCACTAAATCTAGTCGGGCACCATATGCAGTCATCACCGACATTAATTTGAAGGAATAAAAAAGAAAAAGAAAAAAAAAAGCCGCGTCGCCGCACCACTTTTGGGGCAAGCTCCATACCAGAAACCGAAGACTTTCTTTGGCCGAAGCTAGGCCTTTTTTTTTTATTGCAACACGTTCCAGAGAACAAATAAGCACCCCCTCGAAGTCTGGGTTGATATTTTTTTGTTTCGTAGTTTTTATTTCACATTTGTAAGTTTATTATTTTTTTTTACATATGAAAAAACACTTTTAGTTTTCATTATTAATGTCTTTGGCCTGGTCTTTTGTTCATTTTTGGAGGTCATGCAAGATGGGACAACCAATTATATTTTTGCAGTAATGTTTCAACTTTTCAGGACGAAAGGAAAAATCTATAATTAGATTTGACTTAAACTGAATAGGCTGAATAATAATCAGTTCAAGGACTTCATACAGTGCAATTGAAACTAATAAGATATAATGTCTCGGGACAGGCCATGGAAGTCCAAAAACGTACATGTATTTTAGTTCAATGGGGTCCCTTTCAACTTAGAGAAAATGATATCTTTGAAAAACTGGTACAATTTCGGTGGGCCTTTAAAATTTCATCATAAATGACCATGGCTATTTCATATGGGCCCCGATTTAGAATCGACAGTAAAATAAAGACCACTTCAATTTGAAAAGGAATAGAGTATAAAAACCTTCTCTTCACACGTCGAACCAAATTCGAGATCTCACCCTATCAATACTAATTATTAGGTTCAAAAAATTAACGTTCTGCCACAGCAATTCTTGGAAGCTATATCTCAACATTTCTTTCTACATAATATATGTACCTAGTATGGTACCGAAAAGTTGAATAACTAACTAGTAGGTAAAGAAATAAAATCGATTAAATCCCTGCGTTGATTGCGACAGTTAGTTTTTGCAGTGTTACCTAATCTTTAGCTGACGTACCTCGCTTTTGTCTGTACAAAAGAGAGACTTTAATTTGGATAGGGTAGGACTACTGAACCGAAACGGGTTTTCAACAACCCGGACACGAATGGTGCACTCAGAAGATAGCGTACGCGGAACCATAACGACGATGACGTACCCTGAAACCCCCTAGCCCAGTGGGTATTTTCTTAATTGATAGCAAGGTACAGGTGCACGTTATTTTTAACACGAGAACTTCTGCAACAGACTCAAGGATTTTATGCAGGAATATTCACACAAAAAACATCGCTGGACGATGAAACTTTAATCAGAAACATGGAGCCAACGTAGTGGAAATATAACTGGGAATATTTTTGAACTTTTGGAGGAGTTTTCCGTCCTCTAAAACGGTGCAAAAACTAACAGAGGTTTGAGAGGAAAATGAGGACTAACGTTAGTGGTCCAGGAACCGGCAATGGCCGAAAGAGTTGTGCGGAGTATTCGCTAACGAACTGTCACAGAAAAAGCAAACTTTCGTCGCTGCAAATGAGCCAGTTATGGAGGATTTTTATACTGGTGGTAGTCTGGGGAACCCTCAGCATCGGTGGAGTTGAGGGTAAGTTGTGGAATTTTGGAGATGTGACGCTCTGCTTTTGTGAAAAAAAGTTTGAAATCAATTTGACAGGCATGGCAAATTGACAGGTGTTTTTTGGTGTGTGGAAGAACGCCATGTTGGTGTAGTGGGCGGGGAAAGACCGGAAAAAGGGGGGGGGGGTTGTTGAAAATTGCATATATTGGCTTCAAGTTTACCAGCTTTATAAATGATTTTAGTTTCAAGAGTATCTTAAGAGTTTTGAAGAGTGGCAATTGAAAATTTTAAAGGAAAAAAATAAAAAAATAAAGATGTTAAATTTCTCGCAGTGTTGATTAAATATGAAAAAAAGAAGCGTAGTAGTACTGAATTCAAATTCCCAAATTCATTTTAAAACATATTTGTAACGATAAAAGAGAAGATACTGCATTTTACCTGAGAATAGTAGAACTAAAAATTTTGTATGGAGATGCAAAATTTTGATAAGCAATAGGCCTACATATCATTTCAAATTAATTTATTTGACATTTGTATTGCGTGACCTTCATAACAATGATCTTTCAAAATAAAAAAAGAAACGCAGTTTCTCGTCTGCACTTTTTGATAAAAGAGGTCAGAAGCGGGCAGTTTCTTTGGAAATGCCAATGACCAAAATGGTCCCCCCCCCCCTGCAGTTAGGCTTAAAAAAACCCACTTCTGCTTCCGATTACTTGGCATTTGAAAATAGGCTGGAGAACATTTTGGTCATTGTCATTTCCAAAAAACTATTTCAGTATTCCCCCCCCCCAATATTTTGTAAAGACTGTCCTTTTCCACTCAAATGCCCTATTTTCACCCGCGGTCCTCCCCCCCCCCCAATAATTTGTAAAGAGTGCCCTTTTTTTTTAACAAGTTCCCTTTTTAAAAAGAAGTGGTGCCCTTTGTGTGCCATTGGCCGTTCTGGGTGCCTTTTTTTGAATTTCACGCGTGTATCACCCTTCAAAGCACCTTATACAAGTATTGTCCGTTATAGTGTGCATAATCGTGCATAATCGTTGGTTTTGACCCGCGCCTACGCCCCCATCGACAGATGGTACCAGCCCCTCCCCCCTGCTTTTTTAATTTTACTGAGGCCAAGTGTCCAGAGAAAAAAAAACATGTCTACATTTCACAACGGATGTGCAAGTGCCCTTTTCAAGAAATTTGTACCCCCCCCCCCAATAAAAATGACGGTGCTACGCCACTGAGGTGTCTGCGTGTAGTCAAGGGTAAAAGGCAGTAATTGATGATTTTCAGGATTTTTCCTCATTTCCCCCCCCCCCCCCAAAAAAAAAATAGGGAAGAGGCTGTCAAAATAAGGTACATGTAGGTAGGGTAACCGGAAGCAGAATTTGTATTTTTTTTGCCTATAACCTCTCTGGATCTGCTTTCGGGAATGGGCTTTGGGGTGTTGGACGAGGGTAATACAATGTAGCTCCAAAACGTACTCCTGTTTAACCCTAGCCTACACTGCCCGATCCTTTTTTTTGTTATGTAGTAATGTCAGAATCAGATTCAACTGAGTGTGTAATGTTCTTGCTCTCTGTTTCCATCATGCTAGGAGTATGTGAGTGCAACAGCGCTGACTGCACTGCAGGTTGCGATGCAGGAAAGTACTGGGACAGCAATGCTACAGCATGCATAGAATGCCCAGCTGGATACTAGTGAGTATAATTATAGTATGTGCATACAAAATACATACGAACGTGGTGCAAATCTGCACTTTCAGTTGTTGCAAGTTGGTAGTGTTTTGTGACATTGTACCCTTTTTCCGCTGAGCAGTGAGCAATCTACGTTTGTACATGTAGGTATGTGACAAAAATTGTCAACATCAACAGATTCTAACAAAATTGGTATCATTGTAAAGGTCTTAAAAAGACCTTTACAAATGAAAAAGGATCATCTTCCCGTGACGTAAATAAAAAAAGTTATGACGTTTCGAGTCCCTCAATTTTTGACTTGTGACCCGTATCACAGATTTTCTAGGATTGTTTTGGATTACACACCATACTTTCATACTATAACCTTCTTGATATTGAATTTTGGGAATCCAAAAAATGTAACTGGGAATCGTCCAATCTCTGTCCAAATTTACCAAATGTTGTTAAACCAATGTGGAAAAATTATTATTGTGGTTTTATAAAGTATTTTTAGTCACCTTTGGGTAAATTGTTCATGGTTTTGATGAGCAAGAGCAAACCCGAAATTCGAGACAAAAGTTTTAATTCTAGTTGTTGAACTCAGAAATTTTGACAACAAAGTGGAAGAAGAATACGTGAGCTATGTCATCTAAGACAGAGCTCCTAGTGGAGCAAAAAGAACTCCCTCTAGTGAAACGTAACAAAACGATACATTACACGGTCTTTGCCACGGTGATTGATCCCGAAATTGAGGCCGAGGCCGAAGAGTTCAGTGGCAATGCATGGTATTGCAACATACCTAGATACATGTAGATACAATCAGGACCCCTTTCCTACCTGTATGACAACAAGAGCCAATTTGTATGTTATTGGAATCACCAAAAACCCTTTGATGTTGAAAAGTGACTGGAATATCACGGAAAGAGGGCAGGGCAGTGAATTTACCAGAGTTGTAGCGAGTCTCTGATTTTTGTGACTCAAGTCGAGTCGAGATGAGTCACTTTAAAGAAGTGACTCGAGTCGAGTCTAGTCATTAGTTCAAGAAGATCGAGTCGAGTCACAGTGTGTAGTCGATTCGAGTCAAGTCGAGTCACAGTGTGTAGTCGAGTTATTGAGTCAAGTCAAATATTTAGATGGAGACAATTTGAGTCACAAATATTTGAACGCCACACTGTACACGTTTACTGAGCTATCACTGGTACAGTAGGTTGCCGTTGTGGCCAATTCACACCAGACTGGATTTGGATTTTTCTCCCCTGACTGTATGTACCTGGCAATTGCAGTCAAGTCTCTGCGGTGGTTGAGATTGCTCTCTTGAAACAAGATGAATCAAATTAAAAGAAAATTGGCACTCGGACCCGAGATATTCCTAGTCTATGGAAAGTCCCCTTGCACAGCAAGGGTCTGTGATATGCGAGCTGATTCAGCGATTAATAATGCACAACTAGACTGTGTCTCTTGACCTCGAGATTCTGACCATTCAGAGGGCGCCTTTTATAGGGTCTTTCATAACCCGTTCTTGTATTACAAAATCATGGCATCTGAAGTGACCAATCCACAGCTTAATCCACAAATTTCTGATCGAAATGACGTCACAATCTCTAAAGACCACTCTGATTGGCTGGCAATGCTGGGTCGCAATAAAAATTTACATGCTACGATTTGTCAGACGTTCAACTGTGGTTCTGCCCATGTGTAAGTCTGATCCTCAGACTAAGAAACTCCGAGCAGTTACATGTACATGTAAGCACAGCTCACAAACGCTGGATGCATTCAAGCTGGATGCATGCGTCAGAGGTACCGTGATACATTTACATTGATGGCAACTTCTATCACTTGGGTCAGATTGCCAATGTTCCCAAGATGATTCATCTTGTTAATGGCAACTTCTACCACTGCGATGGCTTGACCATTCTTCCCAATGATGCTGTATTACGTGGCCATGCATACATACGTACTCTCTCATCAAAATCCATGTTTTGTTTTAGGTACACACTGTACATGTATTTGGTGATTTTTACAACAGGTACATTTTGTACAAAGCACTGTGCGAAGACACTTGTTCCTGTCTTAAGCCAAAAAAAATTAGTCTCCGGTTTCTGGTATGGAGCTTGCCCAAAAAGAAGTGCAGCGACGCGGCTTTTTTTACTGACTGCAAATGGTGCCCGACTAGAGTTAGTAAATTGTCCAGCAGCAGGATTCCAGTCAAACCAGTGAATTTGGCAGATGCACATGGCCATGATGGCTACGGCAACGAGCGCGCATACCAGAAACCGGAGCTTTTGGGGGGGGGGGGCCTTGTGGTAGTTTTGGTCGCATTTGTGAAATCACATGGTTTGTCATAAAATAAGTATCATTCCGTGAACAATGCCCAGTTAACTTTTGTTGCCAAATTATTATTACATTTTGTCAGTTACGTTGAAAACCTACTCTTAACCCTAACCCACCTCACTCCTCCAAAATCCTCCTGGCGGTTTTGGAGGATTCTAGAGGATTGAGGATGAATGGTGATTGAATCAAATGAGGATTCTAGAGGATTGAGGATGAATGGTGATTGAAGCACATGAGGATTTTGGAGGATTGAGGATGAATGGTTCATTTAAACACCAGTGCAAAGTTTTGGGATGAGGAGGATTTTGGAGGATTGAGGATGAATGCATTTTGAGGCAGGACTGTCTGACAATTTTTTAATGATTTGCGTGTTCATAACATCCCAACATGACTTTTACCTCAATTTGCATTCCATAAAGCTGTCA
This sequence comes from Patiria pectinifera, assembly GCA_029964075.1. Taxonomy (NCBI): domain Eukaryota; kingdom Metazoa; phylum Echinodermata; class Asteroidea; order Valvatida; family Asterinidae; genus Patiria; species Patiria pectinifera. The sequence goes on from CM057150.1 coordinate 3,060,057, forward strand.
AAAACCTGTTCTAAAACTACCAAAAAACACATACTAAATCATGCCTCTTTCTCCCCCTCCCCTCCCCTCCCCTCCCCTCCGCCCCTTCCTCAAAACAAATTGCATGAATTGTTTGGAAAATTATCAAATTTAGTTGCAATTGCTGTGGTAGCCTGTTGACTGTCCTTAAATCAACATGTCTCTTGTTGAATGCCACAGCCTGAATAAGGAAACCTACACTGATAAATGACACAGCTCTGGACAATTTGTTTCTTGCGCAAGATTTGTAAATTATTTTGTTTGTGCAGACAACTCTACAGTTGTTGTCCAAATGAGTTCACCATACAATATGCGAAATATTTTGTGGGTGGTTTAATTCCAGTTGTGTTGGAGAATTTCATTGTCCCATGCACGTACTTCATATTTTTGTCTGTGAACTGTGTAAACACTACATGTACAAAAATGTATGTGATGTATGGCCAATGTGATTGTGTAAGTTTGGCGATAGATGCGTCAGACAAATTTAATTACATTGTGAACCATTGCTAAGCCCTTGAAAATCTCTCCCCACAACGAAATAGTCTTGGTGTGATTAATATAGAGGGCTTCTTATCTCACATAACCTGGAACCCAGCGTTGCCAGGCAACCCCGCACAGACTCAAAGTTGTGTTCAAACAGTCCCCATGGCAACCGATCAACATGCTATAGTACTGGGAGCGATGGACCATGACTGCACACTGAACCGTCCAATAAGTGCAGGCTCCGCAAAAAGACAAACTCTGGTCGGCCTTGTGGAGAAAAAAAAATCTGCTGGCCGACTGTGAGTAATATGCACAGTGAATAGAATTAGAGCATAATTGGGTGCCATGGCGCGTTGGGTCCAAAGATCAACTTAATCAAGTGTACTGCTGTATTGTCATGATTGTGCCAAGTTGACAACACATAGGCAATCGTCAAAGTTGTTTGATTATATTGTTAACATGGTGGGAAGGGTCATGCCGAATCGACCCACAATAAAGGCACGATTATGGGGAAACTTGTGCGGCTGTCAAATGTGACATCTTTTTTAACCTTTCGGAGATCCAGAGTGGGAAAAAAAAACAATTACGTCGTGGGAAATTGAAAATAACAATGAAAAAGTAGTGAATGGAGCAATCAGTGACTGGGATTTTTACTCTCACGGTAATATGTGCATAATAGCATGTACACAATAAATGTACAATGTACATGTACATGTACACGTGTGCATTGCGGACGTGGACTGTACATCATGTTTGTAGTGACGACATTTCAAAGGCCTGGCAATTGGATGCTTTCAGTTAAGTTTTTCTGAGATTTTGAGGACTTTCCAAATTAAAACCAAATAATTGCCATAGAATATATAAAGCTGTACATGTCCACAGAATAAACAGTTATAGATGCAGAACGTCTGTACGTGTAATTCTGTCTGAACTTTATGGTTCAGATTTGGTAAGAAATACATGTACTACAGATAAAAACAATTGTGGCCAGTTTTCTGTATTAATTTTGAAACAGTTTTCACTGTGTAGTCAGCACTGATTGATGGACAAGCTTGACTTAATTAGCCAAAAGTGTTGCCCAAAGGAAAGGCTTACAAAATGTGTGTACAGTAATTGAACCTATGCATGAATTTTTTCCTGCCAAATTGCCAATCTCATTCGTTTTAATATCACATTTCATGCATTTCACCAAAAATGTATGATGAATTACATACAGTACATGTAGGCCTACATTTTGAAAATAGTCAAGTCTTTGCTACATGCAATTTTGTGTGTGTTTTTGGTTCATTAATCAATTAAACATGTTTGAAATTAAACAGAATACTACATGTAATTATCTGAAGGAAATTTCAAAACAAGTATTAAAAAAAAAAAAACTCGCCTCCATGGTATATGGATATTGGGAGGGGGGGGGGATGGCTGAAAGTCCTTTTTTAACAAATGTTCACATGTAGATCCAAATTTAATAGTCATTAAAAAAAAAATTGTGTTTGGCATTCTAGCAATTCGACACTGCTCACAAATAATGGTACACCTGTTCACTGACAGACTTGGGAATCTTTTCACAAGAACCCAACACCATATAATATCTGTTTACCCTGTAGCATTCAAGACATTTGTTAGCGTTAGTATTAACTTTCTACTGTTTAGCAACAGGACAATGCTGGGTGCAGTGAATCAACAAACAAACGGACCCAACAAATCCTTGCTGAGGGTACACCAGGCTCTCAAGTGGAACAGAAAGGGATAGACTTACATCTACATGAGGCTTATAACTCAATACATGTACTTTTACTTGGACATCGGGAATCAAATTACATGGACTCTTGAGAAATATTAACAAAGTTACAAGTGCGAAATGAAGATCAGATTGCACGATCAGTTTGTCTTGAAAGTTGAAGGTTATTAGTACAATACTACATTGTACATATACATGTAGGCTACACACATTGCATTGTTGTTTTGCACTGTATTTTCGCTCATACCCACCGTCGTGCAAAAAGGGCGCTGGGGTACGCTGATGAGTTCACAGAATCTTATGAAGGAAGTGGCCTGTGACTATATATATAAAGCAGTTAGCCAATGCGCGCAAACTTTCCAGGCTGCCTACATTACAGCATCATTACTGTACACTAAATCATATGTGTACAGTAATGATGCTGTAATGTAGGCAGCCTGGAAAGTGTCAGTGGATTGTGTGGTTGTGACGATATCAATCTCATAAGATAAAATTTTTGCGTCGGGGTGGTGTAAATCAAATTTACCGAGCTCGATGGTTGAGTGGTAAGACATCTGCACTGGAAAAAGGAGGTCGTGGGTTTGAGTCCCACCCAAGTGATTTTTCAAACTTTCACTCGGAAGGTAACACACTGAGTATACAGTGTTTATACGTCGGTGAAGGGCAAAAACCTAATTTGATTTAATATCAATCTCAGCACAACCATAATAATATTCATACATTTGTATTGCGTATTGCATGACAGTGAGACCATGGAGACATTTGTCTGCAGAATTCAGAAATACAGTGCACTGGTAGAAATATCTCAATTCTTCAAAAGTCGTAAGTGACCAGAAAACATATTTTGACAAAAACGTTATACCATTTTTTTCATATAAAAACCATATTAGGGAGTTCTTGGTATTTCTACAAAAGTATTTACATGTAGCTTCCCTTTAATGTGCAATCAGGTCAATAAAATCCTCGTCAACAGTATAAAAACACATAGGTACATGTATTGAAACTTTGTCTGGCTACGGGTTACAATGTCTGTTGCACAAACACTGCACTGTGGCCTCCCGGACGTTTTATTCAAATGCTTGTACATTGTACTGTTTGAATGCACTGTTCAAATGGAGACTTTGAATTTCTTCTTTCGTTTTGTTATTAATAATCAACAGCCAGTTGGATTGGCGTTGTACAAGTTTGACTTCAATTTGCATGCGATGGAGGTTAACGATAAATTATTTCCGATTGTCTCATTCAAATGAAACTGAAACGTTGATGTAGTTTGATTTTTAATTTGCAGTTGATCTGGTAATGTACAAATAGTGCACCGGTTTGCATTCATCTGGTGTGAATTAAAAACAAACTTTTCATTTGTGTCATTCTAAATAAATGGAAATTAGACATACCATAACTTTCATTTTGCGGCTAAATTGGCATCACAGGACTCCACCCATGAGAATACATGTAGATGGGTACCTGTGAAGGTAGAGACCAGAATGCACTGATCTCCAGCTGATGAAAAATTAATGCTTACTTGGCCTGATGAACAGGGGTAATAATTGTGAAGCGCTTTGAGACCTTTGGTATTAAGTGCTATATAAGGCCCCCCAAAAAAAGTCTCCGGTTTCTGGTATGGAGCTTGCCAAAAAAGTGGTGCGGCGACGCGGCTTTTTTTTTTTTTTACCTGACTTTTTTGCTTCAAATGTCGGCTGATGACTGCAAATGGTGTCCGACTAAACTAGTGCAAATATATGGGAGTCCAGAGGGGCCACATAAAGCTTATTCTCGATCATAACCCCATCTAAAAACACGTTAAAATTGTGCAGCAGCAGGATTCCAGTCAAACCAGTGAGTTTGGCGGTTTTGAGACATCATCTTTCATTGAAAAAAAAACTTTTTCATTTTGCCGACGCGCATGGCTACGGCGACGCGCGCGCATACCAGAAACCGGAGACTTTTTTTTTTTGGCCTAAGTGCCACATTATTATTATTTAAAAGTGGTTTTGTTTATCAGAAAGACTCAAATAAAAGGATTTGGTGGTATTTTTTTATAACCTTTTGATTTTCATCACTACAATAATTAGAATGCGCCCAGCTTTTTAGGGATTTAAAATTGTGTTTGGTTGAGTGATGGGGCTTTACATGTAGTTTCTTGGGAGTGGGGGAGATTGGGTGGGAGCTACTCGTCACTACACAAAGGGAAACATGGAAAGTGAATTTAAGTGTACACCCACGCTTACATACATGTAGGCATAGAAGTGGGGTACTTCCTTTATTCTCGTGTTCTAAAATTTTGCCACGTCGCACACTAATGTCAAAATGATCTTATTTTAACCGGAGTTAATGTCCTGGGCTGAAATTCAGATTTAATATCCCTTTTCTAAAACTCTTCCATTTGCGACAGATCAACCCACCTTGGAAATGCCTAGTTTTTGAGTAAAATCCATATATCTATTTCCTGAAAAACTTGTGGGGTACCAAAACGGTGCCCCGCAAGTCGGTGGGCATTCCTTGTGGGGTACATGTACCTCCGATTGTTCCGGTACCCCACAAGGCAGTGTTTGTACACGCATGTGCACATGTACGTTTTTATCACTTCAATTTTCAGTTTTTCATTGTTGATGTATACATATAGCTCTGCGGGTATTGTCTCATTAATAATGTTTGATCCATAAAGAAAGGTTTTTTTCCAGGTTATAATTCTGCCACCCTAGCCCTGCTATTTTTTTCTGTGTTTTTTTTTCCAGCGTAACTAGGTTTCAATGCAAGGGAAGAGAAGCTCTTTATTTTCTCTTCAAACTCTGAGAGTAAATCCATATTGAGTTTGGGAAAGGTGGATTATTTCATTGCTATAGTGGCAGTGTGATGGATTTTTTTAGGTACACACAAACATTTAATTTATTCGTTTATTTTTTCCTCCCTTTAGTTGTCCCGGTGGGAACAGTGGCCAAGTCCCATGCGATGGAGGCAAGTACAATAACAACCCAGGAGAAAGTGCTTCATCGGCTTGTAAGGTATGCAGGTGTCCCTAAGAATTCCTGTCAGTTTTGTCTTTGTAAAATTTATTGGGGAATTGGGACAAAGTTGTTGGACTTTCGAGGTCCCCTGACAATGTTTTATTGGGGGTACAATGTACAAAAACTCAACTGAAAAACCCATTGATTCTCATTTTAGAAAGAGCCTTTTATCTTCTGCACCTCTTTATTTTTTATAACGAGTCTTAACTTGTGTAACTTTTGAATAATTAAAAACTGTATTCTTGTTGTTTATAGATCATTTTACAATCGTATTTTGTTCTTTTTACAAAGCTCAATGAACAAGTCAGTGTCCCATGTTTTAAACATCTTTACATGGGTGATAATGTTGTTGTTATATTTTGATGTAGACCTGCTCAGCAGGCACCTACAGCCTCGGAGCAGCTGACCACTGCCTCTCCTGTCCCTCCGGCCATGCCTGCTTCGTTGACGGCACCAGCTCACCCACCCGGTGCGGTGAGGGTCAGTACGCAGTCAACGGCAGCTCCGTGTGCCACCAGTGCCCCATCGGTCACTACTGCCCAAACATCTTCGACGAGCCCTTACAGTGCGACTTTGGGCAGTACTCCAACGGGGAAGGGCGTACAACGTGTCCGGAGTGCGAAGCTGGCCACAAGTGCCCAGACAGGAACTCATCGGTACCCTGCCCGGCTGGTACCTATAGTAAGGTCGGGGAGGGCGTTTGTACCACCTGTCCGCTGGGATACATCAGGTAGGTCTAATGGGCTATCTGTGACAGATGCCGTTAGGAGGACATACTTTTTTTTTAAAATAAGAAAGCCAATCCGCATGTGGGACTTAATGGGGTTCAAACCTCGGTCATTGAGGTGAGAGGCAGTGTAAGTAGCGCTGCACCAACTTTACCTTTTTTTAGCGTTATTGGCTAATTAGGCTAAATGTAGCACTTAGCTAATTGAACGTACGAAAAGGAAATTTATGGAGTTACGACTGCTTAGAATTCACATTCAATCTATAGTTTGTCATTTGTGACTTGGTTCTTAGTAGCACGTCACAGCTGTGTGATGTGGTGTTTGCTTGGGTTTCATTAATCCATCCATTGTGTACATGTATGTTTCCAGCTCGGAAGGCGAAGCGTCTTGCACCATCTGCTCTGCTGGCTACAAATGCCCGGACCCGGCTGGCTCGGAAGTCGCCTGCGGGGAGGGCTACGTCTCAGCCGACGGTGCGGACAACTGCACCCGTTGCCCCAACAACCAAGTCAGCAACGGCCTGAACACAGCCTGCGAGGCATGTCCAGCTGGCATGAAATGCTCAGATCCAACGCAGACACCCACCGACTGCAACGATGGGGAGTACTCCCTTGAGGGAGACGGCGTCTGCACGGCTTGCCCTGCTGGGCGGAGGTGCCCAACGACATCGGCAGTTGAGTACTGCCCTCCAGGTAAGAAGGAATCCCATATGATTTTTGAACAGTGCACACTTTCCAGTTTTACTGGAAAGTGTGCACTGTCATACCGCCACTTGAAGTATCCAGCAGTGGGCTCTGTGCACAGGTACCCGACTCAGTAGTAACAAAGGGAGAGTTGGGGAGACCACTGGGAGAGACATTCAAACACATTGTCGACAACACCTGATGCTCATGCCAAGATGCTACATGGCTTTGTGCACATTTTTGTTCGCAAACGAAGTCAATAGAAAATTCCTGGAAAATCACCTGCTCTCTTTGATCAAATGTAAATGGTGAAACTACATTTCTAATTGAAGTAAAATTTCATGACAAATTTGTCAGGAAATGATTGTGTGCATGCTCATGTATATACACATGTATGTATGCATGTGAACACTTAGTCTGACTGCACACAGTGCAAGCAGTGCTTATTTTGTAAATCAGTGGCTTTTAGCCTTGTTGCGGTTGACTTCCAAATAACTTATAATGAAGAACAAGAAAAAATCTGTGTCCAGAAGATGTTTTCTGGCTATTTTATGGAAAAACTCATGAAATAAGTCTATAATACAGGTTAGCACCAAAGAGAGTGGAATGTCATTTTTCTTAGTTACTTTTTTATGTCCTTGTTTGGGTGGGGTATGTTTATATAATTGTCCCCTTAATACTCTTGAACTTGTGAAATGTACTTGTAAATATTTTTCAAATGTTTGTTATTGCTCAGTAATTGATGCTTGTTTGTTTCTCCTCATTAGATACTTACTCCCTTGGTGGTGCGACAGAGTGTACCACTTGCCCGGCCGGCTACAGCTGCACCAACAGTTCAGCCACCCAGTGCAGCGCGGGATGGTACAGTGCAGAAGGAAGTAAGTCACACACTGGGTCTTACACATTCTTGATTCTTTGTCACCGTCTGTGGCTTCAGGTTTTAGCTTCATAATTTTGGTCCACTATCTTGACAGACTTCAGGACAATATTGGCCAATTTTCTGTCATACACCAAATCCTTTCACTGTAGGCAAAATAGTTTGTGTGTTTCCATCGGGTTTGAATTTCTATGATGAACCTTTGGCTGGACTTAAAGGCAACTCCGCATAGATATGAAGCCGGATTTTCGTAAAACCTCTATACTGGAATTCTCCGAACAAAACTAGGGGCTATTTTTATGGTGGATGTGTCAAGCTCACACACATGCCACACACATTCTTAAAGACAAGGTGTGCACACATGTTTTAATTTTTTTATGAAAGTTTTAGTATTTTTGAAACGAAAGAACACTTCTTGCACAAGATCAATATTTGGCTGTTGATGCAAGGTAGTCATAATTGTAGTATTATGAGAAACCTGTAATCAATATCGAGTATAAGTTTTCCAGTTCGTCTGTGCCTTTTAAGTGTTCAGTATTAAGTTCTTGGCAAAAACATACAGCGTGTTGTGAATAAGTTTAAGACTATCTTTGTCACCTTTGTACATTTAGGTTCAGTTTGCGCCGAGTGCGCTGCCGGCCAGTACTGCCCAGTTCGCGCATCAGAAGCCCTCACATGCGAGAACGGGTACTACAGCGACAGTGCTGCACAAACAATATGCCAGGAATGCGAAGCTGGCAATAAGTGCGACACCAAATCTACCATGACCCCCTGCGATCCGGGGTTCTATTCACTGGCACAATCAATGGCCTGTAAACCATGCCCATTAGGTAAGTGACCTTTGACTAGGAAGGTTTTACCATTATAGTACTGTTATTTATGAAATTTTGGAAGTATTGCCAACAGTTGTGGCTGCTGACTTAAATTTGACAATAATTGTGTGTCAAAATTGATTAAACATGGAAACGCAGGACGTCCAACTTATGAAGATTCATGATTTTGTATATGGGCACAACAAAGCGGATGTTCAATATTGTCTGTGGTGTCCAACCAATTCCTAGACAACCTCTCTTAGAGGAACTTAAGTTCTTGTACCAAAATTTGTCCTGGTTAATACCTCCAACCCCCTCTCATTGTCTGGTGTAATTACCATGTAGCCTGAACTGGCCCATACACTGCCCCAAACCACCCTGCTTGTTGCTCCCTGTACAGTACCAAAACTGCCCAAGCACTCTCAGTGTTTATGGGTCATTAGTGAATGAATACCATGTAATACTATGTAGCACAGGGGTTAATTGATTATAACTGATTGTCACAGGTTACGGCTGCACAGCCCAAGATGCAGAGCCCGTGCCATGTAACGTAGGCTGGTATAATGACGACGATAGTGGTGTAGCCTGTCAGCAGTGTCCTGAGGGCAAATACTGTGCCGACCCCACCCTGGCACCAGTGGACTGTGACGATGGTAAGTTGATTTCAGTATCAAATATATTTCTCTTTTTTAAAACATAATTTACCACCCTTGTGTTTGGTCCAAATTCCTCATTGTCGTTTTGGTGTGAAATTTTTAGAGGCTTATAGCTTTGAGAAGGTTGTATCTTCTGAAAAGAAGCCTTCATTGTAACCATGCGGTTTTGATTGATTGAATTTAATTTTAATTAATTGACTTTGGGTGTGATCCCTGGCTACACAGCATTTAGGGGTTTATGGCTTCTGACTAGCGCCCCTTGAACCAACACATTGACAACAATGGGGAATCACCAACATAAGGCTGGATAGCTCAGTTTGTAGAGAACTGGAATGGCAATCTGGAGGTCGCAGCTTCAAACCCTGCTCCTGTGTTCAACTTTTATAAATATTATAATATAAAATATTATAATGCAGTAAATGCACCTAGTCAGTTTCCCTTTGTGGTTATTTTTTTTGGCATGATAATTGATTACTAACCCGAACTCCCAAGGGGGTGTGCAAACTAATATTAAAATTAGAGGATTCAGGACTGTTAGGGCTATATAACAAATAACACTGTTCTGGTCAGTTTCATTTGAGCTTCACTTCATAATTTCATGCAATATCATTTCTTTCCAGGTTCCTACAGTTATGCAGGATCCACGGCCTGCACAGACTGTCCACCAGGCTATGCCTGTACAAACCACACCTATGCAGGCAGGATGGCATGCCCGGCTGGCTCCTATGCTACCGGCAAGGCAACATCCTGTACGGTATGCACTGCAGGCTACTACTGCCCAAGTACAACGTAAGTATTGACAGTTTTGCACTATGCAATTTGCGTCTCACTACATGCGTAATATTGAAGTTGTTCATCTTTTCTTTTAACATTTTTATCAAAACAAAAGTAATCAAGTATCTGTACTATATTCAAAGCAAATTTCAATCGTTTGATTATTTTGTCCTCCAGTGACAGCTCAGAGGTGGAGTGCGCCCCGGGCACCTACTCTTACGAAGGCGCCACCACATGCAAAATTTGCCCCGCTGGCACGGAGTGCCCCAAAACCAACGGGCTTGACATGCGCAACTGCACCTTGGGGGAATACGCCGTCACGCAGAGCACGGCCTGCGTGGATTGCCCGGCGGGGTTCGCCTGCCCGCAGACGGACAGCGACTACAAGGTGGCCTGCAAGAGTGGGTTCTACTCCACGGGGATGCAGAGCGAGTGCACCGGCTGCACAGCAGGCTTGTAAGGCATTGTTGCTGTTATCTACTGTGTTTCACCCTGACTAAACACCACAAAAAAGAAAGTCCCCACTCATTGGAGGGGTCATAATTTTGAATCTGATCAATTTATGATAATGTTATTTATAAAGCCCTTTGGGGAATGTTGTTAGCTACATGTTGATACCCCATTTGCTACCGGACCGACCAAAGACTGTAAATCGTCCAACGTTGACAGCAGTTTATAACAAAAATGATGCAGTTTGAGAAGTTGCAAATTTAAAGAGTACGCGAGTAGAAATTGCTGCATGACAATGTTACATCGATCGCACATTTTTTGTATGCAGGGGAGCATGCAAAATTGAATTACCCGCTCTTTGTTTGGGCACTGTGCAGTTGATTAGGGCCAATTACGGGGATGTGTGTTTGCGCTTAGCAATTTCTCCTTGTGAATCTTTGCAACTTTTCAAACTGCATCATTTTTCATAAACCGTTGGAATTCCGGACGATTTACAGAGTTTGGTAGCAAACAGGGTATCAAAATGTAGCGGACAAAATTTCCCAAAGGTCTATATAAATGAAGTCATCATAAGACGATCAGATTCAAAATCATGACCCCTCCAACGAGTGTGGAGTTGCTTTTTGTACGGTGTTTATTCCAAAATCTAGAAAAATCTCAACATGTGATTATTTTTGCATGGATCAAGAACTATTGGGCCTTGTCACCCAGACATAGCAGATTTTTTTGGGGGGGAATGGATAATTGGGAAGGGAGAAGGAGGGAGATTATGTTAGTTTCTGTATCTGGGGATGAAAAGATTGTGGTGTTGGGAGTTGAGTTGTAATATTTCAAGTAATTCTGAAGTTGTAGAAACAACAATCTAAAATGATACTAGGAAATTAGGCTTTCAGAAAATGGGTACATATTCTATTAGAGGTTATTCAAATGTAAATTTAGATTTTTTGCTCTCTTGTTTTGTCAGTTTTTGCCCCAATACTTTCGTGGATCAGATGCTGGAGTGCCCCACCGGCTACTACTCCTTGGGCAACTCCTCCATCTGCACCGAGTGCCCAGCCGGCTACTACTGCACAAGCAAGAACACAGCACCAAGGTAGAAAAACAACCAGGGATTTGTCTCTATCAAAACCACAGAGCCATAGAGGCGTTCTGGCAAAATGAGACAGAATTATGCAGAGGTCGAAATGAGGGTTTGCGGATATTAGGACAAAAATAATGTTCTCATTACAATACTGTTTGTTGCACTTCAAACGGACATTCCATTGACAAGTTATGGCTGTTTAAATTTCACAGTTATCGACAGTTATCGAGAAAAAGGCTTCTAAAGTATGAAGTTTTGTATTCGTGAAAATGGAAGATGCTAATTGCTTTTCCTTAAAAATTCCCTTTTATTCCATGATTTTTGTACTGTTTCTTTAACATAGATGTGTAGTAGATATCAAACATTACAAATATTCATAAATCTGAAAATTGAACAAAAAAAATCACATCCATTTGTTTTTGCATTTTTCTCCACTACGGCCTGTGCCAACTTCCGTCTCATTTTGCCATTTTTCCGTCTCATTTCTCACCGGACATTTTGCTGTGTGCAATTGTTAGACTCTATGCTTTACAGGATGAGAACCATGTAAGGGTTATTCTGTAAATGTGTGGGCCACTTCCTTCCCTGTCCCTGTTACATGTGACACCGATGATTTTGTAATTCTGGATGCACACATTGATGTATTCTTCCTCCAAGAGTTATTGTGTGAAGCAAAGAACCTTCATGTACCCAACAAATAAAACTTAGTTTAGAATTATTTGTGATGGTACTTGAATCATGGGCGTCGCCAGGATTTTTTTCTAGAGGGGGCAAATTTTTTTGGGCCAAAAAAGGCTTGTATTTCTCAACACATTCTCGATTTATCAGTTTAAGAGGGGGGCAGGGACATTTTGCCCCCCTCCCCCCAACTCATTAAATTTACACCACTTTGTCTTGCTTTTCTTTTTTCTTTTCCAAGTGCCCCCCCCCACTCGCGACGCCCATGACTTGAATGGCAAATTAACAAGTTCATTACTTAAAGTAAAGAAACAGGAAAAACTTAACACTTCGAACCCTAACTGTAAAGAATAACCCATTGTTCTAGCACTGTGGACACAAATATTTGAAGGAATTGTTTAACTCTGTTCCCAAAAGCAGCTCTATTTTTCAAGTCATTTCTGTTTAATTAAATTACACTTAACTTTTACCCCAAGTACGATGTGCGAGCCGGGCACATATTCCCTGGGCACCCAGATTGCCTGCACCAACTGCAACCCCGGCTACTTCTGCTCCTCCATCTACACCGGTCCCACCAAGTGCCCCAAGGGCTACTACAGCGGCCTGAACGCAGTCAACTGCACCATCTGCGAGGCCGGGTACCAGTGCTCCGATCAGACAGGTATAGCGTACAGCTGGTAAACGTCACAGAGAATAACACCACATACCATAGAGATTATGTTTGTTACAAAGTAACACCAAACTCTCATAATTCTTATCAATAAAACCCTAAGCATGGTAAAAATCTGTTTTCAGAGGAATTGTAGGCCAACCATAGGCCCAATCAAAAAAACAAAAGATCGCAAAATATCGCAAAGACCATCTCTGCCCCCTTGATGGCATACAACTTGATGCTGCCATGTAGGTGCAACCTTTTAACACAAACACAACCATCTCTGCCCTCACAGGTACCCATTTACTCCTGGGTGGGGAGAAGCAATGAGTGACAAAGTGCCTTTCCCATGGACACATGCACCTCAAGCCCAGGCTGGACTCGAACCCACAACCCTCAGAATTACCAACAAAATCATCAATTCATTGCTTCAGACCATGAGGCCACTTCAGTCCTCTCTCTCAATCTTTTTACCCGAGAAAAACTCACAAACAAACAAATTCTCTCTGTTTTGAGTAGTGATAGTTAATATATTGAAATCTTGAAACTTGGTATGTTCCTAATCCCACAGTACCCGAGGTCTGCCCGCCAGGCACCTGGTCGGAGGCAGGCTGGGTGGGCTGCAAGCCCTGCGAGGCCGGCTACACCTGTGACGAGGGATCCACGGTGCCCAACCCGGACGCCGACATCTGCGAGCCCGGTGGATGGTGCGACGGCAAGACCAGATACGAGTGCCCGGCGGGGACCTACAACCCTAACAATGGGTCCTCAACACAGACCAGCGCCTGCCTACCGTGCCCTGCTGGTCAGTATACATGGGTGTTTTCATGAAGTTGGGGAAGGGGTCATTCTATAAACTTGGGTCCCATCCACTTTTTTCCCTGTCCCTGTTACATTTGACATCAATGATTATATAATTCCGATACACTCCCTAATGAAGTCGTCCTCTAAGAGTGATTATGAGTAGCAAACTACCTACCTAACAAATAAAGAATCATTTGAAGTTATTCTTAATATACTTGAATGGCAAATTACAAAGAACCAAGGTAACAGGGACAGCAAAAATGTCACGCTTTGGACCTTAAATTCATAAAATGAGCCAAATATTTGTTTACATTTTGTTACATTAAGTAGTCATTGAGTTTAACTAAAAAAAGTTTTTAACGTTGATTGAGACTCTTCTAGATGTTTATCATCTTTCAGATTTTACTCAGCACTGCACCATATTTGCCATACTTATTGAAGTTTTCCACAGTTTCCCCTAGTGAAATAGCTGCAAACATAACAGACTATTCCGTACATATATTTTGGAATTTAACGTGAATCCTGAAATGTGTTTAAAGTTGTCTGTTTAATAAAGAAAGATCTAGCTGATTCCAAACTCAAAAACACTCTTTCCTGACGCAATTGTGAGGTCCGAAAGGTCCTGGAAAGGTCTCAACACTGTAGGGAGGCCATCTTTTTACAGTGCAATATGAGAACAAAGTTGACAAAACGTAAGCATTGGAACAAAATAAAAAAGATGGAAGAAATCTTTTCTTAGAATCAATCCTAGTTTTAACAACTAGTCTGTACGTCTTGTTATTTCACACTTTTCCTGTTTTCTTTGCATAGGTTTCTTCTGTCCCGGCCCTGGCGACTCCGAATATATCAACAACCGGTGCCCAACAGGTCACTATTGCCCGGTTGGTACCACGTACGAGACTGCTTTCCCTTGCCCAGGTAAGAGAAAGGTTACCAGTGAAGTAATTACAGAATACTTTGAAATATTGTGACACACCCTTGAGATGCAACAGAGCCTATAGTGACAAATGAAACAAGCAGGCTTCAATACTCACATGGCATTTTGTAATTTTTTGTAAATAACACAAAATTGGGCTTAGTCTAAGGAATTGTGCCAAATCTTGAAATTTGAAATTTGTTGTGTGTATGAACTTTAACCTCTGAACTATTACCATTGACCTCTAGGTGGGACCTACAACGACCTGACCAACCAGTCCTCAGAGGCCATAGCCTGCAAGGAGTGCCCGGCTGGCTACTACTGCCCCCAGGGTAGCTCAGGCTACGACACCACGGAGTGCCCCAGGGGCTTCTACTGCCTAGCTGGTCAGGCCTCGGGTAACGGCAATGCCTGCCCACTCGGATACTATGGGTAGGTCATGGGAAAACCACTTCAGTGACTGGTTCCTAAAAAATTAGCTATATAGAGGCGTGACTGTCCGTGTTTTTCAACAATTGTTCTTTTCTTCTCCATTTCAACGAATCCTTGGTCTACTAGTTCGCACATATTTTAGGCACACAAATATATCTGCCTAGCAATTAGACCAGATTCCAATCATCTACATTATCGATCCTGATAGGTAGGCAGGCACCAGACTAAGCTGGGAGAACCACATTATTGTCAGACCTTAAATAAATTTGAATTTGTAATAACAGTAATTCCATGACTAAATGTGGGTTGATGCTCTTGTGTGGCTTTACGATCGAACATAGAAACACAAAGGGAGAACAAAAGATCCTTTTTTTTGAAAATGGTCCTTGATTGTACAGTTCGGTGCATTGTCTATGGTAGATTATTATAGGACAAAGGGAAAACACAAAGCATTGTCCTCGATTGTATCAAAATTCATAACTATATGAACATTCAGTGTTTAAAGTAACTTCTCATCTGTTATGTACATGTGTTACAGTGATGCTGCTTAGTGTAACTTTTCAATGTAGCATAACGCTTCACTTTTGCTGGGTTCCAGTCACATGCAATGTGAACTGCATGACATTTTAGCTGGTAACTAGTTTTTCGCTCGGCAACTTATTCTTTCTGTGCTGAATGAAATGATAAGTTAATATCTGCCCTTATTACGTTTCATTTTCAGTGATGAGCTGGGATTCGCCAACGCCACCCAGTGCATCATATGTCCCATGGGCCACTTCTGCCCCCACGGTAGCGCCGAGAGCCCCACCACGTCCCCCACCCCATGTGAACCAGGGACATACAATCCCGACGAGGGGGCGGGGCATCAGTACAACTGTCGGCTGTGCGATCGGGGGAGGTCCTGCCCATTGTCGGGACTGCAGAACAGCTCACACCCTTGTGCCGAAGGTATGCAGGAAAAAAGGAGAACTTTTAGGTCAAAATCCAAGAAGAGGTGTTTGTGAATCTATCATTTATTGGCAATTCATAAGTACATGACAGTTTACCCATTCATATTGGTCAAGAGCCTATCACGTGGGTGGTTTTAAACTGCTTACAAAACACTGGCTGGTTTTAAACACAATTCCTGAATTCTGTACCACATCGCATAGCACGCGCCGTGCAAGCGCCAATCTCCATATAAGGAGATTTGAGCACTATGCGCGAGGCACATGCCATAGAAGTGGCCAGAGGGGTGTTTCACAAAACACGAAGTAAACTTTTGGACAAACTCGTTGAAAGTTTGTGAGTTTTTGACATGTTTTGACTTTTTGTCCTTCGGCTCGGGCCACTATTGGTGACCAGGCGCCTAGCCGGTTTAAAACCGGCCAAGCACATATTTATTCCCTTAGTCAACCTATTGTGACATTCATTTTAGAAATAAAGGAGTTTTCAAGCGTGAATTTTGTTGTTACTATATTCTGCAGTGTACATGTAAGAGCTTCATGCGTAGCTCTTAAAAAGATTTCTTAAAAAGTTTTCAAAATAACCTGCTGAGCAATAGTAAAACAGGAATATTCTGTTTTTACATGTTGTTTATTCTTTAATTTAAAGTTGTATCCCCCGTGCCCCTCAACAAATTTGTTTTTTTTTCCTTTCTATTTTCAATTTTTTCTATCAACTTGTTAGTTGTTTGTTGTTTTATTCCAACAAAAAAAAAACTCCTTTCTTCCATCTGAAATTTTTTTTGGGGGGGGGCAAAAACACATCCGTAGACTGGGTCTCAGTTGATACTGATTGATGGGCGGGAACCAGCCTACCCCGCGTGAACGGAATTAGTTTTTGGCAGCCAATAAGTCAAAAACGCGAGCAAAATTTTGTTGGTAGATGCTCCACTTAAAAATGAATAACTTTTGTACTGCTAGAAAAAAGTTTATATGAAAATTATAAGTTACTTTTTTTAAAGATTTTTTTTGCAAACTTGGTTGAATTCCAAATGCTTGGATGTCGTTTCTGCAGGGTTTTTCTGTCCGAATGGAACCATCACTAACGACCAGTTCCCCTGTCCACCGGGGACGTACACAGGATCCACAGAGCTGACGTCTTCCGAAGAATGCTCCGCTTGCCCTGCTGGCAAGTACTGCAGCTGGGCAACAGGTATGAACCACGGAGTTGAAAACTAGAAGGCTGAACTCCTGTTTTTCTCCTAGGTTGTTTTTCACCAGCATATAATCTATCCTGTTTCAAGAGGAATGTCAATTTCTATCTTCAGTTTTCCTGAGTACCTAGTCTTTTATTTCTCCTGTAGTCCTGTACCAGGAGTACAGTTGGCCTTGCTCATGGTGAACATGCATTAAAAAAAGGCATTTTGAATACTTTCAGACATATACTGTGTTTAGACATTCTGAAAAAAAGTGCATGATCCTAGATGAGGTTTAGTTGAGATTCCTGAATGCAATGTGAGAGTACGGCAGACACAGCTGCATAGGCAATGGTTTCATTTCAACTACATTGTATAAAAAATATATATATATGCAGGAAACCAAATTTGCACTTTCGCATTGTTTGTGCAGTGCACAATGAAACAGTAATATATGTTTTAGGCATATTAGCTTCATTTATTGGTTTCGAATTTACATGCACATATGCAAATGGACCATTCCATTGGTGTGTTCACAAACATGGATGCATGTAGCAGGCTTCATTTTGCACAGCCAGTTGGCTCTTGAGTAGTGTACTACAAGGGTGGATCCAGGGGGGCCAAAGGGGGCCATGCCCCCCCCCCAAAAAACGAAACCAATTTTTTTTTTTTTTATGTGACATCGCAATAAAGGCAGGCAATGAGTACACCACCATCTTTTCCTCAAAAAACATTGGTTAAAGTGGTCAGAAATTGCCTCAGATCGCACCACAGAGCATCTAGAATCCAAAAAATTTTCGGGGCCCTTAAGCGGGCCCCGAACCCCACGCCGTAATTTTTTGGACCCATTTTGGGAGGGACCAAAAAATTTTTGGGCCCCCCCCCACAAATTGTGTTCTGGATCCGCCCTTGGTGTACTATAACTCTGTCATATGAACAGACGAAGAGTTGCCATGGAACGGTTTATGTAGCAAATTTGTGACCTGTTCTGTCAAAATCAGACTTTTCTGGGCATAAGGTCAAAAATGCGATTTTTGCATATTGTTAGAATATGGTACATTTTCCTTTTTATAGGTGGTTTAATTTTTGAAACTGGTCATGCCTGGGCAAAGTTATGCTATTTTGAAGTTCATTATGTCAGAAAACGGAGAAAATGGCAGTTAAAGTTTGGGGTCTATTGTAAGACCTGTTTCAAGTCACATTTCTTAAACTGATATACCTTAACAAATCATCAAAAATACTACATTTAGAGTTCAAATTAGGGTTTCAAACATTTATAGTATATTTTAGACATGTTCAAGATTACAAATATACACAAATTAGAAAACTGATAAAAATCACCCCCACAGCATTTTTTGGCCCTACCTTAATTTCAACCTCTGCCCAGAAGTGTCTGCTTCAACAGGTGACATTTGTGTAATACATCTTCTAAAGAACCAGTCGGCAAAGAACCAGGTTTAAGAAGTTAGCAATGGTCCGTCCAGTTTCACTTTAGGTTTAAGAATTCTTAATGATTGAGTTCTATCTTGTCATTCATCAGGCGAGACAGTGAACGGTCCGCAGCCTTGCAAGCCGGGGTACTACTGCCCTCTACAGACGCCGAGTCCTGACCGCTTCCCCTGCCCTGAAGGCACATTCTCCCCATCGTCCAACCTGACCCAGCCCAGTGAATGCACCACCTGTACCGCAGCCTTCTACTGCTTAGGTATGTGAATTGTTCAATCTGTTTGCCACGGAAAGAAATATTTGTAGTTTCTGTTCAGGCTTACCATATTACTTTACTGAATACATTGCTTATTGAAAACAGTGTCATTGTTTGGAAAGGGTCTAAAACTTTGCACTTGCAGTTGTGCGCAATAATTGGTCAACTATCTTTCACCCACAGGTGGGGAGCCGACCGAGACCGATCCCTGTCCCCCAGGCTTCTACTGTCCCGCTGGTACCCAGTTTGCGGAGCAGTATCCCTGCCCTAACGGAACTTACAACGAGGACTACAGTCAAGATGAGGAGTCAGACTGCAAACTATGCACCCAAGGTTGGTTCTTGACTTGACCTTTGACCCCACACTGATGGACTTTGAACCCCCTCATTGGGAACCTGAGTTTGATGGAGCCCTAGTGTAAACACAAGAGACGAAGTGGTGGGTTGTGTCTGAACACAAGAGTCAAAATGGTGGACCATGTCAGCCATTTATAGTCTGATGCCGGCCAGTGGGTCAGTTGTCTGATTGACCTGTGACAGAGAGTCAACCTGATTTAAATATCTGTGTACGTGTTTTAAGACGAGTCAGACTAAAGGGGAGGCATTGCAGCCCAATCAAGGGTGAATCCAGGGGGGCCAAAAGGGGCCATGCCCTCCCCCCCCCAAAAAAAACTTTGTTTTAAGTAACATCCTAATAGATGCATGCACTGCATACACCACCATCTTTTTCTCAAATAGAACTTAGTTAAAGTGGTCAGAATTGCCTCAGATCGCACCACAGAGCATCTAAAATCCCCCCAAAAAATTGGGACGTAAAAAAACTCAAGAAGTATTCGTGAAATGTAATAAAAATGGGAAAATTCTGTGTGGTTACTCAGGTCACTTCTGCGAGTATGGCGTCAATGCCCCCGAAGACTGCCCGGCAGGCACCTACATGCCGTATGGCGTCAACTCCACAGACTACCTCTATGGCACCACGGCCAAGTACCAGAGCGACTGCTTGGACTGCCCCGGCGGCTCCTGGTGTGGCCCCGGAACCGTCTACCCGAACGACTGCAACACGGGGATGTACTCGAAGACCAAACAAAGCACGTGCAAGACCTGCGAGGCGGGCTACTACTGCGACAATGTCACCACCTCCGAGTTAGACATGTTGAACAACAAGAAGTGCCCTGCTGGGTTGTATTGCACAACGGGACTGAATGATGTCAGCGAGGCAACCGATTGCAGTATGAAGCACTACTGCCCTGAAGGTTTGTGTTTGAAATTTTTGCTCTTTTATTTCTTAACCAAGAGATTTCTTGTTTAAAGTTTTTTTTTACAAAGGGTTCCCAGCCACTGTGGAAATCATGGAAAACCTTCGGAATGAGTTTTCATTTTCCAGTATAAAGGGAAAACTCATTGAATTTGGAAGAAAACACATAAATCATGGAAAACTCATGGAATTTGACAGTTACCAAGTTTGGTGTATGTGCGTCTTTTGCCATGTTGTGTTTATTGACTGATTGAATATGGTGGATTTTTAGTGTTCTTTTTTTTTATGCAGTGTGAATTTTACGCACCTCTCCAGACAACAGTAGGGTGTGCTAAAATGTACATGTACCTCTTGATGTTCCAGCAACCTTGCTTAAGTGAAAATATTTCTCGTGGAATTTTGGCAATTTTTCGAGGAAGTAGCAGTGGAAACTCAGGGAATTTTTTTTTCAGTAACCTGTGTTCGTTTCCGATTGACTTGAGTGTCCTCAAAACCAGAGATACACCTTCTCCTATAAAACACAAACTATCTTGGTGTAACTCTGTCTCCTCTGTCTCTATCGCAGCCACGCCGTTTGAAGTCAACTGCCCAGTGGGTACATACAACCCAACCACCGGCCTGGGTGACGTCAACGAGTGTACGGCTTGCGACGCTGGCTGGTTCTGCTTGGAAGGGACCGCCGCAGTGACTGCCAAGTGTAACACCGGCTACTACTGCCCAACCAATATCACCAATCCTTACAGCAACAACCCGGCCACTATCGGCTCCTACGGACCGCAACAGGTGATTCCAGTCCCTGAACCCAATATGTGACCCAGCACCGCAAAATGAGCAAGAGTTAAGAAATGTAGATTTCTGAATTCTGCAGAACAAGAGCTTTGCAATGGTGCATAACATTGATTTTTGGGGATACTGAGTTCAGTTCACGGAGAGACTGCAACAAAACTAAACTTGTAAAAGCAATAAGTCTCTGTACTGATGACGTCACACTTTGTTTACATGTGCGCGTAAACAAAGTGTGACGTAATTAGTACAGAGGCTTATTAAGAATGGAATTTAAGATCCTGCTGTTGAATTTACAGTGAATGAACAGTCAAGTAATTAAACAGAATGACAGTAGGTTTAAAGGTGTTTGATGGAACAAAACATATTGAGATTGAGGATCACCTGAAACAAACAAATAGGCCGCTTCTTTAAATTTTGGCTCTGCCTTACTGTATCGAAAAATGGCAATTTCCGACATTTTATGCTCATTTCGTGTTGACATGACACATACATTGTTATTGTCCAGGCCATGACAAGTCCTGTCACGATAAATCACAAGTCAATTTCCAAGTCCAGGGGACTAACAGGGGATGAACAGCGATAAAGAAATGCCTTTGGCATAATTCATTTGAATTGAATTCAATTGAATTGAAATCAATTGAATTGAATTGATGTCTCCAAAAAAAATAATGAAAGTAAAATATGAATAGATTGTGACTTGACTTGGGACTTATGATCGACTTGTGCTGGACCTGTGATGGCTTGTGATCAACTGCACTGCAACAAACTAGGTATATAAAGCAATCTGTGAGTTGAATCTCAACTTAATAGTCTAAAATTAGACGTAACAAGCATCAGGATTTCAGAGGGTGATATTACACCGAAAATTTCTCAGACAGAAACGCCATAGCGCAATCATTTTTTGAGCTTGCACCATAAATGTACAACAAGGAATGAGGACTCTTAAGTTTTTGGATGCTGACTTTACCATCATTCTATAACCCTCCGACGCAGAAAGCCCATTTACTAACACGCTTACAGTAAGGGGTCCCTCCGGGGACCCAGATATTTAGCGCCTTGGTTTGAGGCTACACAACACTGTATCTATATGTATACACTCTCGACATGTCTGTAGACTATAAATAAGGGGTTCATTGACAGGAAACAGATGTTGTATACATAGTCTGTGGTCAAGTCGTGCACTTGGCTACCCGCAAGTGACTTTGTTTTGTGCACGTGTATATGGGCAGCCCAGGTTGTCAGGCTCAGATATGCCTGACCCGGGGTCACACACTAAAGGTGACTGCATATATCCGTAGAGGGTGTCTCTGGCTAGGATTAGATGGAAGATCACCAGAATTGGTCGGAAATTTATTTTTTTATTAAGGTAATTAACCAAATTGGGTCCCCAAAAGGGCTAGTTTCTGCGTCGGAGGGATAAGACACAATCACACTTTGCTGTTATGTCAGGAATCATCCACTAGTGACTCAGGGGTCCTTGTTGCCCTGTCTCCCCTTTAAATATTTTAATCACTCCACTGTTACCCCCTCTCTACCCCGCTAACCCTTCCCTAACCCCAGGTGCCTTGCCCCGCTGGTACATACATAGACACCCTAGGGGGTCGTTACCTAGAGGACTGTATCCCCTGCCCGGCGGGTTCCTACTGCCCGCTGGGGACAGGGGACCCCATCGAGTGCCCCCGAGGTTTCTATTGTCCAGCCAACTCCTCCGCTGCTAATGCTTGCCCCATTGGCAGATACGGCAACACAACAGGTAAAGTTTGATAAATAGAGAAAGTTTCTGTGTATTTTGAAGCGATAGGGTGCAAGTTCGTGCTTGCATCGTATTGTATTGTATTCTGGTTTTCAGTTGCTCCTCTTTACTTGTTTACTTTGGGAGTAGAGTGGCTGAATAGGGTCAGAGTGACTGGGGTTTGAATCCTGCTGTTGGCCAGCTTCGAATTCATTTGTCCATGGGCAAGCCATTTTACTCCACTTGCCTCTCTCCACCTAGAGGAATAATAAATAGAGAAAAATTTGGGCTGCTTTAAAGGGCCCATTTGAAACCTATATTCTCTTGATTTCCATTCTTGGAATATTGAGAAAATAGAATTTTACGTCGGGGTGATGTAAATCAATATTAGCTTTTGCCCTTCACCGACGTTTAAACACTGTATACTCAGTGTGTTACCTCCTGAGAGAAAGTTGGAAAAATCACTCGGGTGGGACTCGAACCCACGACCTCCTGCTTTCTAGTGCAGACTGTATGAAGTGAGTGGTACCCGTCTGCACTAGAAAGCAGGAGGTCATGGGTTTGAGTCCCACCGGAGTGATTGTTCCCAATTTGCACTCTGGAGGTAACACATCGGTGAAGGGCAAAACCGAATATTGATTTACATCCTTGGAAATACTGTGCCTCTAATAATCAGATTTGATGTTTCATTGTGTCCTGGCCATAACGTAGTGCGTGTGTAAAACTTTTGGCCTTGTATTTTACACTGTATGATATCATACAGTGCCAGTGCAGTCTGGGGCGGTTTGGGGCAGTATAGGAAGTAACAGGCAGGATAGCATACTAAAAGAATATTGTTTTCTTGTTTGTCCCCTTCCTTATGAAGGTCTTCCATCCTTAGAAAGCTGTCCGCTGTGCGACCCCGGTTGGTACTGCGATGCCCCTGGCCTGACCACCCCGAGGGCCCCCTGCGACCCAGGGTTTGTCTGCTACGAGGGTGCTACGTCGTCCGACCCCACTGACAAGGTGACAGGGGAGGTTTGCCCCGCCGGCGGCTACTGTCCACTAGGTAAAATGACATTCAATTCATGTAATGTCAGGACCCTATTTCATGGGGCTTCTATTCGCAGAAAAACTCTGCTCAACAGAGACTTGTCCTTAGCAGATATTCGCCGAGTACCAGTCAGATGCAGCATATACTGCATGATATTTTGGCTGGTGACCCATTTTGTGTTAGCAATTACTTTTTTTGTTGACCATTTTTCCTTGCTTAATAGCACCATCAAATTAGACCTAGGTTTTCGTATGCGTTGAGATAAGAACCTGTCTAAGAAAGTCATTGGAATGGGGACAATTTGTGAGATACAGGGACTGGCCTGTTTGCCAGGGAGTGGGGTTTGGGGCTGTATTGGGTGTAGTGGGAGATTTAAGATACATCCAATTCATTATCTGACAGTTTTGTTCACAAGTCCGTCAAAAGTCTCACCCTCGCAAGAAGTCCATCACTGGTTATTGAAATGAACTGCAGCAAAGGCATTCCTCCATTTTTTTCATCCACTGTTAATACTTGTTACAAGACTTTTGGCGGGGGTTTGATAATACTTGAGACCAGACTTGTGATTAACTTGCGATGGACTTGTGATGAAAATATGACTGAATTTGTGACTGGACTTGTGATTTGTGACTGGACTTGTGAATGAACTTGTGATTGACTTGTGATGGACTTGTGATTAACTTGTGACTGGACTTGTGACGTCTCTGCTCAACCACAGGATCTTACACCAGTCTGCCTTGCCCGCCGGGGACCTACAGTAACACCTCTGGTGCCATCAACCATTATGATTGCTTCGACTGTGACCCTGGATACTACTGCAGCAACGCTCGAACACCAAGTAAGAAATGGAAAATTGAATTTAGCGTTTTAAGAACAAGGAAGTAAAAGGCAGTTTACTAATGGAGGGGCAGAAAGGAAGTTTTTTTGAAAAGGATGTTTTGGTTTAAATTAAACAATTGGATTTGTTTAATACTTAAATCTAAAAATTAATGTGGCCTGACGTTGCGAACTTAGCAAGTTCTTCTTCAGAGGCTAAAACAGAAATGACAGAGGTACATACATTAACATGGGGGTGCACACAAACATGCAGTACATGGTATAAAACGATCAAAAGAAGGAACAAAACAAAACACAATGAAACTTGCATATCAGCAAGGAGGATCACCACGAAGGGATACTGCAACAGAGAAGTTGAAACATGAAAAAAAGTAAAACTGCTGCAAACTGCTTACTGACTGGATGGACCTGAAATATATAAATCTAAAAATTAATGTTTAATACTTGAATGCTTGGCATGCACTTGTGTATCCCATGCATCATAACTTCAACCATTTAATCTCATGGACATGACTTTTCATGATCCTTTTTATTAAGAGTCTCTTTTAGTTCTGGGAGAATCATGATTGCATGATCGAGTGTATCTTTTTAGGCAGAAACTTTGGTGCGAAAGCTGGAGCTTTTCCAATTTTTCGTTTCTGTTCCTCACCCGAGGTCACTTATCATTTTATAGCAGTTGAGCCAGTCATTGGCGATATAACAAGGGTTTTTGTGTTGAGATTGTTGATCCCACTTCTGCCACTGAATCTCAAGCTGATCACTATTGCATCCCTGTGTAACCTGTCGCAGGTTTCCAGGCCCCTGCAATGGAGCTGGTCATTGGGTAATCGAACAAGGGTTTTTATAAGGTTGTGGATCCCTTTGCTGCCACCGAATCTCAAGCTAATCAGTATTGCATCCTTGAGTAGCCTGTCACGGGTCTTAAAGGCCCCTACAATTGAGCTGGTCATTGGCCAGTCAAACAAGGGTTTTTGTAAGGTTGTGGATCCCACTTCTGCCACTGAATCTCAAGCTGATCAGTGTTGTATCTTTGTTTAACCCCTTGCAGGTCCCACAGGCCCCTGCAACCCGGGTTATTACTGCACCGGTGGGGCCCGGACTCCCAACCAGACAGTCACCCAGCCTGGCTATTATTCAGAGTCTGGCGCCACTCAGCAGACCCCATGCCAACTGGGTCACTACATGCCGTATGACAGGGCGGGCGAGTGCCTGATCTGTGAGGCTGGCTTCTATTGCCCGTTTGAAGCCATGACGAACATGACTGCGTGCGAAGCAGGTAAGACCAATTTTTTAAGTCATGGATTTAGATCTGCAATGGTAGTAACACTTAATGATGATTGCCTGGCTCATAACTTGGTGCACGTTTATTATCTTTAATACCCCACTGCCTTCACTGGCACCTTGAATTACTCTTTGACCTTTATCCCTTGACCTGATATGAATAATTCATTCCTCCCCTTCAAGTTAGTATTGAAGGGAGGATGGCAACGCCTTTGCTTGAATCAAGTTTATGGCCTTCAGTGGCCTTTTGACCACCCATGGAATGAATAATTCATGCATGCCCTGTCAGGTCGGTATTGTGGTGCAGTTGCCAACTTATTTGGTTCATTCAATAATTCATGCATCAAGTTTTGGCATAATCTAACCTTTAATTCTTGACCTGATATGAATTATTCAAAATACTTCAAAATCTATGCCAGATCCTTCTAAATTTATGCTGGATCCTTCAAAATCTATGGGAAATCCTTCAAAATCTTTGACTATAAAATCTAAGCTGGATCCTTCAAAAGTTTATGCTGGAACCTGCCAGTGGGACTTAATGCTCTCTGGAAAACAGAGTGCAAAGAATTTGATAATAGTTTCTGCACAGTGGAGGACTTTGTAGGATGCGGGAGTGTTCCAAGCTCAGTTGAATAGCACATGTTGACCTTTTAACCTTCAACCCCTCAGGTCAATACTGCGGCGAGGGTGCCTACACCTTTGAACTCTGCCCGACGGGCACCTACTCCCCGAGTACCCACCAGACCCACATTGATAACTGCACGGTCTGCGAGCCGGGCTACTACTGCAGCGAGAACGGCGGGACCGACCGGACCGGCATGTGCGCGGCCGGCCACATCTGCTTCCTTGGTGCGCTGTTTGCCACGCCGGTCTACAACAATGACTCCTCTGACGGTCAGTGTTTGGGAACTTAACATGTGTTGCTTGCCTTTGCATTTTTTTAAATTGGCACCTATGGAGTACTGAAGTGTGAAGTCATTTAGAACCAGAAAGTGTAGTGCAAACAAATGGAGTACACGTGCGTGTTGGTTCTCAGGCTGAATCACGCGCTAATGTCTTTTACACACATTTTGTGCGCGTGACGTATTAACTTCGGTACTCCATACAGGTTGCAATTGTATGACGTCAGAGTACCATGTGACCGTCCACGAATGGCCACCATCGCTCTAGGCAAGCGTTTGGCTAGCAACCACGCTCTGCATTGTAAAGTAGATAGTGGGGCTTATATGTTTTTGTAAAAACAACCACAAATTCTGTATTAAATGGCACAATGGTCACAACCTGTGCGATGTATTGGCTGTGTGTAAAGTGCATGTTGTCCCCCCTTTCTTGTATTCCTGATTCCTTGGTTTTGTGGTGTTTGTTAACGTACAATTTTATTGTATTACCTGCCTTGTTTACTCATGTAATATTTTTTTTTGTAGTATGCAAATTTGTATCGCTTTTGTAAATTAATTGCTTTTAATGTAATTGTCTTTTGGAATTTGGCCCTCCGGGCCACGATTTTAGACAAATAAAAGAAATGAATGAATGTATGAATGAATGAATGAATGAATGAATGAATGAATGAATGAATGAATACATTTGTCATAATTGTGCCCACCAAGAAGTTGTCGTCCATCACAGCCTTGGTTGTCTTCTGTACATAGATTTTCTGAATTGTAGGTTGACATTGCTTTCCTCATGATTCTTTGTTTGCAGGCAAGGTGGTCATCACATGGGGCGACCAGTGCGCCAAGGGCCACTATTGTGAGGAAGGCGCAACTTTCATGGCTGCGTGCCCCAAGGGTACCTACCTGGATTACGTGGGAGCCCAGTCAGAGAGCGACTGCATTCCGTGTGGCGCTGGCAAATACTGCGACCATACTGGAGCGATTGAGGAAACTGGTAAGTGTAATGCGAGTAACAAAAACAGTCAGACGTCACACGTGTATTGAATGTCGCTGGTACCATTGATTGTGTACCATTGAATTCTGTAGTAGTGAGCAAAATAAGTGTTCTTGGATTAAACTAGATTATTAGGGAAACTATTAGGTGTAACACGAGTTACAAAAAACGGCAAGTCACAAAAAGTAAAATATCACACGTATAACGTGCCACTCATATTATCTCTACGATTTTTTTACGAGTGTTTAAGAAAGGTTTTATGTAACATTATCTGGGGTGGAGAACTTGAGGTAAGCTATTCACAATGTCTCCACTACCTCATCCTGAAACATGGCACAGTTTTGCAACCTAAAAACCTATAAATGCATAATTTTGGTACTTACAAAATCTTTAAAAACCTATGTTTGGATTTTCAAACATCTAATAAAAAAACAATATTGATGAAGAGGGTCACTAGTCTATGTAAAAACACTGTGCAGGAGCAGTTGATTGTATTTTAAACTGTCTGTGACTGTTCAGAAAGTAGGAGGGTTAATCAATACTGTTTGATTGGTTTATTTCAAGGTGAGTGTGCTCCTGGTTTTGTCTGCTTGGGCGGCGCGATGCAGGACATGCCCACAGACAACGTGACAGGCCACATCTGTTCCAAACGGCGCTACTGCATCGGCGGCACAGCCGAGGAGTTTGTCTGCGCCCAGGGCTACTACTCGGACATCGAGGGGCTATCGGAATGCAAAGCCTGTGAGCCAGGATTTTACTGTGCGCCCGATGCTGACCCTGTGGAATGTCCGCAAGGTACAAAAAGATTGTGACTCATAGTACACTTTAAAACCAATTCGTCAAAAGTTTGACTTTAAAATGATTTTGTGGTTATAGGTAAAAAATGTGAGGCGTTCTGGCAAAACAAAACAGAACTGGTCAGAGGTCGAAATGAGGGTTTGCAGGTATTAGGAAAGAGAATAAAATTCTCCTTATAATACTGTTTCAATCAGACATTCCACTGACAACTTAAGGCTTTTTAAAGTTTGCATTTTTCCAATTGTCCAAAAAGTAAAATAATGAGAAAAAGGCTGTGACAGTTTGAAGGTTTGTATGAAAACGAATGATGACAATTTTTCCCTTTAAAAACACTTTTATTCTACTTTTTTATACTAGACTTTTAACATATTTGTAGTAGACATATCAGAGACGACAAATATTAATAAATCTGAAATCAAAAAAATGCCAACCCCATTCAGATTGTTGCATTTTTCCCACTAAGGCCTGCGCCCATTTCCATCTCATTTTGCCAGAACACCTCACAAATATGTAAATTCACAAATGAAATATGCATTATTTAATTCCATTTTTTGATGTGTGTGAATGTTCAGGCCAGTATTGCTTGGGAGGTGCTGATGCCAACAGGGATCCCCTGGACTGTCCGCTGGGAACATTTGGCAATCGGTCCCAGCTACACGCTGAATCACAGTGTGCCATATGTCCTGGAGGTAAGCACTCGGTACCTTGAGATTTCCAAATCACCTGTGTGTTCCAATCACTTGTGTAAGTAAAACATTCAAAATTGAAAGCAAAGCTTCGCACGTGAAACACATCGACTGCAGTCCTAATTTAAAGGGAAGATACAACATTTGCAAACATCAAAAAAGGAAATGATCAAATGATCACGAAATACCTTACTGAATTGTTTAGGTATTGACAGTCTATAGCATCCTGGTCGGCTGACCAGCATTGGAAAAACTGGGTTTTTTTTCAAAAACAGCTCCTAGTTTTTCATATTTTGTTATTCCATGTTTTCACATAGATCACACACACTCGTGAAGGGGTGCAAACCTGATAGAGTGATTCTTTGACCTTACAATTCCCCAAAGTCTTTACGTTTCTCCGTTTCATCTTAAGTGGGGTCGGGGAACCAGATTACAAGAAAATCATTGGTTGTCTTGATTTTTCCAGCATAAACAAGCCCAAAAGGTGAAACAAGTCAGTTGAACAATATTTGCTATAACATACTAATCCTCCAAATCCATTCATTTCTGAAAATTGCAGCAAATACAAATGTTGTATGTTCCCTGTAAATCTCCAAAATAGTTTGATATTTAAATTACAAAATACCAGGGGTAAAGATCGTGGAAGGCAGGGTGGGAACCAACATGGCGCAGCAAGATTGTACCCTTGGGAACAAGGTTGGCTAGCAATATAAGCACTGAGTATACAGTGTTTAAACGTCAGTGAAGGGCAAAACCTAATTTGGTTAATATAAGTAATGCTGCAATCCTGGGGATTAGAAAACAGAGATCACTTTAGAGAGGATACCAACTTTTTTTAATTGATTGGCATGGTAAGGTTATATTTAGACCCTTACAGATCCGACTATTTTTTAGCCTCACATCATAGCAGTCAACATTTGTTAACAATTGACCTATCACCGTTTGTGAGTAAGCCACGCCCCTTAGACATCTCTCTGGAATTTATGTATGTTGAGTTTTGTTTGTCTCAGATTTTGTGCGTTCCGCGTCCATTTGTATATCATGTAATTGGACAATATTTCACAAGCTGAGTTGACGTGATTCTACCGCGATAGGTTAATTCATTGATATTTCCTCCTTTTTTAGGTAAATACTGCGAGGTGCCTGGCCTGTCCACCTGGTCCGGTCTCATCGTCCCTGGCTTCTGGGCCATCAGAGGAGCCATCCAAAAGGGTCCTTTTGACGACACCACAAGCTCTGATTTTGGCATCTGTCCGGTGGGCTTCTTCTGCCCTGAAGGGTCGGACCACCCTAGCCCTTGCCCCCCTGGTACCTACAGGTCAGTTGCAATGTTTGGAAACATTTATTTCAATCACTGATCTCTATATAAAGACTGGATAGCTAATAAAGAGCCGCACTATGTACGAATTTGACTCCATATTGGTGAGACCGGCTGGTGACCTACAAAGGACAAGTTGCCGTTTTTATAGACAGCATGATTTCTTTTGTAACGTCGCGGTTCACTTGACTTATATTTTGACCACCACCACTGACCAAGGCCAGGTTAACTACAATTATTTTTTAACGTCGTGGTTACTAAAATACCGCAAATATCACTTTTGCGGCGTGTCCCTTTTAGAACATCATAATATGTGTACGTGACCAAAATGCGCGTCAACTGTTGATACAACGCGCGTGTATTTACGCGTTGAACGTTCGTATTATACGCGGCCATCTTCGTGAGACCGGGGCGAATTGGTCAATATGCAAAGTCTTCTGTGTGAATGTTGTATGCATATCCGCTATCCAGTCTTTATATAGAGATCAGTGATTTCAATAATGTCATTCATTACAATTATGTACAATCATGTATAAATTAAGAAAGGTCAGTAGTAATATATATGACAGTTATGTACACAGTGATTACTAATAAGTGTAATATTAAATGACAACAGTTAGGTATATTAAGGTTAAGCAGACGCTTTTGTGCCCTGACCTATGTTGTACATGTAGTATTAGTTATGTCTGTCCCTTGCCAACATGGCCCATCAGGCTAGCGTGTATGTCCAATTTCTATGGCATGAAATGACTGAAAATAACACGTTTTTTTACCCCTGTGTGGGATGCCAGTCCACTGCAGGTTACTCCCTCAGCTCATGCTGTTACCCTTTTACAGTACAAATCCCCTGGTGTACGTGCGTCACACACAAGGAACGTTGCGCGTCAACCAGCTAAATGTCCCGCCCATGGGACATCGTTGCTAGGTAAAAGGGCGCCCTCTTTCATTGGTGCAGTGACTCTTTACAACTCTGTCCAACAAAAGTCCTAACAAGTCCATAACAGGAACTCCAGTCCCAATTCAAGTCACAAGTTATTCAAATATAATGTGACGAAGACATTCATTTGTAACTATTCCTTTCCTGTTGGTTCAGACCGGACTTGTGAAAGTAATTGTAATTTACTTTTGACCAGACTTGTGTTGGCCCACCTGCCAGTGCACGCAAGCAAGAAACACAAAATTCCATCATATGATTTTTTTGTATACAGTTTTTCTACCCATCTTCCGTCCAACGATTCCTGCACTCCCTGCGATCCGGGCAAGTACTGCCCAGACTACCATGCCAACAGCTACGCAGGGGACTGTGATGCTGGATGGTACTGCACCTTAGGCTCCACCTCACAGACACCAACAGATCCCTCACAGGGAGGGGAATGCCCGGCAGGTAAGGAGCTTGAAAAACTGGTTGTTAAAGCTGTGCTTGAAATTTAAATGTTTGAATGTGGATGATTCCAGCGTTATGTAATGTCCGTGACGGAGCTTGTAAAAGCTGACTTAACCCTAACCGCCCCAAAATGTTCTTTGTCAAAGTGGAGGAATTTGGAGGATTGAGGTTACATTACAAAAGTGTGTTACTGATTTCACACGATGCAGTTTGTCAAGGTCTTGGGCTGGACCTTGTGTTTTTTGTTTGTTTTTTGTTTTGCTCATCCATGCATAAATATAGGCCTGGATTACTCTTGAAATCCTGTTCTAAGGTGTCACTGGCAAAGCTTTAAAGTATTGACAGTCACTTGCCGCAGGATTCAGGCAGGATCCTAGCAAAAAGGCTACCTGAACATGTTTTTTGCAAATCTGTTACTTTGCCAACTAGTAATGGGCATGGAGATTTACAGACTTGGAGATTTTGATCATTTTTATGATTCATTAATTGGATATCATTTATAATTGGCTCTTTCGCCAACATTAAATATCCTTTCATAATGTTGGATTTGCCCATACTGTTATACTTTGTTTTCAATTTGGATATTAAAGATGTATTAAAACTCGTCAAATAAACTTATGAAATCAAAAGAAAGTCAAAAGACTGTCTTCGTATGGACCAGTTTGGGCGCCGACTGCAGTGTCGTAGTCGAGTCCACTATAACCCAGTTGAGTCCAAGTCAGTCCAGTTCAGTTCAAGTCTGTCAGAAAGTGGACTTGAGTAATGGCTGATGAGCTACATGTATGTCAGTAATATTGACCAGGCGCTTACTACACAATGCCTGCTCTTTTTTTATAAAGTGCATGTGGAAAACCAATAATAGAACAAATGTACATCCCTGAGACGAGTTTTGTGGATCTGGTTTGGACTTTTGTTTTGTTTGTCCCTGAAGGATTCTACTGTGAGGCAGGCTGCAACGCCCCGGTCAAATGCGCCGCGGGGACCTTCAACAACCTGACCGGTCAGTCCTCCTGCATGGAGTGTCCTGCTGGATTCTACTGCGTGGAGCAGACCACTGATCCGGCCGATTGTCCCGAGGGCTATTACTGCCCAGCGGGGACCCAGACCGCTTACGCCAACGCTTGTCCAGAAGGGACCTTTAATAACCTAACTGGAAGGTCTATCAAGCTGCAGCACTGCATTGAATGTCTCCCAACGTATGTATTTGTGGATCGTTTGCACTTGTAAAGATTTTTTGAGGGTATTTTTTTATGTACCTTCTTTAAATGTGGTTTCATTTGCATTATTGAAATTGAAATAAAACAATCTATATACTAAATAAGAATGATGGCATCATCTAATGAATTATTAAGGCAACTAAACTTTTATAAGCCATTTCATTACATTGTTTGCATTTCATTTGGGTTGGAACTGTCAGATTTTCAGCTCCATCTTGAATAGCAATGCACTTAACCATTATTGCTTCGTCCTTCGGATGGGGCATTAAGCCGGAAGTCCTGTGTGTTGTACAAGGCCTAACGCACGTAAAAGAACCCAGTAACACTTACCGCAAAGAGAAGGGGTTAGCCCCTGTGGTTCTGGCCTCCTAGTTATACTCCCTTGTGGAAGTCCTTAGGAAAAGAACCAGTCAAGTACCAAGAACTTGAGTTGACACTGGAGGTAATTGTGTTGGTATATTTCTCCTGCCAGGTATTACTGCGGCACCCCAGGCCTGAGCTGGCCCACTGATCTCTGTGACCCTGGCTGGTACTGCCGCAATGGTTCCCGCTTCGCCCAGCCGACTGTGGCGAACGAGGGTGGGCGGTGCGTACCGGGCGAATACTGCCCTCTCGGCAGCTCTCTGCCTCTGTCCTGCCTGCCGGGGATGTACTGTGGTAGCTCCGAGCTGGACTACCCGAGCGGCAACTGCAGTGCGGGTCACTATTGTGTGGGCGGGGCCTCGGTGGAAGATCCGGTAGGGGTTGCTTCAGGTGAGTTCCAAGACGTGGTTAATTGCCATCTCCCCTTTAATATGAAAGCAAATGTAACACAAAAGTGCAGAGGCACTGTAGTTCCTGGGGAGATTCCCAATTTTAAGATGATGTAACAAGATGTATGTCTACAATTTGGTTTTTAAAAAAAATTGGTAGTTTTTAAATATTAATTATGAGTTTTTCATTGTTTAAACCTGTCTGGTTCCCTTTTCAGGCGACACCTGTCCCATGGGTCACTACTGTCCAGTAGGGAGCAAGTCACCAACCTCTTGTCCGAGCGGGACATTCGGCAACACCACAGGAAATGAAGGTGAGTGCCAATAGAGCGGAAAATATTGTGAGCATGCCTTTATCCCTATTGAATCTTCATGTGTTCTGCCTTGATGACTTCTTCGGTATTCTCTCAAAATTATTCCAACTCCACTGTGCTTTTTAAAATTTTATTATTTATTTTTTACTTCTTTCTTTTTTCCTTTTTTTTTGAGGGGGGGGGGGTATGGGGCTATTTGCTTACCAAGCCTGTTGTGTATTGATCTGTAACATATCCTGGTATAGGTACCTGTACATAGTTATACAGATATTACCTGTATTTGGTTTAAATTTGGTCACAAGGAAACTCAAAGAAGGAGCAAAATTCCTGATTTTCAAAATTGGCCACTTCTGTTTCGTTTTAAGATGTGCAATTTTTGAGTTTAGTCTCGAGAAATAGAGTCCTTTTCTAAATCATTGTTTTTCTAGCAACATGAACCTTATTCACTCTTCAATGAGACTGACTGAAAGAAAAAAGTTCCGATTTTCATTTATTGAATTATTACTTAACACTTTTGACTTTATTGGCTGCCAGACAATAACTTTTTTTCTTGCGGGGTAGGCTGGTTCCCGCCCCACAATCAGTATCGATAGTGTATGGACTGGGAGCCAGTCTGCTCGCAAAGAAGATCTGTTTGTGCCCAAAACAAAAACCTTTTTTTTTCAGAGGGTTGAAAAAAAATTTAAAAAGGAGGTTTTGTGGTTGGAATAAAACATACTAGTTGAAAATTCAATAAGAGCACAGGGAACAGTCAGTGGTAGAGTCAGTGTGGCGCAACAAGAACTTGTCAGAGAAAAACATGTGCTCTTTAAATTCTGTGGTATGATTGTGATTACATCATCAGTGACCACTTATTACTCTATATCTTATAGCGGTGACGGACTGCTACAACTGCACCCAAGGCATGTACTGTGAAGGCCTGGCCAACACGCAGCCAGACGGTGATTGTGTGGCCGGCTACTACTGTCCGCCGGGACAGAACATCGAAGACCCTTTCGAGTTTCGCTGCCCTGAAGGTAAAGTTACATTAACCCCTCGCGTACCAGAAGCGGTAATGGCCACAGCCGCTAATCCTCACTGGAATGCAGTTGCCAGCTGTGGTATGCCGTGTGCCACAGCTAGTGGGTAGTTCTACAGCTGCTGCTTTTGTGCAGTCCTGCTACCACACAAAGGCTGTGCAGTCATGCGGGCCACTTGCTCTATGTATGGAGGAATGTCCCCATTACGCCCCGTCCTTAAGTGGTTAACCGTGTGATACGAATGGGAAGTTATGGTGGTGGTTTTGAGAAAAATGACTTGTTTGCTAATAATATTTTTAATTACGATTTTGTTCTTGTAATCATGATGTTCATGCCTGCAACTATGATGTGCATCATGTTCAGACCAAACATTATTTGGAACGATAAGCACACAATATGCACAGGGTAACTCAGTACGGCACAGTGCATGTTGCATGCATGTATTTTTGATGTTACTATATTTTAAATATGATTCAACAAGCAAGAGATGAAACGTTCAAGTTCAGTGTTTGGTTACACTCCCACCCCATTTTACCTGAGGTCTGGCAGTAAGAATATTAAATGTAAAAGAATTACAAATGTTTCAAAATTAGATCACAAAATGAGCTTAAAGTTGGACTTTCTGTAGAACAACAGCGTTTTAACGGTAAACATTAGTGTAATGGCTTAAAAAAGTCCTGCTGTTGTATTAATACAGTGAATAAGAAGTCAATTCATAAAACGGGAAAAGAGAAGATTTTATTAAGTTGCTTGATGGAATAATGATAGCTTGGAAAGGGACAACAGGACTTACAGATTGAGGTCCACCTAGAACAAAAAATTGACCACCCTTTCACATTTTGGCTTTGCCTGACTGCACTGCAAATTGGCAAATATGCTGATTTTCTGATGACGGCCATTTCTGTAGGAGAAGTGCAACTGCATATTTTACGCAATCTAGCACGCATTGCACAGTGTTGAAAATGTTCCATACACGCGGGCTTGTTGCTCGAAATGTGAACGAAATACAATGCAGCTGATGCGGGTTATGCAAGTTGACGCTCAAAAAGCCGATGCACGTGGATGGTCTGTAGGAAATGACGTCATTTGAACGAGACCTATACTGTTATCCACATTTTGGTACATGTGTGTTTCCCCTGCAGGTCATTACTGTCCCAGTGGAAGCCACGAGCCAATCCGTTGCAGTTCGGGCTACTACCAGGATGAGACAGCACAGGGATCCTGCAAGGGCTGCCCTAGCGGCTACTACTGTGACAACACCTATGCACCGGTGGTGCTGTATAATAACTCACTGTGCCCTGAAGGTAAGCAGGATTCCAAAAACCAAAACAACATTAAAATGCCTCTCCTGAGAAAATGGGGAAAAAAGGATGATTTGGGTTATACAAAGGATGTGTCCAAAACAAACAATACACTTTAACCCTCCTATGCGAACATGCATTCTGTGCCAAGTTGTCCTTGCAGTCAAAATCAATCAAGTGACTGTTTTCAATAGTTAAGAGCTCCCAGCCCGCATAAGGCAGATTTGACCGGCTGTGACTGTTACAATAACTTGATACAGCTATGCTTTGACTGTTGGTGATTGATAAGCCAGCTGTGTCTACCACTTGTCTGCTTTTGTCGGCTGACTGAACTTGACTAGTCACAGTGCTTGCTTGAAATATGATCTGACTGCTGGTGACTATCCTGTGCAAAAGGCCTGGCAGGGCACTAGGATTGAATTTGTGACTGTCTGTGACTGTTCAGGTAGCAGGAGGGTTGAACCTGTTGAATTGGCACAGAAATGTCTCCCATGCGTTAATTTTTGATCAGCTTGATACACTGTATTGCAGGGTTTTTTTCCATTAAAAAAAAGTTAGCTAAAAAATGATTACATTTGTACCTTTTTGGAATTGTTACATTGTGTTTATTCAGTAATGAATCTATAGAACCATAGAAAGCTCGGGTATTTTCGAGTACTACAGTGAGGAATAGGCAGGGCAGTTTGGGGTTGTACAGTGACTAACGGGATTAGCTTGATAAAAATAACCCTTAGCACGATCCTCATATTTCCACATTTTTGTCTTGCAGGATACTACTGCCCACCCCTCACACGCTACGCCACGGAGCACAAGTGCCCCCGCGGCACGTTTGGCAACCGCACCGGTATGAACTCGACCGATGACTGCAACCCCTGCCCAGGCGGCTACTACTGCGATGAAGAGGCACAGACTGGCTACACCAAACTCTGTGAGGCTGGGTGAGTAGAAATTTGCTTGTGCGGTATTGGATTTTGAGAATCCACGATATACCGTCACCAAAAAATATTGCGATATTATCTAGTAGTTTCTTGGGCAGACTTTTATGTCATACTAATACAATAAGACACATGGTGTGAACGAAACTGTACACAGGCAGCATGGAAAGAACTTCAAAGGCCCTGCTGGATAACTACCAGGCACAAGTTTCACCTTTTCTAGATATCGTCACCACGAGGAATTGAAACAATTATCCATGTAGTGCAGATCTGGCCAAGTTGTTTCCGTCACCTTTATTTTTAAAGGGCTTTTGGAAACATCTGGCCTCATTTAAGAGGAAGAATTGCAGTAATGAATTTCAATACCAAGGTCATCGGTTTCTCGGTATTGTTGTACAACTTCATTCAGTATCAATATAGCCCAATAGTGTATCGACAATATAGCGGTAATGAAATTCCATAGTCCAAGTCTAGAAGAAACTTTTTTAAGAGAAAGTGCTGTCAAGCCACTGTCTTGATGGAGGGCGCTATCAGCAACATTAATCAAATAATAATAATAACTGGTATTTATAAAGTCCCTTCACCAAACATGCTAAAGGATACAAAGCGCTAATGATTACCCCTGTTCATCAGGCCATGAGACCATTTTTCTACAGCAGCTCAAGGTCAGCACAATCTGGTCTCTATCCTCACAGGTACCCATTTATACTCCTGGGTGATGAGAGGCTGTTGTAGTAAAGTGTCTTGCCCAAGAACGCACCCACCATGCTCCGGTCCTGGGAACTTATTTATAGGCAGTCAAACCAGAGAAATTCCAAGCATACCTTGCACTCAGGCATTAGAATGAATGTGTCATGTGTAAGGTATGGAGCTTTTGGGCTTAACAAAGTTTTTTTTCACTTCACAAAACCTTTTGTCTGCATAACAAGTAACATTATTTATTTTTACCCCTACCAGGTATTTCTGTCGTATTGGAGCGACGATTTCTACGCCCAACTCAACCACGGATGCTAACGTTTGCCCGGCCGGCTATTACTGCATGCAGGGAACCACCGAACCGGCGCCCTGCCTGCCGGGCACCTTCTCCAACGACATCAAGTTGAGAAGTCGTGATGAGTGCATGAATTGTACAAAGGGTATGTCAGGAAAAATGCATTTCTTGAAATTTT
The DNA here is from genome assembly GCA_029964075.1 of Patiria pectinifera. Classification (NCBI taxonomy): domain Eukaryota; kingdom Metazoa; phylum Echinodermata; class Asteroidea; order Valvatida; family Asterinidae; genus Patiria; species Patiria pectinifera. Next base: position 3,098,368 of record CM057150.1, read on the forward strand.
GAGCCCTATCACGTGAAGCTATGATCAAGCATGATTGATCAGTGCATTGTATGTGAAATTTGGCTTGTAACCAATTTTGCTCAGAAAATATAGGAAGGCACTATGTGGCAGAAACGTTATGAAACTGAATAGACTGAATTATGCTTGTTTATGCAGTCTTGTTTTACAAGGAACTTTAACCAAACTGTTTACAAGAAAGTTTTTGTACTACTGAAATGTTTTGGGCATCATGCAGTCAAGGGTGGAAAGTAGTAGGCATGATTAAAGTTGAAGTGTCAAAAATACTGTTAAAGCATGCAATCTAAAAAAAATTCAAAATTTTGTTCTTCAATTTTGCTGGTTTCCAAAATTATATTTCTTAAACTAAATTTAAGAGGGTTGGGGCACAAGGTGGTGGAGGTTGATATCTATTTTAATCTTGAAATACTTGTTGACCATACTCTTGTGAATTGTTTATGTTGCAATGTTAGTACTCGTATGGAGAGGCATAATTACTTTCTCGTTATTTGAAACGGAAATTGCAGTTCATCTAAAAATATTTTAATTACAAGAAAATGACAAGAAGTTCTTCTTTGTTTTTTTTAGGAGAGTACTGTCCAGATTATGGAATGACCGCCACGGAAGGGCCATGTCTAGCCGGCTACTACTGCCCAGAAGGATCCAGCCGCCTAGACCAGATTGAATGCCCAGTAGGGAAATACTGCACTAATGGGACGTTTGACCCAACCAACTGCCCTAGAGGTATGTGGGAATTTCATATAAGTACATTTGTATTGATACTTACGAGAGGCACATACCATAACCATAGCTAGAGGAGTGTTTCACAAAACGTGTAGCAAAAGTGTTGAACCAAACTGTTGGAAATTTATAACTTTTGACTTGTTTTGACTTTTTGACTCGAAGGTATTTTTAAATGGGAATAAATATGTGCTTAAACAAGTATGTTTAAAACCGGCTCAGGGGCCCACTCGCCGATAATATCCCTCACTCTCAGCTTGGCAGAATTCGGCCTCCCCCCCCCCTTAGAACTCGGCCATTGAGTGAAATTTTTTTTGAAACTTGGTACATGCATAGAGCAACTCTTCATGAACATACCCAAGAAATTTCATGACTATTCGTCAAAGGGTTTTGGGGTTATGGCAAATTAATTATTGATATGTACAAATGGCAATTCTGCTCTGTGTACACAACGTATATGGGAAAATTCAGTTTTCACGGCACTTAACGTCGGAAAGTTTTTCGCTGCACGGCAACCCGTGGTCTGATTTTAATGTTTTTGGCTAGAAGAAAATCATAACAGCTCGGGTCGTAAAAAAAAACATTTCAAGGCTATCGCGGAAAAAGATGAAAGGGGGGTATTCAGCCACCCCCCCCCCTTCCCCCGGCCCTTTTAGGGTTAAGCTATCATAATGTTGATAACAGTGGTTATTTCTTGACATACCTTTCACTTGTGTGATAACACCCAGCTGGCTGACATTTGAGATCCTCTTTTGATTCCAGGAACGTTCAATAACGAGACGATGAAGGCATCGGAGGACGAGTGCTACCCTTGCTCTGGTGGCAAATACTGTGAGACAGACGGACTGACAGAACCAACTGGGGACTGCGCAGAGGGTAAGGAGAGGGTCTAAATCAGTATAGGAGCACTCCAGACCAGCGTGGTCTCAAGAACCAATGTTTTGTGGTTTTCAGTCTTTTTCAGTCTCTCATTGTTTAAAGGTGTTGCAATTATCTGGACATTTAGAATTACCTGGAAACGTACCGACTGATTTAACGTAAAATCCATGCTCAACGTAAAGATAGGACTGGTACCAAATACCCTGCGAAATTATTCCACCTGAAATGGTATCATTCGCAAGAAAACAATCATTGGAGGTGGTTTAAGAAAGTGTGCCACAGATTTTAGAAAGTGTGCCACATGTATAGTATCCACTGAGCGGAAACTTCAACAAGTTGAATTAATAGTCGTTATGCACCCTTCTTTTGAGCAATATTGTTGCTTAAAATGAAAACAAGTTTACGGAAAGCAAATGTTTGGATTTACATTTGAGACTTAGTTCCGGTCTTGGTCTCAATGTTCAGGGACTTAATGACGCTGCTAATACTGCTCCGAGTGCCTTGCCAAGAACTTGAGATTATAATTGTTGAGCAATATCGTTGCTAAACGAAAACAACTTCTGTTGCTTAAAACAAAACCAAATTCACACAAAACAAATGTTCCGATTTACCTTTAAGACTCAGTTGCGGTCTTGGTCTCAGTGTTCAAGGACTTGTATTGTATTACACATGTGTTTAGTTACTGAAAAATCAATAAAACCATGGAGTGGGTTCTAGGTAGGGGGCTTTTGGGTGCTTCAGTGAGTTGTCCAGACATGTCAAGCCCATACTTGCGACTGACTTGATTTTATTTGCATCTTTTTTCAGGATACTTCTGTCCACCGGGCACCATCGACCGAGAGCCCTCGGGCAACGAGTGCTTCATCGACCACTACTGCCCCGGTGGCGTGGCCGACCCGATCCCCTGCCCCAACTACACAGAGGCCAATCAGACCAAATCCTCCTCCTGTAACCTCTGCCCCCAGGGTTACTACTGCCCGGAGCCTGGGGTCAGGATGCTGTGTCCGGAGGGCTACTACTGTCCTACTGGAACCGGTAGGATATTTATTATTTGAATCCTTGTTCTTATGATATATATAATTATTGACTGCTCTGAGTTATGTAGTCAAACTAGCCTCCTGAGGTGATCCGTGGAGCGTTCTTAGGGAGAGAAGAATATTTTGTGGCGCACAGATGGGCTACTACTGTCCAACAGGAACTGGCAATATATTTATTATTTGAACCCTCTTTCTTGTGATATATAAATATATTAACTGCTCGAGGGGTGTAATAAATTTTAGCCTCCTGAGGTGATCCATTGAGCGTTCTGAGTGAAAGGAGAATACTCTGTTATGCATTGAAGAAGGCTAGTTTTACTGTATCACAAGTTAACACAGTCAATTTTCATTTTACAATGTCCCACCCGTAGATGCTACTTTTTTAAGATTCTGCTTTAAAATTTAACCAAAATTCAGTGACAAGTTACTTTTATTTCTTTTTGAAATAAGTTGAAAATGTACTCCCACATTTCCTAACTAGCCCTCTGTGACATTTTTGTAGGACCTCTGTATCGTGTGGGAACAACAAGCGCAATGCATGTGGATGGTGAATTAAATTAAACTGACTAGGATCACTTGTAATCAATCTGACATTAAACAAAGAAACTGACCGTTTTAACAAAGAGAATTGAACGAAATGAGAATTTACCCTGCTACCTCTGGAACTACTCACTGGCACTGCACCAAGTCTTCTCTCTCTCTCTTGAGTCATCCAATGCCTTGAGGCGTTGTCTGAGTATTAACGAAGTCCGTTCACCAGCGTACTCTGTCCCTCATTGCCGACAGTAGCTCATTTCCCTCGAGCCCAGTGTCCTTCTCCAGGAGCGTCTTTAGAGTGATGTGTGGTCGGCCGACTCGGCGCTTTGCCTGGGGCGACCATAGCAGGAGCTTAGCTGCGGGTTCGTCGTGTTAAAAAAAAGTTTATAATTTGGTTTAATTTCTTTGTTCATCATAATATTCAGATGATTACAATTCCTTTAATGTTCTCCCCGTCCAGGCGTTAACTGGCAAGCCTGCCCACGGGGCACCTACAGCGACCAGTCCGGTCTGTACAACCTCAACCAGTGCAAGCCCTGCAGGGCAGGCTACTACTGCGACAGCGAGCACTTGACCACAGAAACCAACCCTTGCTCAGCGGGTTACTACTGCGTCTTCGGAGTGGACCGACCCGAGCCAGACGGCGACAACGCCACGTCGTGTGCGTACTACGACGGCCGGCAGACCGGTTACGGCGGGCAGTGCCCTGTGGGGCATTACTGCGAGGAAGGCTTCATCTATCCCGAGCCATGCGCTGCAGGGACATACGCGCCGTCGGAGGGCATGGATGCGTGCCTGTCCTGCGAACCCGGTAAAGATTTGACTTTCTGCTAGAACTGTAGACCTCGCTGTGTGGGGTTCACTCACGATAAACAGTGAAAGATACGTCGGGTGAATGCATCAAATCATGTTTCCGTAATAGGTTTATACTGTAGGCAGAACACTTGGAATACAAAGTCGTATGGACGTACAAAAGTTCTGAAAACTCTGTCAGAACTCTCCTATCGGTAAAAATCTTCCCCACAACAGGGTCCTCCGAGGGTCTAAGTGCTAGTTTGGCAGCTAAGTAGCATATAAATTTCCATCTGATTGTGGACAATGTCTGTTTGTTTTGCATGTTCTGTACAAAAGCCTTTGCAAATGTTTGCAAAAAGTTCACATTTAATTTTGAGAAAACAAACCCAACGCTTACTTTAAGTTTTAATCTTGTCAAAATTCAAAACAACTCTTTTAAGACCTCTGAACCTGTGCCCACGAAGCAATTCATCAGTTTTGTTTAACGGTAATTTAATTTTCCACAGGCTACTATTGTCTGGAAGGGTCATCTGCTTACAATGACAAGCCGTGTCCAGCCGGTCACTACTGTCCAGCGGGGACGGAATCCGACACCCAGTACCCCTGTCCCATCGGCACTTTCAACAACTTGACCATGAGCACCAATGCTAGTGCCTGCACACCGTGCACAGGTAATTAAAATACTTGTTCAATTTATACATGCAGGGTGGTCTTTGATTGTGCAAAGTGTTAAGTGTGTATGCACAAAGTATATTGAGTCCTTCTTTTAAGTATCAATTGATAATTTTCATAAAACTGAAATTTATATGCATACCAAACTTTCACATCAAGGATGAAACAATTTAAGGGCTTGAAAAGGACAAGTTATTGCAAATGCATGAACGTGAATTTCATGTCTCAAAAATGGCCGTCTGTGGTTTTGAAAGGGCACTCTCTTGAAAGTAACCCGTCTGGTATTTAGATCACTTACTTCACTTGGGGACATATTTAAGACGGTGAGGATTTGTGAGGACTTGTAGGGATATACATGATATATAGACTTGTAGGACTTGTGAGATCATAAGTGGACTTTTGGGGACTTGAGACATGTGAGGACTTGTGAGGATGTGAGTATATGTGGACTTGAAGGGGCCTGAGAGGACTTGTGAGGACATGTGGACTTTTTGCGAGGGTTGAGTTTTGTGAGGGCTTACCACATTTGGCTTGTCTTGTTATTTCAGGCGGTTCCTACTGCGCAAGCCCGGGCCTGCCCAACCCCACCGACATCTGCCACGGGGGATTCTACTGCAGCGGTAGCTCTTCCACTGCCACTCCCTCTGGAGACGGAGGCAACATGTGCACGGCCGGGTACTACTGCCCAGCGGGGACGTCCTACGCCATTCCCTGCCCAGGGGGAGAGTATTGCGCAGGGGACGGATTGAACCAGACATCAGGAATATGCGATCCTGGGTATTACTGCACGCTCATGGCAGTTGTGCCTAACCCTGAAGATGGTGTAACTGGTAAGCATTCCCTCCCCCATAACTTGAAGGTGAATGATGAATTGTCTGGATAAAAAAACAGTTGGATAGACATGTTTATTATCAATGGGACATGATTTTTATGAGGCACGCAAGCTTAGGTCCTCATGTTTAAGATAATATAAAAATAAGATGATAATTTTCAGTGGAGGAAGGCTGGAGTTTGTGTTAAATTCCTATCGAAAAGCATATTTTTTCTTCTTCTTTTTTGGGTCAAACATAAACAAAAACACGCTGACAAGTGTTTAATTCACATTTGTAAATCACCTGTTAATTGTGTTAAGTGTTCCAGCAAAATGAGACGCAACTGGGCACCAACTGGGCACAGGCCATGTAGGAAAAACAAAAACATATTTTAAAGAAACACTATAAAAAAAAAGTGTTTTTCAAGGACTTTCACGAATACAAAACTGAAAATTTGAAGAACTTTTTCTCAGTATTTTACTTTTTGACATGTTGTTTATACAAACTGTAAACAGCCATAACTTGTCAACAGAATGTTCAGTTGAAGTGCAACATACAATATTGTAATGAGATATTCTTTCTCTTTCCTAACACCAGCAGTTCCTCATTTTGACGTCTGCCCAGTTCTGTCTCATTTTCTGTGAACACCTCACATGATTATTGTTTCCGTTTGCAGGAGATATCTGCCCCAAGGGAGCCTACTGCCCTCCACAGAGCACCTCACCCCAGCTCTGCGACCCAGGCACGTACCTGAACAGCACCCACAACAACGACAGCAGTGCCTGCCTGCCCTGCGACGCCGGCTATTACTGCACCGGCGAGGGGAATCCTGTACCGACAGACCAGTGCTCGGCTGGGTACTACTGCCCTCCGGGACAGGAAGAGCCAACGCCGGACGCCTACAACTGCACACAAGGTGAGGCAGATTGGATTTTCACAGAATTTGTAGCTGTACTTGCGATTATACAAAAGAACAGTAGAAAATTCAGCAAGTGGTTTTCCCTAGACAAAATTTAGTTGACTCTTTCGTGAAACTGAATTTGAAAATGTTCACTCCATGTGACTCATCTTTGTATAACTCGTCACTTATATATGAGTACAAGACCCTGATGGAAACATTACAGGAAAGGGGGTATTAGTACATGTAATTTTCCTGTGGAGAAGACTTGATTTAGGCTAGAAAATGTAGTTTCACAATATGAAACCACAAGGGAAATACCTCAGAAACTGTTGTCTAACTGTCTGCTGTGTTAAAGTTTTACGCTTCTGCAATCAATGATAGATTTAAAGGGTGCAGGACGTGGCTGGCACCTACCCTCCTCTTCCATCTGATCACCCCTTCCTTCTTTCCCCTACCAATTATAACATTTTACATTACTGGAAAACAAATCCCATATGTTTCTTAAGCGTCTTGAAACAACACCATACACTGGTAAGACATCTGCAGCCAGAGGTCATGGGTTTGAGTCCCACCCGAGTTGTTTGTGATTTTTGTCTCATTTGCCTTCTGACAACACTGCATGTTCAGTGTTTTATCAAAGCATACATGGGTGACGGGCAAAAAGAACCCAGCATTTGAATACAGTCTGTTGCCTTCAACACCTTAGCCATGTTCCCTTTAAAAAATCTTGCCTAAAATCCTCAATCCACCACGGTTGATTATCGTTGTTTTTACGATTGAATCATTGGTTCCGTTGATGCTATTTCTTGTACTTGTATTCCTCACAGGTCACTTCTGTCTGGCTGGCTCTATCGAGCCCGTCCGTTGCGAGTCAGGGACGTACCAGGATGAGATTGGCCAATCAAGCTGCAAAGACTGTCCCCAGGGTTACTACTGCGACAACACCATTGAACCGGTGGTGCTCTATAACAACTCCTACTGCCCGACAGGTAAAAAGGCTTTAAATCTATGTAAATTTAAGACAGATTCGTAGACTTATGCATGGTTAAAGAATTGACTTACAGACATCGATGCTAGAATACTGTACACACTTTTAAGTTTGAACCAATCTTCCAAATTTCAAATTCATTTTTTCATTTGGAATGAAACAGAAATTGTTGCAATCGGCTGTTGGCACAAACCGATTGGCTTTGATGGCCCTTTAATTCAAATTAATAAATACCTTTAATAGTTTGCCAATTCTCTTTGGTCATGTAAACCATTTAAACAATGCTGAGGAGTGTTTAAACTAGCCAATGTGGCCCATAAATCAGGACAACAATTTTTTGTGCCATTTTCTTTGGATTGTAACGAAAGACCATCTTTTTTTCTCTCAAAGGTTGGTAGTTTTGAAATAGGGGGAATTTTTGGTATATGATAAAGCAATCTATTTAAGACTTTTTTGGACATATGTACACAACAAACAATGACCTCTGATATGACTGCTATTCATGTTTGCCTTTTATAGAAAACTATTAAAACAAAAACTTGTTATCTCATCTGTCGACCTGCAAATTTTCTCATCTCCCACAGGATTTTACTGCCCTGCCAACACCAAGTACGCCACCCAGTACGCCTGCCCTAACGGCACCTTCAACAATCTTACCCACCGCGTGGAGGTCGCTGACTGCCAGCCATGCCGCGCTGGCAAGTACTGCGAGACAGAAGGACTGTCTGAGCCCACCGGTGACTGCTATGCAGGTAGGCTAGAAAAATCTTATTTCAAACCATGAGCACTTTTTCTTTTTAATTTTAGACGTACCTGATACGATTTTCAGGCATACAGCAAGTTGCTCATCCTGTAAAGCAGGCACAAGATTTTTCAGGCCTTTTTCCTGAAAACAGACATTTTGAATATGAGAGCAAGACATTTTCAGTATAGAAAGAAATGCATCTTTCAGATTTTTCATCAAATTTTCAGATTTTGTTTTGTTTTTAATTGACAAGCATACCCCTTTGTTAGGAAGATGTTAAGTTTTTGATTGGTGCAGTTGAAATACAGACCTGGCTTAGGGCCCGTCTCAATTCGTATCTGGGACGACTTCCAGAAAAGTTGCGGACATTGTATCAGGTATAAGTTGCAGGATTCTGAACAACTTCCCCGCAGTCTTCCCGCAATGAAGTTATCAGTATTGTTGAGTCAAGCAGTTGCTAATGAAAATTCCCCTGCAACGTGTCCGGGACAAATGCAGAGCTTCTTCCGGACAGAGTGAATAATTCTACCCACAATTTGTCCGGAACTCGTCCCAGATCTGAATTAAAACGGGCCGTTATATTGCCGGTGTGTGGGAGAGTTATACCCTAAAGCAGTTGCCTCTAATTTTGCCAAACATTGAAATCATTTACAGATGAATGAAATGTTACATCCTCTCACAGGGTCTTGCTGTGCAAGCGACGAGCATTGAAATGTGCTAACATCTTTTCCCTCTCAGGTTATTACTGTACAAGTGGCTCCAACACCCCAACGCCCACCATCGGCAGCAACGCCGACGAATGCCCCGCCGGTTACTACTGTGGCAACGGGACCGCCACGCCCGAGGCTTGCCCTCCGGGGACCTACAACCCATTCAAGAGGCGCGTCTCCATGGACCAGTGCGTGAGCTGTGATGCTGAACGCTACTGCCCAGACTACAACATGACAAGTGTTGGAGATCTCTGCGATCCAGGTCAGTTATACTAGCATGGATCAATTATGTAATGGCAAAACTTTCCAAAAGTGTAAAGCTTAGTGGTTTGGTGATAGCAGTTGGAGGGGGGGGGGGTGCAGTTTTCGACACGTGCCTATTTTTGCAAACATGTGATGAACCAACATTGCCAGAATGCTTCAATCTTCGACATGTGTGTCCAGGGGACCTCTATTCATCTATTCAGATCATTAGAGAATGGCTTGTGTCCCCGCAAACACTGTTATTTACGTGTAATAAACAACATCCTCTGCAGTACCTTCGTGCGTGCGTGTATGTTTTGGTAATAGGAGGCTCGGAGGGTTAAGGATTGTTAAATATCCTAAACCAGAGATAAGGCTGAAACTGTAGCTACAGCCCAGGTTTGGGAATTTCAAATTGTATATTTGGCCCTTTGTTATTAATAAAGCTGGATCCTCTCTAAGTGATCACTGATAGCCATTTCCCAGATTTGTAGCATTACTAAGACCAATAACCTGGTTTAATTGTTCAAATTCTGTATTTTACTAGGTTACTACTGCGCGCTGGGCGCCGACAACTCACAGTTTCAGCCATGCCCAGAGGGTTATTACTGCGAGCAGGGTACCGACGTGCCGGAACCCTGCCCGCCAGGCACCTGGTCTGACGTGCAGACGCTGACCGTGGTGACCGATTGCTACAACTGCACTGGTAAGCATTCATTTGTTGCCTCGTGTCCTCGGGTACAAGTTGCATAACTCAATGAAAACAAAATAAATTTTCTTAGCGGAAGCTTGTAAATAGCCAATAAGTGATGTGTTGTTTGTTGTAAGTTCCTGCAGACTTTTGTTGAAGTCATTTTTTAACGGCTTATAGGATCATTTGCATTTATCTCAAAAGTAACTAACAAATTATTATCGGAAAGCTTACTTGGATTGAAGATCATACTGGTACTGAAATCCTGTGAAATTATTCCGTCTGGCTTGCTGTCGTTTAGAAGAAATCAAGAAAGTAGGTGATTTCCAATGATTAGTTTGTTGATGATCTTGGAAATAATAATTAACGGAATCGAGTTTCGTGATCGAAAGGCTGTGCATGATCTCTCACTTTTTTCTCAAAAAAGTGTCATATCCACCGAGCTGAAACATTTTTTCGAAGATTCATATTTTGAGTGGTGTTATTAAATGGAAATGACCAAAATGCATGAAAAGTAAATGATCCTGTATGCCTTTAATTAGCCCAGTTGGCAGAATTTGTCACCAAGCATCTTGCCCAAGGACATACAAAAGGTTATATTCTTTTAAATATTATTCCATTTTTTCTTTGTAGCCGGCTTCTATTGCCCCACCAGCGGCATAACTGTTGTGACGGAGGAGTGCTGGGGCGGCTACTACTGCCCCGGCGGTGACAGCGTCCCCAACCCTACCCTTTACCTCTGCCCTGCTGGCGTCCACTGCCCCAATGGTAGCGAGATCTACAAGCAGTGTGCCCCAGGGACCTTCACGGACTACGAGGGGGCATCAGAGTGCGACATCTGCCCCGAGGGGTACTACTGCCTGCCTGTCACGCCTGACAATGCGGCGTTGGCTTACCAGCCCTGCCCAGCCGGCTACTACTGTCCCTATGGTAAGATATGCCATTGTGTAAAAAGTAACTACACCTTTTTCTGACTGGTGTTTACAGTTGTTCAAAACCAAAATTTATATAGAATGAACTTGATAACTGGTTGATTTATGTACATTGTACTAGGGATGTGCATCGGAACTGTGTACCCTATTCCTTGACCGCTGATGTCAGGAACCAGTTCCAGATTATGGGATCGGGTATCTGAATCCAACTTTTCTAATTATTTAGTAACTTCTCAGACAATGAAAAGACAAGGTTTTGAATGTCATTTGTGGGGAATTTTCAAAACGAAAACTGGCTACATAAAAAAACAAAATAGATTTTATGTTTATATTGTGCATTTTAACACGCAGCAGATGACGCTCGCGAAAGTTTCATCTACAACGTAAAGCTATGGAGCCCTTCAGACAGCTTCCGAGATTTACATTTAGGGGTTAGGTTTCTTGTACAGGTACGAGATACTTGTTTCTTTTCTTCAATAGGGTACACAGTTCCTCCCTCTTTAATTATGATACTAGCCTTATTGTTCTTATTGGCGCCATTTCTCAAACTTAGGCTTTGCATATGGCTTGGGCTTCTCGTTCAAAGGACTTGACTTTAGGTCTTTATTAATTTACAAGGTTTTTACCGTAACAAGCATTTGTAACATAAAATCCTAATATTTGACCCAAGTTTTGGAGTATGTTTGTTGGTTTCGGCATAAGATGAACGTTTTTTTTTAAATGGAAGTTGCCAATTACAAAGCTTAAGGCCACGCAACATGAAAAATTACAAAAAGATGGGCACAATGGTTGCTTTTCCCTGTACCCCCCAAACACACCTGAATGGTACAGTAGAGGTAAATGCTATACATGGCCTGATCTGAAAACATTCACTCCAAAAAGACAAAAATGCCTAATGACTTGGTTTTCAAATGGTTGTTTTCTGTGGATTTGTTTGTCTGTAGGAACTGGAGCTGACTGGCAGCCGTGCCCAGCTGGCACCTACAGCCCTGTGGAAGGCCTCACAAACGTGACGGAGTGCCGGGCCTGCGATGGCGGTCAGTACTGTACAGGACCTCACGAGACGTCGACATCCGGTGGCTGTCTGCCAGGTATACTTGTGTGCATGGATTTTAACCCATTAGCACATGTACTGTTTGGTATTACATTTTTTACATTGTATTACATTGTAGATTACATTGTATTACATTCTAGATTACATTGTATTACATTGTAGATTACATTGTATTACGTTGTATTTATTTCCTGATGAAGCCATAAAACCTATGAGCCAATCAGTATGCTGCTTTACATCATTTCCGTGGTCGCGTTTCAGGTTACTACTGTACATCAGGAGTGGACCGTGAAGATCCAGGGGCCAGCTCAGAGGCCGTCAACTGCTCCTGCCCGGAACAAACTGTCTTCACTGGTATGTGCTCTGGTCAAATGTGTTGTCAGGTCTTTTTTGTCGTCCATTCTGGATGAAGACTGTTGAAGCCCAGGTACTTGTGATAGATCACAAGTCCTGACATGTCATTCAGTCTACTGTCAAGTCGCAAGTTATTCACATGATCTTTATAGACAAAGGCATTCCTTTGTTATTGGTCATCCTATGTTACTTGTAACTGGACTTATGATTAACCCGTGACCAGTCTTGTGATTTACAAGTACCAGTACAACACAAGAAAAAAAAGTTCCAAGAAAAAAACCAAGATTTCAGTTTCTTACCAGTGTTACTGATACCGATACCGTTGAACGTTGCTCTATGCCTTCTCTTCAGTATATTCCATTTTTGTCTCATAACAAATTTTCAATGTGTATGTTTTATTGAGATGTAAAAAAGTGTCCTTCTTTTTCTATTTTGGTTGGGTTTTTTGTCTGGTAACCACAACGCACACACCCAAGTTTTATTTGCCTGCAATCGGGGACCCCCTTCTTTCCCTCTTTTGTTTGTACTATAACTTTTTAGGAAGACCTCCCATATGTTTTGTACTTGATTGCCAAATTGGGGACCTTCGGGAATTAGGGACCCTATTGTCCTCTATTTTTCAACGTCCCGTATTGAATGAAGGAGCAAACTCAGATACACCGGAGTTACTGTTGGGCTGCCAATATAAAATCAAAACTTTGTACAGTAAATATTATTTTTGTGTTCCATGTCTCATTCAAATGTGTTCAACTTTTGAACTGCTTGAAAAACAGCAACTCAAAAACAAATCTATTATTAGGGGTGAAACGGAATCGCAACTTTGAAGCTTGATCCAACAGAATTCTTCATAATCACCAATTCTTGATTCCTCCAACTGTTCTTTTTTTCCAGGTGAGGGTGGGATCTGTCCAGTGGCCCACTACTGTCCGGCCAACTCCACCCTCCCTCTGGCCTGCGACCCTGGCACCTATAACAACCTGACCGGTCAGTCAGCTTGCTTTGCCTGTCCAGAGGGCTACTACTGCCTGGCCCAAACCACCCACTACATCAACTTTGATTGCCCCGAGGGTAAGTTGACACTAGGAACAAGTTAAATCTCTTTACTATTGGGATTCAATGCACCAGGGATGTAGTCGAGTCCGTCACTAGTCCCTGCAAGTCCATCACAAGTCCTCTGATCCCAATTCAACTCACAAGCTATTCATATGAGCGCCCAGGATTTGGCTTTGGGGGAGGGGCAACAATCTTTTCCCCACATTTTTTTTTAGAAAGGGGGTGGGGTATGGACTATTTTGACATTGGTGGCGCCATTTACACCCTATTATACAAAAATAGTCCATATATATATCACCACGGTCAAATCCTGGTACTAAAAAGAAAATGGTACCCCCCCCCAAAAAAAGCACAAAATTGACAACTTCTTGTGGAGGGCCTTTAAAAATTACTACAAGCTGTGTCCAACTTTGGTGAATGAAACCTAACACTAAACTTAAAGTCTTTGATCATGCAGGATCAGCAGCTACCACTTCAATGTTTAGAAACACACTATAATCTTGGGCATTATTCTCTTGTCCATCTCAGGTCACTTCTGCCCCGAAGGCACCCAAGACCCAGTTGAGAATCCCTGCCCGCCGGGCACCTACAACCCCCACCCCAACTCCAAGGACATGGCAGCCTGCCTGGACTGCCCGATGGGCAAGTACTGCGAGGGATCGGGCAACGCCAACTACACGGACGAATGCGACGAGGGGTGGTACTGCTCAGGTGGGGCCAGAAACCGCACCAGCACATCACATGGTGGGGAGTGCCAACCTGGATACTACTGCCCTAGAGGTAAGTAACCCATCGCGATAGAATCGCATCAACGCAGTTTGTGAAATATTGTTCAGTTACATGATATACAAAAAGGACGCGGAACGCGCAACATCTGAAACAAACAAAACTTAATGTACAGTAGGTCAATCCTGGTTACTTAAATTAAAAACTCCATGTCTGGTTTGCTTAATAGCATTGTGAGTGCCCTTTTAGTGTTGGTTGAACTATTGACCCTGAAAATTCTAGCCAAACCCCAGCTCCTCTGACAAGAACCACATGTTTATGTAATAATATCCTTATAGTGAGTCTAACCATCCAGATATCAAGGCTACATAGAGCTAGATCTATGATGCCAAAATCAAGAAGCTCAATTTTGAATTCCTAAATTTTTTTCACCAAAAAAGGTTCCGGTTCCCCGATTTCGTGCCCCGGCGGCAAGTACTGCCAGACATCAGGCCTGGCACTGCCCACTGCCGACTGCGACGCCGGCTACTACTGCACTGGCCAATCCACTACCGGTACCCCAGATGATGGCGTCCAAGGTGACGAGTGCCCGCCAGGGTTCTACTGCGAGGCCGGCTCCCCGTGGCCGGACCCCTGCCCGCCGGGGACCTTTACTCCTTACTCCAAGAACGAGAACATCACGGACTGCGTGTCTTGCTTGGATGGCGAGTACTGCGGAGAGTATAATCTGACAGGGCCTAATGGTAAGTGGCTTCAAATTTTTTTAATTCATTTTTATTTTCCAAATTAACCTCCAAGGGAAATTGCCTATGTACATTTTAATAATGTTTGTTTTAAGTTGAACAAAGGAATTCACTGGAGCAGGGTTTGAACCAGATTACAGTTCCAGTACTCCACCACCTGAAGTATCTAGCCCCATCTTGGTGGAGCCATGTCCTTGGTGGTTCCCATTTGGTCAATAACTTTGTTCATGAGGCACTAGTCAGGAGCCATAAACCTGTATATGCCATGTAGCCAGGGATCACGCCCAAAGTCACGATGCTAGCAACATCAGCAATGCTGCAAACCTGGAAGATAACAAACAGGGATCTCTCTGAGAGAACACAGCATTACATTTTTTTTCATTATAGTAATGTTTTTAAAAGTTGAACATAAATTGTTAATTAGCTATTTATACTCCACCGAAGCAATGAAGAATTTACCTGTGAAATATAAGTTAATCCATAAATATGCATAGTATAATAAAAACAAATCTCAACCAATCTGTCCCCCAGGGAACTGCACTCAGGGCTACTACTGCCCCCGCGGTCAGTCAGACCCTCAGGCCTACGAGTGTCCCATCGGTCACTACTGCCCCAGCGGCATACAGGACCCCATCCTATGTCCCAGTGGCACCTACCAAGATGAGCCAGGACGATGGTTCTGCAAGGAGTGTCCTGCAAGCTACTACTGTGACAAGTAGGCCTTTGGTTTCTGTTAGTCACAACTAGAAACCATTTCTTAGATCACTCTGCACACATTACACAAGTTGAGGCACATGCACATTTTGGCAGACATTTCAGTTGGCGGAGCATTTAGCATGTTAAGAGTTGCACATGAGCATGTACTATTTTAGAAATGTGTTTTTTTGTGTGACATCACTGGATTTGTTTAAATTAACTCATTCAATTTTCATTGAGCCTTTTCATTACTGGGCATTATGCCTCTCCCCTCATGAGCCCTGCGCGGTACCCACAACTCAAGTCATAGGAATGTTATCAATGCTTACTATGCTTCTTGACTTGCAAAACGGCACAGAAAGAATGTCCCTAACTGGCAGAGTCTGATGCTTATAAATGGGATAACGCTCAAAAACAAAAACAGTTTGTTGACAACACCGTTTGGACAATTTGTACAAAGTTTCCCAATTCATATGCAGTTTACCATTTTACAAATATCCCCCATCCCCATCCCCTTGTTTCTGTGAAAAACATTTCTAGCAAGATAACTACCACTTTTCGGTATGAGCATCATATAAAGAGGGCTTGGGCACTTCGCAAGACTTTGTGCAGCATCAATATCCTGTCCAGCATGCATGTTTGTCTTCCTGTTTATTTTTTCATCTGTTGCTGCATCCTTGCAATGATTTCATTACCCTTTTCCTGTACTAGTTCCAATGGCGTGGTGGTCATCAACGAAACCATCACCTGCCCCCGAGGGTTCTACTGTGAGGCAGGCACCCAACGGGCCGATCAGACTGGCTGCCCGCGGGGGACCTTCGGCAATGACACTGGGTTTGATGATGTCAGCGACTGTATACCATGCTCTGGTGAGTTCAAATCCCACTATCAGTCAAGTCAATCACAATTGAAGTCACAAGTAATCAAAGTAGATCACGAGTCCAGTTAGAAGTAACAGGGGATGAAAACTAACAAAGGAATGCCTCTGTCACGGTTTATTTCAATAGCTTCTGACTTGACTTGGGACTCAATGACCTGCGATTGTCTTGCAAGGACTTGTGAGGAGTTGTCATTGTAGGGACTTGTTAAGACCTGTAAGGACTTGAAAGGACGTGTGCGGACTTGTCAGGCCTTGTTTGGACTTGGGAGGACTTGTGAGAATTTTGAAGGACATTTGATGACCAGTAAAGACTTGTGAGGATATGTAGAGATTTGTGGGGACTCGGGAGGACTTGTAAGGACTTGTGATTGACTCAGCTACACCACTGGAATCAGGCCCCCTCCCCCCAATACTGTGCATTTCAATGTAGATGTTGAATACAAGGCTGATAGTTATTAATTCCAGATGATCTCAAGTCCATCAGTGCCTTTTCTCCCCAGTAGAAGCTCATTTGCTCAACTCAATTGCTTTCCTCCGCTCAGGTGGCTACTATTGCGAGGAGGCAGGGAAAACCATGCCGACAGCCCCATGCGAGGCTGGCTTCTTCTGCAAACAGTATGCCGAGACTGGTACCCCATCACAGGGAGCCAGCCAGGCCGACGTCTGCCCACAAGGTGATTAGAACTTAATATAACAATATAATTTAAAAATAAGAATGTGGGGCGTATATAGCTCTTTTTACCAACAGTCTCAAAGTGCTTCACAATTATTACCCCCAATCATCAGGCCATACGGCTGCAGGTCGAGATCATCACAATCTGGTCTCTTTCTTCACAGGTACCCATTTATACTCCTGGATGGAGAGAGGCAGTTGTAGTAAAGTGTCTTGCCTAAGAACCCAAGTGCCAATTATCCCCGTGGCACATGAATTGAACACTA
The DNA here is from genome assembly GCA_029964075.1 of Patiria pectinifera. Taxonomy (NCBI): domain Eukaryota; kingdom Metazoa; phylum Echinodermata; class Asteroidea; order Valvatida; family Asterinidae; genus Patiria; species Patiria pectinifera. Next base: position 3,115,493 of record CM057150.1, read on the forward strand.
TGACCATTGTACCACAGCTCCTTGCAGATCTCAACTTGAATGATGCACACCACAAAAAAAGAACTGCTGTTGCTGTGTTTTGCCCACAATGCTTTGTGGGTTAGGAGTTTATCATTTTTGGGGATGTGCAGTTTACAACTTTGCCCTTTTGTCCTTTGAGCAATTAGTTTTAATCTTTTTCTTTTCTTCTCTTGTTCCTTTCCTTTTCCCTTTTCACAATCCTGTCTAAATTTTGGTACCTCATCTTTGTGATTTTATTTAAATTGAGTATGTATTTTCTCTTAAATATTTTTTTGTTTCGCCTGTGTAGGTTCCTACTGTACCGAGGGTACCACGGAGCCGTACCCCTGCCCACCAGGGACCTATGGTGCATCAGAGGGTCTGAGGAATGTGTCAAGCTGCACGCAGTGTCTGGCTGGGTTTTACTGTGAGAGTGAAGGATTGCTCACTGTAGAAGGTAAGGCTGATTGAGGATTACTTGGCTATGGCTAGTTATAACACATGTATCTATGGTTGCTTTGCCAGCCGCTTCCATAAGGGCATGTATAATTGTAAGCCATGAGAATTTCAGACTTTTGTCTGAAATCAGGCTTTTTGAATATGAGAGAAAGACATTATCAGTATAAAAAGAAATGCATCTTTGAGACCTTCCATCCAATGTTCATATACCAAATACAGTGAAACGCCACTATACCGAAAACCGCTATACGGAACATCATCCTTGGCTCTCAATTTTTGTGTACAAAATGTATCGAACATTGTTGTTGAAAAATGTCAACAGAAGAGCGACAAATGGCTATTACTTCCCTAAGGAATAGAAAGGAAAAGCCACCCATGTAAGCTCAAAAACTGTGTAATTACATGATTCAATAGTCTCATGCACAGGGTGTTCTGCTTACGGAATTGAAAAGATGAATGGACAAGTTTGGTGCGACTGCGCATGGTTTGTAAATGCCACTGCACTATAACTATGGATACTAATGTGTGAAAAACCACAAGCTGGTAAGTATCGGCTTAAAATCGCTACACCGAACGATCGCTATTATGAACAATTTCTGTGGATCCCGCGATGTTCGTTATAGCGACGTTCCACTGTACAATGTCCAGAACGCGTCCAGTATATGAATTGAAACGGACCCTTCCCAGCAGGCATTTTTGGTCGGTTTAACGTCCAAGCGACGTTTGATTCTGACCAATTCTGACGTTGGATATTGGTCCTTTTATAATTGATTATGAAAGTCAGTTAGACGTCGAATTCTGACCAAATAATAACGTTTGTTTATGGTCGAGTTGTGACGTCAATCCTACTGGTTTGATTGACGTTAAACTAACGTCAGATTTCATAGTCAGATTTTGGTCATTTAATGATTGATTTTGTAAGTTATTTAGACGTTGAAATCTGACCAAATAATAACGTCTGTTTATGGTCGGGTTGTGACTTCAATCCTACTGGTTTGATTGACGTTAATCTGACGTCAGATTTCATGGTCAGATTTTGGTCATTTGATGATTGATTTTGTAAGTTATTTAGACGTTGAAATCTGACCAAATAATAACGTCTGTTTATGGTCGAGTTGTGACGTCAATCCTACTGGTTTGATTGACGTTAAACTGACGTCAGATTTCATAGTCAGATTTTGGTCATTTAATGATTGATTTTGTAAGTTATTTAGACGTTGAAATCTGACCAAATAATAACGTCTGTTTATGGTCGGGTTGTGACTTCAATCCTACTGGTTTGATTGACGTTAATCTGATGTCAGATTTCATGGTCAGATTTTGGTCATTTTATAATTGATTTTGAAAGTTTTGTAGACGTTTAAAACATGACCAAAATCTAACATCCGTATATGGTCAAATCATGACGTCAGTCTGACCATGATTAACTGGTTAAATGGACGTCGACAGGACGTCAGATTCTTGGTTGAATTTAGGTCAGTTAATGCTTGAAAGTGTAATTTATTTAGACGTCTAAAACACAGACATGAGATCTAATCTCTTTTTTGAATATGTGTGGAGGTAGAAGACATCAGGCCGTCGATCTTGATGTTTTCTCTGATGATTGTTGCCACGTATGGTAGGGCTTGGGTAGTATGTTTCTTCTCCATCAATTGCAAAGAGCAGAGATGAGCTGGAAAATTAAAAGGAGATGAATGAAATTGTGAATTTTCTTGAATACCAACACATTCAAAAATAATTTTTTTGTGACTCGTAAATAATTAAAACAAAATAGATTCTTTATGTAAGCCAATTTAAGTGCAGCGGCAATTTTATTTTCAGAGATCCAAAGAAAACAATTATTCTTATGAAGAAGACATGCACATTTTAAGTATACTGGGCAGTTCCATGCGATTCCAAGAAAATAAACAAAACTTAAAAATTAGAAGAATATTAAATTTTAAAAACTGCAAGCATCACAAGGTCCTCATTTGAGTTAGTGCGGTAGTGAGATTTGGAATATTTAAGTTATCGATCAACATAGTGTAGGAAATTTGTCTCATGTTGAGATGTGCGTTAAATGACAGCAGTTTTAGGCTTAAATGCAGCTTGGACATGATGATGGAAGGCGGGCAGAACATGCATGGCTGCTGATGAGCTTAGATTGTCTAGATTTCAATGTTTAAATAAAGGGCACCGTAAGTGTAACTTTGAATTTGAAATAAGAATTGACAATAGAATCTAACATTAACAACTTTCAACAATGAGAAGTTGAAGTATTTTTCCATTGAATTTTTATGTTACACAAGTAAGTAGGCATACAGAAGGGAACCCATTGTACATACCACTGTCAGGATAACATTTCAAGACTACTCGATCCCGTCCTTAAAAAGAAATTTCAAATCCCTAACTCGGAAACAATCGCATTAGAGACTTACCATTTTTTCAGACCGGTACATTGCAAAAGCCGACCATGTAGGCCTGCATACTAATCTTGATAATTGCAGTTCAATCGAAATCTTTTGCTTGTCCCATACATCCTGATGTCGTATCTTGACTTGAAGTTAAGATTAGCAGGAACACAATATCTTGTCAACAAGTGGCATATACTGTAGGACAATATTCTGTTGCAATGTGCCCACAAAACTTTCACATTTTGACCCACCACGTCTTTTCCCGAAGCTGTTTCGAAGTTGCTAGACTCGTGTAGCATTGGAATGCAAGAGGCCGGTCACACACAGGGCGTAAATAATGCTTACGCACACGCGGTGGCGATGTTTTGGTCATTTGGCGCGCGGGGCAGGAATTTTGGCTCGGAGCCAAGACGTACGTTTGGATGTTGTATTTTGGTTTAAACCATGACATAATGACAACGTTAAATATTTTAACCATCCATCGACCAGAACTTAGCGTCATTATTTGAATCGTCGAAAGGGCGTTAGAAAACGGACGTAACTATGGTTGAAAACATGACCTATAATAACGACTTCAAATATTATAACCAGCAGCCGACCATAATACAACGTCACTTTTCGAGTAGTTGAGAAAAAAAATGTCAAAACCATGACATAATAACGACGTTAAATATGTTTACCATCCCCTGACCAGAACTCAACGTCGTTATTTGATTCGTGGAAACGACGTCTGAAAACGGACGTAATATCATTGTTAAAACACAACCTATTAACGACGTCAAATATTATAACCAGCAGCTGACCACAATAAAACCTCGCTTTTGGAGTCGTTGAAAAAAAATGTCAAAAACGGACGTTATATTTTGGGGAAAATCATGACATAATAACGACGTTAAATGTTTTAACCATCCCCTAACCAAAACTCAACGTTGTTATTTGAATCGTGGAAACGACGTTAGAAAATGGACGTAATATCTTAGATGCAAACATGACGTCATAACGACTTCAAATATTATAACCAGCAGCTGACCACAATAAAACCTTGCTTTGGAGTCGTTGAAAAAACGTCAAAAACGGACGCTATATTTTGGTGAAAACCATGACATAATAACGACGTTAAATATTTTAACCATCTCCTGACCAGAACTCAACGTCGTTATTTGAATCGTGGAAACGACGTTAGAGAACGGACGTAATATCATGGTTAAAAACATAACCTAATAACGACGTCATATATTATAACCAGCAGCCGACCACAATTCAACTTCGCTTTTGGAGTCGTTGAAAAACGTCAAAAACGGACGCTATATTTTGGTGAAAACCATGACATAATAACGACGTTAAATATTTTAACCATCTCCTGACCAGAACTCAACGTCGTTATTTGAATCGTGGAAATGACGTTAGAAAACGGACGTAATATCATGGTTAAAAACATAACCTAATAACGACGTCAAATATTATAACCAGCAGCCGACCACAATTCAACTTCGCTTTTGGAGTCGTTGAAAAAACGTCAAAAACGGACGTTATATTTTGGTGAAAACCATGATATAATAACGACGTTAAATATTTTAACCATCCCCTGACCAGAACTCAACGTCGTTATTTGAATCGTGGAAACGACGTTAGAAAACGGGCGTAATATCTTAGATGCAAACATGACCTCATAACGACTTCAAATATTGTAACCAGCAGCCGACCATAATTCAACGTCAATTTTTTAGTAGTTAAAAAAACGTAAAAAACGGACGTTGCATTTTGGTTGAAAGCATGACATATGTACGACGTCAGATATTATAACCAACGGCCAACCACAATTCAACGTCGTGTTTTGATTTGTTGAAACGACATTAGAAAGCGAACGTCATATCTTGGTTGAAAACATGACATAATTGTGACGTCTTAGAGGGAACCATAATAATGACAATAATACAACGTTGTTTTTCAGGCCGTTGTAAAGACGTTGACAAAACAACGTCATATCATGGTTGAAACTATGTTACGTATTATTTGTGACCAAATTCCTACTACATTGTGACGTTGTTGTTATGTCAAATTCTGACGTTAAATTTTCGACACTAAAGCAACGGCTGGCAGACGTTATAATGACAACGTTTTCTTTGGTCTACCAAAACAACGTTGTTTTTCGGTTAGGAATGGTTGATCCGACGTTGCGACCATAATACAACCGTTATACAACGTCAGTCTGACGTTTGGTGCCTGCTGGGTTACTACAGAAATAAATGAGCAATGAATAGTGAACAGATGAATGTTCTTTGCTTTCCCTGACCCGTTTTCAGGTTCCTGCCAGGAAGGTTACTACTGCCCAATCGGGTCCAGCTCCCGGACCCAGCTCATCTGCACCGTGGGTAACTACTGCCCGACCGAGTCCGACACGCCAACCGAGTGTCCCGAGGGTACCTTCAATCCCTACGAGGGCCTGATGAACGAGAGCCAGTGCACTCCCTGTACTGAGGGAAGCTACTGTCAAACTAGAGGTGAGTGTTTGCTTTCTTTTTTTCATGTTTGCTTTCGCCCCTTCACCATGACAATGGACTGTTCCGCCCACCTGTATTTTGTGTATATTTCTTACCATGCTTGTGACTGAGTTTGACCAAGCTACGGTGATCACCTGACCAAAAGTTGTGATCTAATAGGTCTCTCTCAAATGACATCCCAGCCTACAGATTGTTACTCTAAATATCACCCATTATTATTTATATCAGGCTTCCAGCGGTAAAAGTAAATCAGCGTATTGTATGCTTTCATAAAAAGTACCCGGATGGCTACAATAATAAAGTACCCGGTTGACTGCAAAAATATTATTATTGCAGTCATCCGGCATTTTCGCTGGTTCCCGCATGATCAAGAGCATAGAAAGTCACAGTTGTCAACCACTCAACAGAGCGTAGCGCACGCGCGTACCGTCGAACACGGAATACGCTGCGCACATTCAGCGTGCATGCAGCGCTCAGAATGCCAGGTATACGCGCACTGTTGTCAACAATTACAGAGGCAGCTTCAAATAGTTTGACAAAAAAGATGAAATGAGGGCAGTGTCTTGAATTGTATTTCTTGCGGATCAAGTCAGTTTAAAATTTCCTTCCAAAGCAGGCAATATTTTTCTATTGCCTGCACACACAGTAGACAACAATTGCGCTACCACTTGAAGCTGTCAGTATTTTTGTGTCACCAGCAAAGTGGAATAGTCTTATATTGCACCATCCATTGCAGTGGATATTTGTATATCACCTGCTCAGTGAAAGTGTCGTAATGTACCACTCATAGCAGTCAATAGTCTGTTACCAGGATAGATGAGGACTATGCCACTATAGCTATTGTTAATAGTTAAATGCACAGTGGAAGGGTGTTACTGACCATTTGCAGCAGTCAGTAGTTGTCATGTTACCTTTAATTTGTTTCTTCAGGTCTTGAATACCCAACCGGACCCTGCGAGCCACGCTACTACTGCCCGCCAGGTCAGAGTTCACCCAGGCCCTACGACTACAACTGCACCATCGGTCACTACTGCCCCCTCAACTCATCGGAGCCCATCCCCTGCGCCAATGGAACCTACATGAACCAGACTCATGCCGAGGAGTGCTTTGTCTGCCCAGAAGGATGGTAGGAATCCAATTCATGATAGTCAGATAAACCACAAGGGAAAAACCGATAAGTGTACTCAGTTTGTTTCCTTTTTTTAACTTTAATTCCACAAAACAGAAAAGTTAAAAACTGCAAAGCCATTGTGCAGTAAGTAAAAAGTAACGTCAGTCACAAGCCAATATGGCACATCAGGCCAGTGTTTATCTCTGGTTTCCTTGGCATGAAACGACTGAGAACATTTTTATTCCCCTTGATTGGATGCCAGTCCATCCCACGTTACTCCCAGCTAATGTTGGTGCCCATATGTACTCTTGGGTGGAGAAAGGCAAGTAGGGGTAAGGTGGCTTGCCCAAGGACACACATATGGCCAGCAGTTGGATTCGAACCCCTGACCGTCAGATCATGACTCACGAACCCTAATCTCTAGGCCACATAGGACAAAACACAATTTTCAAAGTGGAGTATCTCCTGGTTTTGTCTTGTTTTCCAGGTACTGTGTCCTGGGCAACCTTGTTGATGTGTGCCCCATGGGATACTGGTGCCCAGAGGGTACCGGTTTTGACTGGCAACCCTGCCCGCATGGCACCTTTGGCAATGAGACGGGCCTGTCGTCCATGGATCAGTGCGAGCAGTGCCTGGGAGGCTTCTACTGTGACCAGTTGAGAGCCACCAGTATCACTGATAGCTGTGATCCAGGTAAGGGGAAGGGGCAATTGTCGGGTGTGGTCATGAAGTTTATAGGGAGGAGGAAAGGTTGACAATTGGAACACTTGAGTGTTTCTGCTTGGAACAGATTAAGAGTGTTTGATGTTCAACAGAAGTATGTTAGCCATTGTTCATCAGTGTTGCAGTTAAGTTACTCGAGTCAAGTCTTAATCTCGAGTCACTTGGGTCAAGTCAGAGTCTAACTCTCGAATCATTTGATTCAATCCAAGTCTGAGCCTCGAGTCAGTTGGTTCAAGTCCGAGTCCAAGCATCGAGTCATTTGATTCTATTGTCAACATCGGAAGTATGGTCCGGTACGGTCTGTGTGCTTAACATTCTTTTTGTGCCACTAACGTCAAGTCCGAGTCATGATGGTCGAGTCTTAGTCCAATTGTGTAACTTTTTTCAATGTGAATCGAGTTGAGTCAGAGTCACTGAAATCATGACTTAAGACAGACTTGAGTCTGAGCCCTAGACACAAGTCCAAGTCCTAGACTAGAGTCCTAACTCGAGTCCAAGTCCTAGACTTGAGTCCTATTAACTCGAGTCTGAGTCCTAGAATCAAGTCCTAAAACACTGGACGTGTTACTCCCTTGGCATTTTAACTAGAAGCCTTCTTGAATCCCCTGCAATCTGCAATTAGTCAGAAAACCTATGGCATGTTCTTGTACTTCAGCTTCCATAGCACATTCAGTCCCTTGTAAAGTAAACTGCATACAAGGTGCTGCCATCCCCAATCCAACAAATCCTCCAAAACCATCTGATGGATTTCAAAACAGATGTATGAAGTTTGGGGTTGGGAAAATTACATAAATTGATCGATTTTCAATTTTGGTTTTTCCTTCTCCCAAGGCTACTACTGTACCTACGGCGTGGACCGCGCCCAGCCCGACGACCTCTCCCCGGCCCTGATCAACGGGACCTGCCAACTCCCCGGCGGGTACACCGGGGTGGGAGGGGTGTGTCCCGTGGGTCACTACTGCCCCGAGGGATCCCCGATGCCTATTGCTTGTGAAGCAGGCAGTTACGCCAATGTCACGGGCCTGGCTGCATGCTTGGATTGCCCCGAGGGTTACTACTGTCTTGAAGGTAAGCGTGATTTCAAAAAGTTACTGTTGTATAATGAATATTTGTGACCATGGATGCTACTATCCCGAAGGTAAGCATGATTTTATAAAAATCGTTGTTATACAGGGTGGTCCAAAAACCAGAATGGCATACCTCCACTAGTTTGAGACTCAAACCACCTGTACCAAATGATGGAGAATCCTTTTAGAAGAATGATGATACTGAAATCTGCCGATTTGGTCCAATATCTTTTGCTGCCGAGCCTGTTTTCTTTCATGTGGGTATTATTAAATAACAATCCCTCTGTCAATTACAATTCAAGTCAAATTCCTGGCGCGGTTTAGTAATTAATGAGGAGAAAAATGACCTCCACCTTGCTTCACAAACTAGGCTCTAGAACAAAAACTACTGGACCAAATCGGGCGATCTTGGTTTAATTTTTCTTCTAAAAAGGTTCTCCATGCATCGGTATATGTGGTTTGAGTCTTTGGGAAGGGGGATTCCCGGTTTTTGTTGCTGATACACATACAAACTATGTACAAGTGTCTTTTTTTCTTGTGGTTTGGCCCCCTAATTTTTACTGTGCCCCCCCCCCCCCTAATGTGCCCGGAGCTGGCGATTGGCCTAGCTATATAGTACTTAAAGTGAAGTATGCTTGTATAAACTCCACCAGCTTACTGTTTGTCACACAATCTTAAATTGATGCAAACAGTTTTGCAGTCAACTTTTGCACATTTTGTACCCAACAGAATCCATTTCCTATGACGACAAGCCCTGCCCGATGGGTCACTACTGCCCGCTGCGGACTCCGTCCATGTACCAGTTCCCCTGCCCGACAGGAACGTACTTCAACTCCACACATGCCACGGCGCAGAGTGACTGCTTAGGCTGTCCCGGCGGCTGGTACTGTCAACTGGAAGGGTTGGATGACCCGACGGCTAGATGCAGTCCAGGTAGGTTGCTGCTGGTGTTTGAAGGATATTCCAATAATGCCATGATGATATTTTACAGATATATGGTTAATATTGCCTGTTTTATTATGAGACTATTCAAATGTGTGATTGGAAGGGCTGGACAACCCCCACGGCTAGATGAAGTCCAGGTAGTCTGAAGCAGATATTCCAGGGATATTCAACTGATATTTTGATATTCTGTAGATATTCCATGGATACTGAAGGTTGCTGCCTGTGCTATTACCAGGATATTCCACTTTTATTTTGATAATATTGTGTAAATATTCAATGGATTCTGTAGACTGCTGCCTATGCTGACATTAAGATATTTGACTGATATTCTCCAGATAAGCTGAAGCACTGTAGACTGCCAGTATTCTATTCAAATATATTTTCCATTATTCTCTACTGATAGTCTAAAAATGATTAGTAAATTGTTTCTGAAATAATTTTCATCACCTGTTTTCCTTGGCTAACTTGTCTGTAGATTTTGAGATCATCTGCAGATGTTCAATAGATTTTCTAATTTCTGTACACTCTAAAATTTTTGTCATTATCAGTCATCAGCATTTTAAAGTTTTTCTATCTGTGATTTCTTTTAAAGTATGTTGTAGAAGTCTTTGTTTCCGTCGATATCCTACAGTTGTTCAGAGGTTTTACATCCAAATCCGATTCAAGACAGTTGTCTCTGTCATATTTTGTTTGTCTGTTCAGTCTTCATGTGTGGCTCATTTGACAAAATCATCTGTTTATACCCTCGATTACAGGTTGGTACTGCTCTGTAAATGCCACGATCGCCATGGACGCGACCCACGGCGGCATGTGCCAGCCTGGCTTCTACTGCCCGGAGGGATCCTACCGCATGCTGGAGTGTGACCCAGGAACATACTGTCAGACACCGGGCCTGGATGCACCCACGGGCAACTGCACTGCCGGTGAGTAGAGATCTTGGGAGCAAGTTCAATCAGACAATTGTCAAGATGCAGTCATGAAACCTCTTGATCCTGGCTACCTGCTGTGCATTGTGATTGTAACAGCACTGCGAATTTGCAACCGGCATGGACAGACTGGTCCTGAAAAGTCAACTAGACTAGTCCCAACTATCGTTGAATAACAAGTGTTCCATCTGAGGTAGTCGAGCTATGGTTAAATATAGTTTCTGATCAAAGTTCTTGGATGTGTGCTTGTGGTCTTCTTTAATGCCTCTATGGTAAGTTCTTGTTTAAGCCCTGGCTCTTTTGACATTGGATGGAAAAAAATCTTCCTTGCGTCCTGCACAATACTAACAGGCTTAATCTACACTTGGTCTTTTTAAGGGTTCTACTGTACACTGAGTGCCAACGACTCCTCCCCGACGGACGGTTTGACCGGCGACATCTGCCCGAAGGGTAACTACTGTCCTATAGGGTCGGCTGAGCCCCAGCCCTGCCCAACAGGGACGTTCCTGAACAGCACCCAGAACGACGCGTCTGAGGATTGCCAGGCCTGCACGGAGGGGATGTTCTGTCCCGGTAACGGGCTGGACCTGCCCGAGGGTCCCTGCGACGTGGGCTACTACTGCCCCAGCGGGCAGAACGTCTCGGCTCCACCTGACTACAGGTATGAGACTACTCACAAACTAAACACAGTCTGGGAAACCTGCAAAAGCCTGAGTTTAATTTCTAGGGAATATGCTTGTTAGATATTCCTTTCTAGACTTAAAAGTCATGAAAAATTGACATGTGTCTCGTAAAAATAAAAACATGGTATCTTTTTACCTCGCTTTTTTTCTGGAATGACATTTTTGTTTTGGAGGTGTTATTGTGAACGGCTTGGACATTTTTTTGGTGAGAATCCAGTGTGAACCCTGGAATGTTGAATGAAATGAAAAAAAAATGCCAAGACCCCTCGCAGTTTACAAATATTCTTCACAATCCTAGTCCTAATCCTAGTCCTTCTTGTAAAGTGACTACAACGATTGTTCATGGTAGTGACGTCCATTTTCAATGTAACATGAAAGCTTTGAGTCCTAGCTTAATCTTTGTCAAAAGCAAGGTGAAAAATGAAAATGGCAAACATCACTGTAGAGATAGAGATGTGTCGAAATAGAAGAAGGAAAAAAATGGGTTAGGATAATGTAAAAAAAATTCTCTGTACCTGTGTTTGATGTGATCGCAGATGCCCAGCAGGCTACTACTGTGAGGTTGGCTCGGCTGAACCAACTCGCTGCCGAAACGGCACCTACAACAACGAGACAGGTCAAGGGTCGTGCCTGCAGTGCCCGGCGGGGTACTTCTGCGACAGCACGGAGGAACCCGTGGTGCAGTACAATGAGACCAACGTGTGCCCCATGGGATACTACTGCCCAGAAGGGACACGCTACGCCACTGAGTATCCATGCCCGATTGGGACCTTCAATAACTTCACAGGTGAGTTCTGGGAAATCCAACATTAACACTCAAAGTGGGAAGTCAATATTCAGAGCAATACCCCTTAAAACCCTGCAGGTCAGTTTCAGGTGAAGGGATATGAAGTTTTAAAGTAATTTGGTCACACAGAGAGTTACTGCACAAGTAAAACATCACTGCGGATTGCAGTAAAGTATGAACGAATCTGCCTGCTTGTATTTGATTTTATAATTCTGACTCCTTAATGCAGTCATCCTCCAAGAGTGATTATGAATAGCAAACTAATAAAACATCATTTGAAGTCTTTTTTAATGATACTTGAATGGTAAATTGCAAAGTACGGAGGTAACAGGGACGGGGAAAAGTGTCACATTTTGGACTCCAAATTTGTAGAGTTAAAACCAAAGTCTGCTCTTTTTACTGCATATGAAAGCAACAAAAATTTGTCAAAGTGTCCGTATTAAGAAATGTGTTCACAACTGTTTTCTTTGATCGTTTTTTAGCATTATGTATTGCTAGTCATGTCAGTTGCATGGTTGTCTGATCAATTGGTACTTTGCCATTTTAATGCACAGGTCGGCAGGATGTGAACCAGTGCATCGGCTGCCTGGGTGGGTTCTACTGCCCTCTGACGGGCATGTCGTACCCCGTTGACCAGTGTGCGGCCGGCTACTACTGCAGGGAGTATGCCGAAACGTCAACTCCTGAACAAGGTTAGTGCTAACCACAGACTTTCACGCTTACGATCACCATTCTTTGCTAACAGCACAAGCAGGAAAAAAAATCTGTGCTAATGTAAGGAGGAGAAATCCACATATTTAGTTTTTTACTTAATTGCACTTGAGTAGATTTAGCTCCCCCTGTGTATCTAATTTTTGAAGCAAAACACACCCCTGTGTGGTATCCCCTGTGGTTGTCATCATGTAACAACATAGACTCCTGAGTAGATAAGAGTAGTTCCCCCCTAGTGTTACATAAGACAAAGGAATGTCCCCATCCTAGTGTGCTCTGTGCCCCTGAAGATATAGAGTACACTGACCTTGTCAGCACAGAATTCTTATTTACGGGATGTAAGCATGCGCAAAAGCCAAAGGTCCTCACTTGAAAACATTTGAAATATGCTTAACATACATACGGAACCTTTTGCTACATGCGCCCAAAAAATTGGCTCATGTTGGTTATTGAAGTATTACTCTACAAATTTTGAATAATCGGCGGCTCGACAATAATTCTGTTCTCCTCAGGTAGGCAAGTTCCCATCCACAATCTGCTCACAAGGCGGAACTGCTTGTGCCTAGAATAAAAACCTTCTTTTTTTCAGAGGGGTTGCAGATGCCCCCAAAAAGAAGAAAGAAAAAAAAGAGGAGTTTATTTGGATGGTCAGAATAAAACATACAAATTAAAAAAATTCTTTGAAAAAAAAAGCGAATTTGGTGAAAAGCAAGGGAGTTGCAATTTTAATTTCCTACTCCATGTTTTCACTAGGGGAGCAAGCCAACGAGTGCCCCCAGGGTCACTACTGCGAGGTGGGCACGGCTAACCCCACCCCCTGTCCCAAGGGAACCTTCAGTGATGAGTACCAGCTAGAGAAGGAAGCTGACTGTGAGCTATGCCCGGCTGGGGAGTACTGCGCTGAGGTGGGCAAGAACTTGACCAGCGGGCCTTGCGAACAGGGGTAAGGCATCTATGCATTGAAAGAACTTTTGTTCTTTATTGATAAGGAGGCTTTTTTGACTCCAAATTTTTCCCACAAAAAACTGGAATTACTTTCTGTAAGCATTGGACAAAATTGATAACTTTGATTTTTACTGTTTATACTCTGTTATGTCACACATCCGTTCATATGCAGTATTTTAAGTACGTTATTAAAATTCTTACCAATTTAGCTCATTTGCTCTCCATTTTGAGCAGGCAATATCGACATTCCTTGGGAAAAAAGAGTGACTTCTTTTTGCCAAAAGTAACATATCTTTTATAGCATGTAAAGTGGAAGCGTTGACTCAGTTCAGTCTAGAATTCCCGAGTAAGTTTAAAGAGATACTTCAAAAGATTTAAGGTCCGGATTTCAAACTGAAATTGGATCAGTGGTATCAGCCTGTTGCTTAATGCGTTTGGTCTCTGTATGTGTTGATTTCAACACCTTTTCTTCCAACACTACGATGAATACATACCTAGTGTGCAATTTTTTTCCCGTTATCTGCAGTTACTACTGTCTGCTCGGCTCCTGGGACCCACGCAACACCACCTGCCCGGCAGGCAGCTACTGCGAGACTGGTTCCGGCCTCCCCGAGCCCTGCCCCCTGGGCACCTACAGCGATGCGGAGACCCGCTGGAACGTGTCACAGTGCGGACCCTGCGACGAAGGATGGTTTTGCAACCAGACAGGTACTTCATGAAACAAACTTAATTCTGTTGTTGACTTTTGTTAATAAATTAGAATATTATTGAGCATTGTTATTCTTTGATGGCACCTAAAATGGAACACCTGTGTTATTGAGTATTAGAAAACTCTCCCTTGCATAAGTGCTTCTGAATTAGCATTATACAGCATTTCGTTTTTTATCGCCTTGAAAATAATTGATTTATTGAGGAGATTTAACAGTCCTTTGGCACCATTTTAAAAATTTTTAATGGTAAACTTAATTGCATTTATAGTAACACTTATTAATACATTTAAAAGTATTAAGGTCCAGGAACATTAGCATGATAGACTGTTTTGCATTAGCAAGATGTACAGTGAGCATTTCGTTTATTGGCACAATGTTATCAATTTCATTACTGTTTATTCCCCCACAGGTCTAATTGCCCCAGTTGCTGAATGCGACCCCGGCTTCTACTGCCCAGAGGGCCAGAGCGTACCCAACCCCACGGAGTACCCATGCCCAATTGGGCTCCACTGCCCCCAGGGTAGCCCACTGCCCGTCCCCTGTCAGCCGGGGACGTTCACCAACCTCACCCAGCAGGCAGAGTGCCTGGTGTGCCCCGAGGGGTACTACTGCGTACCCGAGGAGGTCATTGAAGGTATGTTAAAACATTAACACATGTACTACATTGTATTACATTGTGTTACATTGTATTACATTGTATTCATTCTCTGATCAAGCCATAAAACCACACAGTGCTGGGGCAATTTTTGGCGAAACAGGGAGTAACAGGCAGGGACTTATGGGTTAATATTGTCTTGTGTATGAACCGAACTTCAAAACATGTGTGACCATAATAAGTTGCTTTTGAAAAGGAACCTTTTAAGAATCTTCTTAATTCTTCAATAAAGCATTCTGAATAAAACCAATTTAAACTGTTAAAAGCTGTTCGACGTAGCAGAAGTCAGAATGATAAAAATGTTTCAGAACTAATAAAGCAAGGGGAAACGGGTACAAAAGTAAGCCATTGCTAAAACATTTTCAGTTGATTTTTAGTTGCTTACATCAAACATGACCAAAGCATTAATTACTATTTTCCTTCGTATTATTTTCATATCACTAAGTTTGACATCCTGATGAATGTGTTTCTATTATGCAAGATTTTATTTAAGGGCCTGTAACTTGAAAATAGCTGATGTACTTTGAAATTGATTTTGTTTTTGTTGAGTTGAATCACATATATTGACATCAAGCGGCAGGAGGGTTGTTGTTTTTATTATATTTTTATTTTATTATATTGTCTTGTAGGGAATTCCTCATCTGGTTTCAACCTGTGCCACCAAGGCTTCTACTGTCCAGCTGGCACTGGTATGAACTGGACGGCCTGCCCGCCGGGGACCTACGGGGGACGCCTCGGTCTGAAGGACGAAACGGAATGCACTAGCTGCCCAGGTAGGCAGAAAACTCCATATTCTAACCCCAAAACAAGTATATATCCAACTAAAAAAGCACATAATCCATGTTATTCTCTGTCGCAGTGTTAGAATTCAGTTATACGTACTTTATTTATTTGTAGAAAACACTTTTCCACTTCAATTTGAAAATCTTATCTGGAGTTTTTGCAACGGCATTTTCCATTTCGAAGTTTTTATGTTGAGATGTTGTTAATTTTTTTTGAAAGACATGTTATGTTCTTTTTGTGTGTGCGTTTCTCTTTCAATCTTTTTGAGGATGTCTTTTTTCCAACAGTTGAAAAGCATGCAAAATACTGAACCCTGTTTTCTGTAGTTTCTTTACTTTTTTACCACACAGATCCCATTAACGTTGGTGAATGCGTGTCATGAAAAGTATCCAATTCCAAAATTCATATACTTCCATTTTGAATTAAGTTTTTGATTTCATGATTTGTTGATTTCATATTATGATGATGCCCAGTTGTAATTGATTATTTGATTTTCTCCACCACAGGTGGTCAGTACTGTGACGGCATCACCCTAGTCGCTCCAACCAATTCCTGCAGTCCTGGCTACTTCTGTACCTCACGGGTCGACCGGCCCAACCCAACGGCATTCGTCAATGATTCCTGCACTTATGAAGGTATATTTGCTACCACCTTTTGCTTGTTGCTGACAATTTGTACAGTTTTTTCACTCTAAAAACCTTCGCAATTCCTATACTTTGGCACTTGGAAAACATTTAAAAATCTATATTTGTGGATTTGTGGACTGATTCGAAGTAGTCCTGACTCCTAATCAGGTCATCCGAGTTGAAAACCTGGAGAGTATTTTTGTCTTGTTCTCATTTGTGAGGCCTTCTGGTAATATGAGATAGAACTGGGCAGAAAATGAGGGTTTGTGGGTATTAGGAAAGAGAATACAATTCTCCTTTCAATACTGTTTGTGGTACTTCAATCGGGCATTTCATTGACAAGTCATTGCTGTTTAAAGTTTGCATTTATCCACATGTCAAAAAAGTAACATACTGAGAAAAAGGCCAAGACAGTTTGAGTTTTGTACTAGAATTTTAACATATGTGTAAATTTATCTCCATAGCCACGGCTTGTGCTTAGTTCTGTCTCATTTCTCACAAGACGTTTGGTTTGGCGTAGATATGTGTGTAATGGACCAATCAGAACCGTTTGGGGCAAAATATTCACCTGCTGGTCAGTATCAGACTTCAAATGGCTCGCCACAATAATCTCCCATTTGGAGTCTGTGTTCAGACTTCGTCGCATTGATTTTACCAAGTGAAAGTCAATATTCATCTTTTCTTGCAAGAATATTTTTGTTCTTCAGGGTTTTAATTTTTTTTTCTCTCTTTTCATTTTTTGTTTGTTCAGGTGAACACACCGGTTATGGCGACATCTGCCCCCTGGGCCACTTCTGCGTGGAAGGTTCCATGTACCCAGATGGGTGCAATGCAGGGACGTACCAAGATGAGGAGGGGCAGGACTCCTGCAAAATATGCCCCGCTGGCTACTATTGCCTGGTCAATGCAACCACGTTTGTGTGAGTAGTTGTCTTTTGTTGGCTGTATAATGATGATAAAGAATGTAACGTCCTAAGTGTTTATGTATTTATGTCTGTAACATGAGGTCCTGATGTGACATCACGGCAACAGCGCCCTCTGTTGTCTGGAAGTAGAATAGATATGGTGAATCATGCAAACATTTTATTTCAATAAAGGTGCCCTGTTATTTCCATTACAATGGGAGACTTTTGAGATGTTGGTGGCAGCAAGCACACCGGTCCTTTTTCCATTGTTGACGTCATATGGAGTATGCGCACTTTAGCTTAAACATGACGTAAACAATTGAAAAGGACAGGTGTGTTTGCTGCCACCAACATCTCCAAAGTCTCCCATTCGGATTCATGGATATTTTGCTCAAAATGTGTTTTCCTGACCAAGTTCACTTTTTTACACTGTATTGCCACCTTTTCGAGTGCTACATATGGCTGACAATTCCTGAATGAGTTAACATCGAAAACACTACCCTTGGTTTGTCAGGAATATAGAATATTACAGTAAATTGCCTAGCTTAAGGACACAAGGCACTGTGCATTGGTCCACAAGAAGAAACATTTTATTTTGCAGATTACACAAGTACTTGCAAACTAACTAATAATATATTTAATAGTTTATTGCATAGCTACTCCCATGGTAAAATGTTGTATTTGTTTATTTATTTATTTGTTTATTTATTTATTTGTTTATTTGTTTGTTTACAGAGATACGTTATGCCCCGAGGGCCACTACTGTCCTGATGGTACCACGTATGACATTGAGTTCCCCTGCCCGAATGGCACATTCAACAATTTGACAGGTAATTGTCTTTCGTTCAAACTATATTGAAGTTGTACTCAGTAGAACACCACCACACGAAATATGTTGAGTTACCAAATTGCTTGGTGAAGTTGATGCCATCAATAAAGATCAGTGATATTATATACATTGTAGATTTCGTAAAGTAACACAAGGGTGTGAAATCTCAGCTTTAAAGCTGATTTCAGCTTTTTTTGTTTTGGATTTCAGCTTTTTTCTCTCACTTGCTGTGTACAAAAGTATATGAGATTTCCAAAGTTAAGTTTTTTACACCTTTCTCAGCTGTTTTCAGCTATTTTTATCAGTGGTCACTCCCACCCCTGGTAACACCTAGGGAGTTAAGGTTCGTATTATGGAAATTAATCCGTTCCAAGTCAATATTGCTCATCAGGTCAGCTTTTAGATCTGATTTTCAGTGGCATGAAATGACTGAGAATATTTCTACTATATGCTAGGCCATCGCAGGTTACTCCCCAGCTAATACCGGTACCCATTTGTACCCCTGGGTGGAGAGAGGTAAAAGTTGGAGTGAAGTGGCTTGCCCAAGGACACAACATATAACCAATATCAGGATTTGTACCCCTGACACTCTGATCATGAGTCACAAAGCCTTACTGCTAGGCCACTCTATTTCTCATCCATTGTGTCCATCCACAGGAGGCCAGAATGAGTCCGCCTGTGTGCCTTGCACGGCTGGCTCTTACTGTGCTGGGCAAGGCAACAGTCGACCCACAGCCCTGTGTGACGCTGGCTGGTACTGCTACGCTGGCTCCTATGAAGCACAGCCTTCTGATTCGAGCCTCGGAGGCGAATGCCAAGCAGGTAAGGAGAATAAATAATAACTGAAGTGATCTTATGACACTACAAAACCTCTGGATCACAATCTATCACAAGTCCATCAAAAGTCAATCTGAAGTCAGTCACATGTGAATCACAAGTCAATCACAATTCAAGCACAAGTTCATTGCAAGTCAATCACATGTGAATCACAAGTCAATCACTAGTCAATCACCGGTCGGTCGCAAATCAATTGTAAGTCAATTACCAGTCAATCAAATATCTTGACATGTCGATCACAGTTGTAAAGTATGCACTATTTTGTATTTTGACTGTGTGAAACCTAAGGGTATCTTCGCGTTAGCGTCGGGCATCATCGGCAATGCATTTAAATGTCCCTCCCACTGGTTTGTGGACAGAGACCATTATTGTCAAACATTTGCAACTGAACCAATTCCAAGTACAATTAAACGTATAACTTAGATATCTCATGACTGCATAAAACAGTCCTTTTACTTTCAACTCCTTCATTTATTAGCATATACTTAAGAAAGTTATTTGGCTTCAAACTCTCTGCAGGTAATTACTGCCCTGAAGGCTCCTCCTCACAAACCACCTGTGATCTGGGTATGTATTGTGACACCAACGGCTTGGACATGCCCAGGGGCGAGTGCGCTGCTGGGTACTACTGCACTCACGGCTCCACCACCAATAAGCCAACAGGGACTGGAGGTAAGTAGATAGGAGGAAGGGTTTGTTTCAAATGAATCTGGTTCTAGACTTAACTCTGAGATTCTCTTAGCAGGCTTCCCACAGTCACGAAAAAACCCTGGAAAATCTGGAATTCAGCACTATCATGGAAAGTTGGGGAAAAGTCACAGAATTTCTGTTATTTTGTAAGGAGTCATGGAAAGTTGAAATTCCAGGGAAAAAGTCAGGAAAAGTGATAGAATCCTGTACAATCTATGCGTGGCGATACGTAATGTTTGGCTGTGGCAGTCTTGCAGTTTGCATTCCAATTTTATAGTACACTTCCTCTTTATGCATGCATGTTCTATACTTGTTGCATGTTCGATGCACCGTTTTGATACTTTGTTGCGCTCAGTGGTCTAGCATCAAAGCAGGTATAATAAGGCCAATGTCGGACTGGGTGACAATTGAACCTAGACAGATGAGGTAAAACCTGAGGAAAGTACCACTGCGCCAACATGGCTTCCCTAATACCTCCCTTTCAGCATGTTGTGAATTTTTCAGCAACTTATCCCTCGATGTGGTTTCCGTGCAGGTAACGAGTGCAGCGCCGGCCATTATTGCATCGCTGGAAGCAGCTCTGAGGAGGATTGTCCACCTGGCACCTACCTGCCTTCCCGGAGGGCTAAGAACATCACTTACTGCCTGGAATGCATAGGGGGACAGTACTGCGGGGCCAGCGGACTTGCCTATCCTGACGGAAACTGTACCCGAGGTGGGTCGATGATAGAGCAAGTTTTAATGAGAACAATCAATTAACCCTCCTAGTCTGCTGCAATTCTCAACAAGTTTTGCAAAACCATTTTCGGTCATGATCACTGCTCAATTGAGTCATTAGACATACTTCAGTGACAAATTTCAAGGCGTAAGGCTTGGTGTATGCTAAAACATAAGAAATGTAATAAACGCCCATAGGTGCATTGGCATTTATCCCAAAAGTAACCTACCAAATTGTTATCAAAAATCTTCCTTGGGTTAAATATCATACTGGTACCAAACACCCCATGACATTATTCCATCTGGCGTGCTGTCATTTAAAAGATATCAAGAAATGTACACATGTGGGTATTTCCAACAATCAGTCAATTTGTGGGTTTTTGGCATAAAGAATGCTGTTGACGAAATTGTGATTAGTGATCGATAAGTTGGGCTTTGTTTTCCACTGTTTTCTCGAAAAAGTGTAATATCCTCTGAGCTGAAACTTCAACAGGCTAGGTTTTGAACATTTTTCTTTGGATTTTGAATGATGTTATTGTTGAAAACCCCCAAAATACATGAAAAGTAAATGATCCTATGTGTGTCTTTGAAAGAAAAACGGTCTCTGTTTCAAACCTACCAGGATTCTACTGTCCCGGCAGTCAGATCGTGCCCGAGCCCCTAGACTACCCCTGTCCACCGGGCTACTACTGTGAGGAAGGCGTAGATGACAAAGTGCCCTGCCCAGCCGGGACGTACCAGGATGAGCCTGAACAGTGGACCTGCAAGACTTGCCCAGAAGGGTTCTACTGTGATGACACAAACGGACCCATAGTGAACTACACGGCCTACATATGCCCTGAAGGTGTGTAGGAAACAAAACAAACTTTCCTGTAACCCAACGTGTCAGAAAAGTATGTGTCTGGTCTTGTCGAAAAGAATGTGTGATTTTTGTACGCACTATGTGTATGCTTCTCTATTTCCAAGTGAAAAATCCAGTTAATACCAGTTTCAACTGGTCGACCAGTTCAACTGGAAAACTGGTTTTGAACAGGTTTTGAACCCATGAAACCAGTTCAAAACTAGTCACCAGTTTCCAGTTGAACTGGTTTCAACTGGAATTTTAACCTAGGATTACCTGCATGTTCACTTCATTGTCAACTTGAAAGATCATGTTCACAGGCAAGCAGGTTGCCCTTCTATCAACTGATTTCCTTATTTTTAGCTTCCCATTTGTGATTAAAAATCTAAAAATTCTGTGTTATGATCTCATGCAGCTAGCAATTTTCTCCTTTTGGTGACTTCCTTGTTGCATGTTTGTTTTGGGAAGAGTGTGTTACATTGACTCTGGTTATAGTTTAAAACAATACAAAACTCTAGTTTTTCTTTCTTCACATTCTGAGCTGGATTCTTCAGTCCGTACCCCTAAGTTTCTCTCAGTTTCACAACAGTGTGCTTTGAAGACATTATTCCAGCATCTTTTTTCCACCTTTTAAAACAGGTCACTACTGCCCCAACGGAACCCGCGCCGCCACCGAATACACCTGCCCCATCGGCACCTTCAACAATGCCACGGGTCTGGCCAGCTCAGACCAGTGCGCACCATGCCTCGGGGGCTACTACTGCGGCCAGCCTGGACTCACCTACCCGTACACCCCTTGCTCGGCGGGCTATTTCTGCCGGATCGGGGCAGAGAGGGCCGCGCCTGACCAAGGGGCTGATGCCGCGGTGTGCACAGCTGGGTATTACTGCCCCGAGGGCACGACGGAACCCATGGCATGCCCGAGAGGGACATTCAGTAACGAGGAAGGGCTGATGAATGTGACAGAGTGCGAACCATGCCTTGCAGGTAGGCTTAAAAAAAATAACAGTTAACTAATTAATTAAAATAAATACAATAATCTAAAACTTTGAGCACTGCTTGAATTGGTCCTAGAAGTTTCTGAGTACATAATTCTAGTTAGTAACATCCTCGGAACATAAAAATGTTTGGGAGAAAGCTCAACGTGCGCATTTACTTTAACCATGCAGAGATTTTTTCAATGAAGCAAATTGTTATTAGGATTTTGTGACATTTTGATAAAGCGCAATAAGAGCTCCACATTATATTCTCACACATATTTTTTTTCCGTGACATTCACCAAACAGGCCAGTACTGTGATGAAGATGCCCTCCTTGCCCCTGCTGGCTACTGCCTGCCGGGCTTCTACTGTGAGCGTGGCTCGGACGACCGACAGCAATACGTCTGCCCGGCGGGCCGATACTGCGGCAACGGCACGTCGATACCCGAGAAGTGCCCCAGCGGAACCTACTCCAACGACACGGGGCTGAGTGAGGTGTCAGAGTGCCAGAACTGCACGGCTGGATGGTACTGCCAACAGGTTGGGCTTACTTCAGTGGAAGGACTGTGCATGGAAGGCTACTACTGCCCCGAAGGTAAGCAGGATTTCAAAAAACAAAAACCATGTGTGTGACTTGATCCTTCTTGACCCAAATACTATGTATCTGTATCATTATAGTCTGCAAAGCATCCCACCAACTTGATGTATACAACATCCTTCCTGCCAGAAACACCGGGGCGAACCCCTTCTCTTAGCGATAAGCGTTACTGGGTTCTTTTACGTGCGTTAGGCCTTATTCAACACACGGGACCTACGGCTTTGCGTCCAATCCGAAGGACGAAGCAAGAATGGTTAAGTGCCTAATGGCTTAAGGGCACAAGTGTCCGCGCCCAGGCTCGAACCCATGTCACTGTTGCCTCTGAAACACCAGAGCATGAGTCTGGTGCTCTTAACCGCTAGGCCATGACACTCCATGACTACTTTTTCACAGTTTATTCGAATAGCTTGTTGTTTGACTTTGGACTGTAAAAGTTGCAATCGACTTGTAATCTATTACAAATATCTTCACGTCAACACTAATTTCTACATTTGTGTTTCTATTTGTCTAGGTTCTAACAGGCCCAACCCCATCGAGTGTCCCATTGGACTGCACTGCCCCGAGGGCTCCCCAGATCCCAAGGCTTGCCCAGCTGGTTACTACACGGATAGAACCACGCAGTATGAATGCAAGATATGCCCCAGAGGGTAAGCTTCATCTGTTTGTTTGTCCCACTGTTGTTGTGTAAAATATTCCTTTTGTCATGCAGCTGCGAAATTGCAGATTAACCTATTAGTCACTGTATCGTCCCAAACCGCTAGAGCTTTCAAAAGTTTTATGTATTTGTCAGTAAACAAGGAAAAGTAAGGAAATAATTGTGCAGACAGTCCATGTGCTAGTGTCTGCTCTAACCGATTGGTACCGCATCACAGTCTTCAGTATGGAGAAGCAGCACATCTAATGGTTTAGTTACTCTTGAGGACAATTCAATTCAAACGCATTTATTTCCTCTTCATGACAGAAATGAAAAAAAAAGTATTGAACAAGATATAAAGGCCACTAGAGGTGGCAAAACCTTGGAAGCATAGCATGCCATCACACAAAAATGGACTAATTATTACAGAAAAACAATAAAACACATGTATACTTCTAAGCAGTAAACAAAGTTATGAATAATAATAATAATAATAATGGGCTATGAGTAGGGTTGCCAAGCATACAAAGTCCAAGGACAGAGACACATTAAATATAACACATGTATACTTCTAAGCAGCAAACAAAGTTATGAATAATGATAATAATAATGGGCTACGAGTAGGGTCGCCAAGCATACAAAGTCCAAGGGCAGAGACACATTAAATGTAAAAAAAAAATTCTCGCATAGACGAAGCACACAGATTTGAGTTCGAGGACCGTTTTCAACAAAAGATGAACACACGAGGACAACAAGGAATCTGTTGTTCTCTCTCTGTGTTTCTGTCCGTGGGGTGTATGTAAACACAAGAGCTATACAATTGTTGAACTGTTCCTTTGTGTATTTACTTTTTATCCACACCATGCATCGATTTTTATTTCCAATTTCTGATATTATATTATCTTATGACAGCTTCTACTGCCTGCCAGAGAATGAGACGATCGGGAACCCAGACCTGCAGCCAGGCATTGCGGACTGCCCCGCTGGTTACTTCTGCACCAACGGCACCGGTCTGGACTGGAGTGCCTGCCCGGCTGGTACATACAGCAACCAGACCAACTTGTACAAGGTAACACAGCACAAATTAGTCTGAACCCTTGGTGTATTTAATATCCTGTGGTATCTGCCCATTCCTTGCTCTGTTGATCTTTTGTGAAGGATATATGTTTCAGGAAAGGGAGATAGGTAGAGGGTTTGGGGTCAAAATGTTGAAATTAAAGAGAAATACAAATGCAAAAAGATAAAATATAAATAAATTTATAAATAAATGAATTAAAACTTTGTTCATAGAATGGGAAATGTTGTAGTTGGTTTGGCAGTTAACTGTCAATGTTCAATGTTATAGTATTCATCTAAAAAAATCAGCTTCAAAAGTTGGATGCCATTTCCTACAGATACAGCATTTTATGCCATCCTGCTCTAGGATCATTTGCATTCATCAGAAAAGTAACCTACCAAAATATTACCAAAAACCTCACTTGGATTAAAGATTGTACAGGTACCAAACACCCTGTGAAATTATTCCGTCCGGCTTGCTATCTGAAGAAATCAAGAAATGTGCATGGTATCTAATTATCAGTCAATTGACTGGACTGGAATAGAGTACACTGTAGAGAAAGTCATGTTTCATATTAAAGTTGTGTATAGTTTTTCACAGTTCTCTTGAAAATTGTAGTATCCACCGAGCTGAAACTTCAAGAGGTTGTGTTTCAAACATTCTTTTTGGGGTTTTGAGTGGTGTTATTATTGGAAACGAACAAAATGATCCTTCATGTATATTCCATCGAAACAAATGAAAAAAAAAAAAGAATGATAACACATTTGTATGAGCTCAATAGGATTTGGGATTGAGTATGGCTAAACCAGTTGGGACAAGCTATTTTTTCACTGACTGACTATAAGCCATTGTGCTAAGGAAAAAATGTCCTGAATGAAAATTTTCAAATGCAGCTCAACTAGTGTTGTTGCTCAAAGTCTAATGCTGGAGAAAGCAGATTTCACACCTCACCAACTGATTTCACCTTGCGACTAACAGGTACAGCAGTGCACAGACTGCCCCGGTGGCTACAACTGTCCCGACAACGCGGCCACTTCCTACAGCCACCTCTGCGACGAGGGCTACTGGTGCGACTCGGGTGTGGACCGCGCCAACCCAAACAACCCCTCGGAGAACGAGACCTACCCAGCGACCTGCCCGATCCTTGGGGGTCACACGGGGGTCGGTGGGGTGTGCCCGAGGGGCTACCGGTGCCCCGTGGGGACCGTGCTGCCGATTGGCTGTGAGGCTGGAGAATACCAGGACCAGGAGGGACAAGGGAGCTGCAAAGTGTGCCCTGAAGGTAAGCGGGAATTCACTTCCTTTTGCCAATTCATGTAAAAGCTCTGCTAAGCTCGCAAGGTTTGGTTAACTCCCTAGGCTGGCAATATTTAAATATTTGCTTGCAGTGACTTGAGTCGAGTCAGTTACCCGTTGGGACTCAAGTCTTGGCATTATTGCATTAGACCATTTCCCTTAAAATCCTGTTTTCCCTTTAAATCGTTCAATAAAAAACCAAATTTTTCTTTTAAAGTTCTTACCAATTTTTTTCCCAGGCTTCTTCTGTCTGGCCAATTCCACTGACTTCGTTGACAATATCTGCCCGACCGGCCACTACTGTCCCAACGGCACCACCCTGTCCAACGAGTTCCCCTGCCCGCCGGGGACGTTCAATGACAAACCCCAAGAGATTGATGACGGGGCCTGCGTAGCGTGTACGGCCGGATCCTACTGCATGGGAACAGGCAATGACGCACCCACGTCCAACTGCAGGTACAGATTCTTAAATATGAAATAGGGCAATTCCAAGCTTACTCATGTTACATTTTTGATGTACTCTTAAGATTCCTAGGGCTGTGATTACCTTACTGAAAAGGTTTAATAACTGTTATCCCCATGGTAGATAGAGTAGACCTAGACCTACCTAAGCACCAAAGATGACATCCAGAAAAATGTGTTATGTATGATAAACAAGACGCACAAAATCGGTTACTCATGTTACATTTTCGTAACGTGAGTAACCGATTTTGTGCGTCTGTTATTTTCAACTAATTAATTCTGATAGAGAGTTTGAATTAATAAGAGTTCTTTATTAAAAACAAAGGACTTGCCCTGCAAAAGTGAGCATGCATAATACACAGTGAATTTTGTCGGTTTTTAAAGGTTTCATTAATTTACATAAGCCATTAGCACATAAGAATTTACACACTGTATTTTGTATGTAATAACGTTTTGGTGATGTACCACTTTATACAAACTTACGGGTTGCTTCAGACACATAGTTGAAACCAACTTATGGAACAGCTGGAAAGTACTACCAACGGTCTGGGCTTTAGTGTGTGCATTGCAACATTGACCAATGAAAGAGTGTATTGAGCTCATAAATATGTATTGGCTCATAAATATGCATGAGATGTAATAATGTCTCTCCTCTCCCCACAGTGATGGGTGGTATTGCATCCAAGGCGCCTCTAGTTCAACCCCAACAGACCCATCCATCGGGGGTCGGTGTGACCCAGGGGAGTACTGCCCAGGGGGCATTGAGAACCCCATCCCTTGTGACCCTGGGTACTACTGTGAGAGGGCGGGGCTAGCCGCGCCTCATCTGGAATGCTCACAGGGTAAGTGAGAAAAAAAATTGTCACGTGCCGTCAGGCCGGTGTTTATCTTCGGTATCAGTAGGGTGAAAAGACTGAGAATATTTCTATTCCCCCTGGATGGGATGCCGGTCTATTTCTGGTTACTCCCTAGCTAATGCCAGTACCCGTTTGCACTCCTGTGTGGAGAGAGGCAAGTGGGGGTAGAGTGGCTTGCCCAAGGACACAACATACGACCAGCAGCTGGATTCAAACCCCTGACACTCTGATCATGAGTCACGAACCCTAGCCATTAGTGCACACTTCCCCTTAACACAGTGAGAAGAGAATACATAAATAAATAAATGGTAAATTGTTATTTTCCTAACAATGCAAAAGTTATTTACTCTTGATTGATTATCTTAATTTAGGTTACTACTGCACCCTGGGGGCCTCCATCAGCAACCCCACCGACAACGTCACAGGCAACGTCTGCCCCCAGGGCCACTACTGCCCTGTAGGTTCCTGGGAGCCCACCCCCTGCCTGATCGGTTACTACCTCGACGCCACGGAGCAAAGCGCCAACACCAGCTGCAAGATCTGCACCAAGGGGATGTACTGCCATCGGGAGGGTCTCCCCACCCCAACAGCTACCTGCCAGAGAGGCTTCTACTGCCCTGAAGGTCAGGTCACAGCCACCCCCGCCGACTACACCTGCCCCCAGGGTTACTTCTGTGGGGAAGGGTATGGCGATCCTGAACCCTGCCCGTCCGGGACCTACCAGGACACATTGGGACGGTGGGACTGCAAGACCTGCCCGGCGGGGCATTACTGTAACGCCACCATCGGGCCCGTGGTGTGGTACGGTTCCTATGTCTGCCCAAGTGGTTATTACTGCCCAAATGGGACAACGTACGCAGAGGAGTTCACCTGCCCTTACGGCACATTCAACAATCTGACAGGTAGGCTATTCCGTTTAACTCACTCTAACATTTCTGTAACCCTTTTAGTTGTATCTCGAAATACTTAGAAGTGTAATTTCTGTTATCTATCTTTGTTAATATTAAATTGTCTATCTGTCCTTGCGATGGATTACAATCTATGCTTTTTGGAGAGTGTTGTAGTCAAATCCATCACATGTCCAGTCACAATGAAATCACAAGTCCAGTCACAAGTAACTGTGGATGAACATTAACAGAGACATGATTTTTATCACAATTTATTTGAGTAGCTTGCGATTTGACTTGGGACTGGATGACTTGTGGTGGACTTGCGAGGACTTGTGAAAGCCTTGACTTGTTTATTTGATTTTTACCGTGAAAGAAGAAATAAATGTATCAAATTGAAATAAACATGTGATACCACAGTTTAGATTTGCATTTAATCAAGGCAGTGATTCGCCTGCCCTTTTTTTCCAGGTTTGACAGACCAATCAAACACCTCAGATAAATATTTGAAATTGATTTAATTGAATGTTTATCAAAGAATGGACCAAAGTGTCGGTGAAAGATTTATTCAATTAGGCCAGAGATGGAGCATAATGGCGATCCAGAGCAGCCAACCTCCGGTTTCAAGAAGTTACTAGATAGATAGATTGATCAATAAATCATGTGAAATTGGGCCATTTCTTTCCTTAGGATTAATGAGTGAACCTGCCTGCACACCGTGCCTGCCAGGGATGGCTTGTGATGAGCCAGGCCTGGTCTATCCCAACAGGCCATGCGAGGCTGGGTACTACTGCAGAAAGGGTGCCAACATCACCACGCCCACTGATGGTATGAATATGCATGCTCAAGGCTCTCTCTTACTATAGAGTACCAAAGTGTGATATCAGCTGTCATTGTTCTGGTTCACCCTGGTTTGCGCGCTGATGTCTTCACACACTTAAGCTGTGCGCGTGGAATAGAATACGACGCGCGCTGCGGTACTCTATTACCTATGATAATCGTGCCATTAAAAGCAAAATCAACGCTGCCACTTCTCCAAAAATGATTTTTGGGAATTTTGGAAGTTTTGTTCCGTTGCTGCTGCCTGTAATAGTACATAAAGAAATGTTTATGAGTGCAATGGTGAGAACAATTTAATGAGGAGACCGATTTAAATGATTTTTCCGTTGCATTAATTGTTATATACAAAGCCTTAACACCAGTAATGTAGAATGAAATCTTCTATTTTTGCAGTGCGTCCAGGCCGTGGGTTTGGACAAATAGTGACATGTGACCAACGACCCACCAATCAGATAACGGGGGAATTCATTCAAAAGTTCTATCAAATCATTCCTCAAACAAATTTCTACCATTTTCATTAAAAAGATGTTGTCTAGGATTTTTTTAGCATGAAGTGTCTTGATTTGTTCATCATGATTTTTTTTTATTTGTCAATTCCTTTATTAAAATCAGGCATGCAACGTTTCCTCAGATTGGCTGATTTCCTCGTTTTTCACTTCACACTTATGCCATTAAAAATATTGAAAAACAATGTGTAATAATAAGCTTGGAATGTCCTCTTTGGTTTTGTTACTTCCCAGTTGCATGTCTGTAATATTCATTTATTCATAAAGGTTATTTCATCAATGAATATTCTGCTGGTTATTGAGGGTACTAATGAACCACACGAACTCATGAATTATTCATCATTCATTATCATTATTCATAAGTTATTCATAAATTCACCAGGCCCAATGAACGACGAATGCCCTGCTGGTTATTACTGCATGGAGGGTACTGTGGAACCAGACGCCTGCCCAGAGGGGATGTTCAGCCCGGCCACCAAGCTGAAGATGGTAGAGGAATGCCTCAATTGCACGGCTGGCTACTTCTGCAATTCCACTGGTATGAAATGACACATAGGTTTTTATCAAACTCAGGTTTTGTTATCCACTTTGGCTTCACCTCTGGCATTAGAAACCAAACAGATATTTTCTACTTTAGCCTCATATCAAAGGACTGGATGTTCCTGCAGCCGAATTCTCAAATCACTGCGTGGCTTACATCGTGGGTAGGATTAACGCAACAAAGTTGTCACACAGCTGAGCAATAAACCTGCAATCAATTCCACAAAATTTGGTGTAGCTGTGCAACCGTTTACAGTAAATAATTTGAACTTTTTGGACAAGGATAACAGCTTTTTTGATGTCTGAAACAATCGTTGAATCACCTTCGTCTGCTACTTTGGAAACAAGTTTGTCTGACACTCGTCGGAAATATGAACAAAATATGGACAAAATAGAAAATCCTTTGAAACCAAAGCTGTATCAATCCTGATAAGTTGGACACTAATGGGGCCCACAACAATCATGATTAGTCAGTAAATTATTCCATTATCAGTCGCTATGCCATAACTTAGAATGCCATGGTCCGTAGAATGCCATGGTCTGTAGAATGCCATGGTCCAGTGGTTACGGTGTTCGACTCATGTACCATGGTATGTGGGTTCGGCAAGACACTTAACTACAATTGCCTCTCTCCACCCAGGAGTATGAATGGGTACCTGTGAGGGTAGAGGACCAAATTGTGCGCTGATAAAATTTGGCTGCCGCGTGGTCTCGTGATGACCTGATGTACAGGGGAATAAGTATAAAGTATTTTGAAGTTTACTGCAGTCATCTTGGGATTTTGAAACTGTGCATTGAAGAATTGGAAAGTGTGATCTGATATTACTCCTCTTTTTCGTACCGCAGCTCAAACTGAAGTCAGCGGACCCTGCCTGCCCCGCTTCTACTGCAATGAGTCCTCGACCCGCCCAGACCAGACCATTTGTCCAGAGGGGTACTACTGCGAGGGGACCACATTCAACCCTGACCCGTGCCCCAGTGGAACATTCTCCAATGTAACTGGTCTGGCCGTAGCGTCCGAATGCCTGGATTGCACGGCTGGCTTCTACTGCGAAGGAACTGGTAAATTTGTCCCAAAAAGCATCTTTCTCATTATTGTAAATTGTTTTGCAGTTGTTAACAGTGACCTGAAATATATAATTTTTGATGTTTTAGGTCTGGATTTTCCAGCGTCGAGAAAGATTTTGGGAAATATTACTCATCAGACCCTGTTTCAATGTATCGTTTGTTGTTGACTTAAAACATATACCAAGCTTTTGTAAGCAATACTGTCACATTTAATGGGTCAAAATACGGAATGATTTTGGTTTGAAGTTACTAGAACAATAACAACTTTCCATTTCTCTCTGAAAAGAAATTCAGAAAACCTTTTCATTTCTGTCAATTTTCTTATTGTACTTCTGTGCACTTATAGAGGTCATGGAAGTTACCAGAGATACATGTACATTTCGCATATTGTGTGCAAAACACAAATACCACAAAAAAATAAACCAATCAAAATAACAAATCCATATTTCTACCCTCTTTGCAGCCAATACGGAGGTGACGGGTCCCTGTGATCCTGGCTACTATTGCCCCCCTAGGTCCGACGCACCCACCCAGGTGATTTGCCCAGAGGGGAAACACTGCCCTCAACAGAGCGCTGAACCCCAGGACTGCCCGGCTGGCACCTATGTGGACTACGAGGGCGCTGCTGAGTGCTCCATCTGCCCAGAAGGTAAGTACGAAATCTTGGTTTCTTCTCTAGCATCGGCGCCAGACTTTGGATTCATGATTTAAATTCCTTGACTTGACAGATGCCAGTACAAGCAGTGGTCAATTTTCTGCTGTAGAGACACCAAACTTTGTCACTCATGGGCAATGATTGCTGCACTTTTATTGGGTTTTAATGTGGTAGGATTCTTAAGAAACTTTGACTGGAGACAGAGACATAGCTGAAGATGAGGCCAGAGTTTCATAAATGCCTGTGTAATTGTAAGCCATGGCCAAATAATTCAGAGATTGCCTTATGTTACGACTATCTCTTCCCCAGGATATTACTGCATCCCTGAATTGGTCGTGGAGGGCGATGGCTCAACAAGCTACCATCGCTGCCCACGGGGGTTCTACTGTCCCAACGGCACTGGGCACGACCACCAGCCCTGCCCGGCCGGCACCTACGGCCAATCAGACGGCCTAGCCGCCGCCGTGGAGTGCACTCCCTGCGATGCCGGCATGTACTGCCAAAATGTGAACCTGACGGCGCCCTCGGCGGAGTGCGACGCAGGCTTCTACTGCGTGTCTGGGGTAGACAAGCCCGATCCTGTCATGTTGGGCGGGGACCAGTGCCCGACGGGTACCGTGCATCCGATCATCGGTGATGTGTGCCCGAAAGGCCACTTCTGTGAACAGGGGTCTGAATACCCTACTGGTAAGGGACAACCACTTATTTGTTTGGTTATTATTCAATATTTTTATTTTTTTTAATTAAAAGAGTATTTGATTAGGAATATAGTTGTTTTTAATTCAGCTTTCAATGCTTCTTGTACTGTGCATTGAAACCAAACCTAGTGAAAAAACTGTCGTTTGCATTTATGTCTTGGGATTCAAATGCATTTAAACTCTGGTATCTTTGCAGTAATTCCACAGTAAATAACTTCTCTCCTTAGGGTTAGCACTAAATGTTCACAC
The DNA here is from genome assembly GCA_029964075.1 of Patiria pectinifera. NCBI lineage: Eukaryota > Metazoa > Echinodermata > Asteroidea > Valvatida > Asterinidae > Patiria > Patiria pectinifera. The sequence continues at coordinate 3,147,663 of CM057150.1, forward strand.
TATCCAAAATCTCTATGTTCGACCTGGGTCTAATACGGAGAGAACCCCTTTCACACCAGCAAGAATTCAGCTCGGCTTCTACATGGGTCCGGTGCTCTACATGGGTAATATTCAGCCCTGGTCAGGACCAGGGTCAAGAGGCTGTTACCTGGTAAAAAAGTCCAATATCACTAGCTGACTCAAGTACAGGCTGATGTAAGTTTGAACATTATGCCTTGCCTACCTGTTTACGTTAGGGCTGGTTCTGCTCACGGTGGACCCATGTTGATTTCAACCAGGCTAGGTGAGGGGATAGTGTAAAATCCGCTAGCCTGTATTCAGATTAGAAAAAGGATTCAAACCATTTCATCAAGCTTTTCCCTCTCCCCAGGTTGCGAGGCCGGCACTTACCAAGACCAAGTCCAGCAGTCCTCCTGCCTGCCCTGCCCAGAGAGCTACTACTGCTACCTCAACACCACAGACTACACCCCCAACGACTGCCCCACGGGCTACTACTGCCCTCTCAACACCCCGGACCCGTACGCCTACCCCTGCCCGCCAGGAACCTTCAACAATCTGACCCTGCAGAAGGGCCCCGAGGCCTGTGTGGCTTGCACCCCGGGGTGGTACTGCGAGGGTTACGGGAACAGCAACCCCACGGCGCAGTGCAGCCCTGGCTTCTACTGCTCGGGAGGCGCCAACGAAACTATGGTAAGTTGGAGGATCCATACCTTTTGTTACGTTGGTAACAAAAGGAGTTACTTGTGACGTGTGATCAGGAAGAATTGTCATAAGTTACAGGGTCCATCTCAATTCATTTTCGGGACGAGTTCTGGACAAGGTGCGGGTAGAATCATTCACTTTGTCTGGAAGAAGCTCTGCATTTGTCACTGCCGTGTTCAGAGGAAATTGTCATCAGCAACTGCTTGACTCTCCAATACTGGTAACTTCATTGGGACAAAGATTGTGGGAAAGTTGTTCAGAATCCCGCAACTTATATCCGATAAAATGTCCGCAACTTGTCTCGAAATCACTCCAGATATTAATTGAGGCGAAGTTTAATGCTGACGTGCAACAGTAGATCAAACTGAATCATTGGCTGAATGAAAATAAATGAAAAGAGTGTTCGATTCATGTGAGAAACTAACAGTAAATAAGACCATGAAGATTTATTTGGGGAAGGGTAATCTTTTCTTTTACTTAAACAAATCACCCAATATTCAAGGTAGAGTACAAAATTGTGGACTATAGAAGGATTTATGACTCTAAAAGGTCTAGCCCATTAGCACCTCAACTACATTGTATTACACTGTATTAACTCAGAATTCCATAAAACTATACAGTTCTGGGGCAGTTTGGGGCTGTACAAGGAGTAACAGGCATGTCAGTTTGGGTACTACTCAAGCTAATTGGTTGAAGCAACATCTGTAATGACACTAAAGTAGTAAGAATATAAGTCCTAAAGACTAATATTGCGGCATTTGGCCACATTTTATTTGAAAATCTGATATTAAAATCATCATATTTCAATATTTTAGAGATCTTAAGTTACAATTTGTAAAAACAGAAAGGAAAACTATCATATGCTTTCATGAATATGTGCAAGGACTAATGGGTTATTTAAAACATTCTGAACTTTTTTATTTTCAGCCAATTATGAATGGTGGCGAGTGCCAACCAGGCGACTACTGCCCCGGCGGCTCAGCCCAGCCCCAGCCCTGTGACCCGGGCTGGCACTGCAACACCACGGGCCTCTCCACACCCTCGGGCCAGTGCAGCCCTGGCTTCTACTGCCCCGAGGGCTCCTCCAGTCCCGAGGAGCGGGAATGTCCGGTTGGCCGGTACTGCCCGTTGGAGACCAGCGTCCCTGTACCTTGCTCCAATGGCACTTATAACCCGGCCACAGGGCAGGACGGTCTGGAGGATTGCCTGCCTTGCCAGGCTGGGTTCTACTGTAATGAGATCGGGGCTTCAACCACGAGCGGCGTATGCTTGGCTGGTAGGCTCTATCACTTCAAATAATTCAATTTTTGAGTACTAAAATTTCACGAAATTTTATGAAATATTTCTTTGGATATTAGTAGACATGGGGTTTATGACGGCTGTAACAACTGTAGTTTGCAATTTGTGCAACTTCCACTTCTTGCAAGAAATGATTTAATAAAAAATCAGGAAATGAAAACAAAAGAATAAATTATCTGCATGAACAACTTGCCGTCACCCTTTTTTTTCTTCATCTACAATATTCATTTCCCAATATCCAATAATAACAATTGATTTGAAATCGCCGATCCGAATATGGCAACAACTGAAATACTTTGTTGCAGCCATCAGTTGCACGTATTTTTAAACATCCACAGGCACATGTGTGTGTAATTACCAGCCTTAACCAAGACGATTATGAACATAGCTTTCTTTTTTCTTCTGAATAGGCTACTACTGCCCCCCTGGTCAGAACACCCCTACCCCGGCAGACTACCTGTGCCCGGCGGGCCACTTCTGCAAGGACAACTTCCCCAACCCTGAACGGTGCAACAACGGCACGTATCAAGATGAAATAGGGAAGTCCGACTGCCTGCCGTGTGAAGAAGGTGAAAAGATTGGCTCGGAGGAAAACGCTAGATGATTTGTCTGTGTATTTCTTTCTTTGTATCAGAATATCTGTATCAGAATCCGTGGTGTTGGGAGTCGTAAGTTTCATAAAGAAACATGACTGGATTAACTACTAGCGCTCTAACGGCATGATTTTTAAGGACCAAAATGTTGTTTGATGTGTCGTTTGGAATTGAGAGTGGAAACCTAACGATGTCTGAACCGGATGCCGTTTAAACACCACTCAGTGTTTAAATGGGGGTGCTTAAAACTGGTCACGAGACTCTGCACTCCGTGCCACATGCATGCAGTACATGCTGCTTGAGAACCGCTGATATTATCTCTATATAAGGTGATGTTGAGCACACTGCACGTTCAACGTACAGTGTTCCATGTGCAGCATAAAAACGGCCTCAACATGGAGTGAAATGGTAGAAGAAACCATGGGAGTTTGTCAACTTTTTTGCTTTTGTTTATGGTTTTTGATCTGTTAAGGGCCTGGTTAACAATGAAAACCCTTGCCTTTGGCTTGGGTCTTTTTCAGTGGCCAGGCCCCTAACTGGTTTTAAACCATATGTATAATGTCCATCACATTATTATTCCCTTGTTAAACATGACATTCATGTCTTTTACACTAAAGGTTACTTCTGCGATAACACTGAGGCTGCTGTGGTCCACCTCAACGCCTCGGACTGCCCGACCGGCTACTACTGCCCGTCGGGCACCCAGCGGGCCAACGAATACCCGTGCCCTGCGGGTACCTTCAGTAACCTGACCAACGCCGTCAACGAGAGTTGGTGCGAGCCCTGCCTAGCTGGCTTCTACTGTCTGCCGGGGTCCAGCGCATCGGAGTTGCCGTGCTATGCAGGGTAAGAGAAGGATACAAACGGCAACAAGTTTTGCAGATTTGCAGCCAACGCCTCACAAATAATTAAGTCTCAAGTCAACGTACAAACTATTCTAGTGAACATTTATGGAGGAATTTGTTTGTTGTTAATCATCCCTTGTGATTTGGCCTGTGATTGACTTGTGATGGATTGACTGCAGCTCTGATTTTACAACATTTTATAACAAAGTTCAGAACTAGTCAGGCTGAAACATTCATCGAAAGTTTTGTTTTTAAAATTTCATTTAGTTGTGTAACCCATTAGTCCCGTCGTGTTACTCCCTGTATCACCCCAAACCACCCTGCCTGTTACTCACTGTACTGCTTAAACCATCCTGCCTGTTACTCCTTGTACTGCCCAAAACAACCCACCTGTTACTCCCTGTACCCCCCCCCACTACCTGCCTGTTACTCCCTGTACCGCCCCAAACCACACTGCCTGTTACTCCCAGTACCACCCCAAACCACCCTGCCTGTTAGTCCCTGTACCACCCCAAACCATTCTGCCTGTTAATCCCTGTACCACCCCAAATTGCCCTGCCTGTTACTGCCAGTATTGCCCCAAACCACCTGCCTGTTACTCCCTATATTTCAAACTGCCCTGCCTGTTGCTCCCTGTACCGTCCCAAACACTTTTCCATCCATGCTTCCAAGTATAATAAAATTGAGGTGTACATTTTTTTTGATTTCAGATACTACTGTGAAGGGGGCGACGCAGTCCCCAACCCCAATAAATGTCCTGAGGGTAGCTACTGTGTGGATGGTAGCTACCAGCCTACCCCATGCCCGGCAGGGACCATATCATCTGGGTTAGGCAACAAGAATGTTACAGACTGCGCACCCTGCGAAATCGGCCACTACTGCAACGTCAACAGCTCTCAAAATGGTAAGAAGCCGAGTTTTGTTACCGTACAAACCATCAAGTACACATATGTCATGCAGATTGTTTTGTATTTTGCTCAGCTAGAACTGGTCTGTCCTAGCTGATGATGAACCTCAAAATTGAAATGTGATTTGGTTTTTAGCGAAGTTGACTGGATCAACTTAAAAATCAAGATAAATTCACAGAGAGAGTCTTCCATTCCCTTATTCCTGTTTTCTGCTTTCTCTCAAAATATTTCATATTGAAAAAGAAATATAAACCAAAAATGATTTATTTTATTTATTTTAGGTTTGACACCTCCCTGCGACCCCGGCTACATCTGTACCGGGGGCTCGGACATCCCTGACCCCTCAGACGGCATCAGGGGTTACATCTGCCCTGTGGGTCACTACTGCGAGTCAGGAGCCCCCAGCGAGATACCCTGCAACAAGGGCACATACGCCCCACATATCGGTCTAGGGGCGTGCCTGCCATGCCCAGAAAGTAGGTTCCTTTGTCTCAGATTTTATGCATTCCGCGTCCTTTTGTATTATTTATCATGTAATTGGACAATATTTCACAAGCTGCGTTGACACGATTCTACCGCAACAGTTCAATTCAAATTTAGCAGCAAACTTGTTTAAAGGAAGAGTTTATTCAGTCATTTTTCAGTGTCAAAGCACTACGCAAAGAATCCATTTCACAAGGAAGTAGGAAACGGAGTTCGTGTTACAATCAATTTGTGTTTACTGAAATGGAACAACATCACAAGCACAATGCCATTTTAGGGAAAGATCAGACGAGATCTCCCATCCTGGGTGTCAGCAAATTCTGTTACAAATACATATTCATATGTTACTTCTTCGTCTTTATTTCCTAGGATCTACGTGTCCTGAGAAAGGAATGAACACCACACTGCCGTGCCCAGTAGGCTACTACTGTCCAGAAGGAACGGACGATAACGGACTGTCTTGTCAACCAGGTAAGGTCCCGCCTCAGGTCATATCCGGGACTAGTTCCGGACAAGTTTCGGACATTGTATTTGGTATAGGTTGAAGGAGTGTGAATTACTTTCATGCAGTCTTCCTGCAATGAAGTTATCAGTATTCGTGAGTCAAGTAGTTGCTGCTGAAAATTTCCCTGAAACATGTCCGGGACAAATGCAGAGCTTCTTCGGAACTTTTGACAAAGTGTATGATTCTACCAACTTCTTGTCTGGATTTCGTCCAGGATATGAATTGAGACGGGCCTTAGGCATCCAAGCACCAACAAGGTATCTTAGAACAAAGTGTCCAGCCACTCTGGAAATCAGGGACATTTGAATATGAGTTTCCATTCTTTCCAGTCAGGGAAGACTCCAGGAATATGGGAAACACACCAAAAACTCAGGAAAACTCAAGGAAGATTACAGTGATCCAAAAGGGGAAAGTTTCGTCACTTTGGTGCATGTGTATCTGATTGATAAAAGTTGAAGAAAAGGGAAATAAATTTAAATTATTGCATGCACTGTCTACCACTCTTTTGCATATGGTTAGAAAAGGATGGCCATAAGGGGAGAAGGGAGGCCGTCGCTTGTCAACAAGTTGCCGGTATTATCAGCATCTTAGTTGCTTTGCTGCAACCACCTCTTGACTTCCCTGCAACCTGGTCAAAGTGAAAAACATTTCTCATGGAACTTTCTAAAATTCTCAGGGAAATGTCGGGGAAAACTCACCGAATATTTGTTATTAATAAAAGCTTGGAACCCTGTTCAAGAGACAAAACATGCAGTTCAGTAGTTTGAAAGTTGACATCACGTGACCACAACATCCATTCTGTCATTAATATGGAGTATTCATGGTCAAAATTTCTAAACTTTGTTCTGGTTGGTTCGAACCCCACCAGGTACCTTCAGCGACCAGCTCTCGCTGAAAGAGGAAGCGGAGTGCCAGCAATGCCTGCTGGGAATGTTCTGCGAGACGCCTGCTTTGTCCTGGCCCACTGGAGACTGCGACGCGGGATTCCTCTGCCTGTCCGGTGCAGCCACGTCCAGCCCCGATGACGGCACCAATGCGCCCTGCATAGTCGGTCACTACTGCGAGAATGGTCAGTGCAAGCTTCTTGTGTTTACTCACTGTCATTACAGAGATTGCAGTTATGACATTACCGAGCATTTTTCATTTTTGTCTGTACATATTGGAAATTTTCAGTCAAATTTTCCCCTGTAAATGTAAATTTTGTAAAAATGCAAATTTTCCCCTGTATTTCAGCACATCTGACATCTCAAAGTTGATTGCGCTAGATTAATTTTTGTCCCGACGGATTTTGTATTAAGTTCACTATCTGCCTATAGCAGCCAAAGGATTTTACCATTAGCAAATGGAGGTCAACCTGTGGGCATGTTCAGGCATTCAAACCGTGGATGAAAACTGACGGAGAACAAAAGAGAACAATGTCGTCCGCGATTCCCAGCATTCGTCTGCTATTGGGATCATGTACAAAACTTTTGGGAGTCTTTCTAAAAAGTTTGAGTACAAACGAAAGAGGGACAATAGGATGTCTATGGTTGAAGGTTGATACACGACGGGGTGTGTGCGTGTGTGCAGGCCTGGGCAATTGCAATGAATGTATTTTTCTGACGGCCAAAATTTGACGGAGTTTTGAAAATCTGTCGAGTCGGAAGACTAAAATCATGGAGCTAAAGCCTGAAGCTATAGCTAAAACACAGCAGAGATTTCAGAAATCCCTTTCATTTCACCCACTCTTTCTGTGTACCCTTCCAGGCACCCACTCAGCCACCCCCTGTCCTCCCGGAACCATGAACCCTGACGAGGGTGGCAGATCCGTTGACGACTGCGTCCCGTGCGAGGCGGGTCATTTCTGCCAGGGCACGGGCCTGTCGGCGCCCACGGGCATCTGCTCAGAGCGCTACTACTGCCCGAGTGATGCTGTAATCGACTCGGCAGAGCCAGCTGGCTACGAGTGCCCGGCCGGGTCATTCTGCCCGAATGAGACGGCGACGCCGGTGGCCTGCGACCCAGGTAAGAATCCGATCAGTGGTGTAGTCAGTTCAAGTCCATCACAAGTCCTAACAAGTGCCTTGTGACCCAGGTAAGAATCCTACCAGAGTTGTACGCGGTAACTTCTCGGTCCCTGGTGCAGAACAACTTCTCATTTCCTTGTGTTTGTGTCCTTGGGCAAGACACTGCACTACAATTGCCTGTCTCCAACCAGGAGTATAAATGGGCTCCAGCTGGCTTCATTTCATATTTTCCTTTACTTTTAATTGTCCTTTTTACCATGAAAAAAGAAACATGCAACGAAATATAACAAACTAAATGTTTGACCTTGCTTTAAAATTTGTACAAAATCGTATGCATCAAGCAGGCTTTAGCACTCTAGTAATTTAATTAGAGATGTTGAATTATCCAAATCTTGCCAGGCACGTACCAGCCTTCTATGGCCGAGACAAACTGTGAAGTCTGCCCAGAAGGTTTCTTCTGCATGGTCAACACCAGCGCTCCCGAGCCCTGCAGTGCCTACTCCTACTGTCCTGAGGGCTCTGTCGAACCCACGCCCTGCCCTAACGGCACCTACACCATGGATGACGTCCGGGGGCTGAAGGAGTGGACGCAGTGCACCGAATGCCCAACAGGTCAGTTCACTGTCAAGGAATGATGAAAACCACAATTGTTGTCCGTAAAGTTTGTTCCTTGACATCACTCTTTCATGTGATGTAAAAATCAAGGTCATGTGTGCAAAAAAAGCAATGCCTGTTTTGTTTTTTATCGGGTCCTAGTTATCAAGCCATTATACCACATGACCAAATGGCACTCCATACCTCATGTTATGCATCAGTTCTTCCGAATATGTTTTCTCATACATTTGGAATGATAACACTGAGTAATCTACATGTACATCATAAGAATGATGCCAAAAAAACCCACTGTTTTATGTAGTATCTGGATCTGGATCAATACTGCAAGCAAACTCCAATTATGGGATGTACAAGTTGCAAGTGTGTGGTGCTGGGGACTCTGATAATACGCTCTGCTTCTTGATCTGGTTTGTGTATGTGTGGCAAAACATACCGGTTAAAAAGCAGTGAATATATCTGCGTTGTAGGCAGCGCCGGATTAAGTGTTTGGTAGGCCCTAGGCACAAGTGTTCCGGAGGCCCGACTCCGCACTAGGCTGTCCAGCACCAATGTCATGTTGATGCTAAGCTGTACTAAGAAAGCAAGTCCAAACTGGTAGCTCATAAAGTCTGTTGGCAAATTGTGATATTTTCATAGGCCCTCAAATTATTTGTAGGCCCCCAATTTTCTCGTAGGCCCCCATTTTTTCGTAGGCCCTAGGCACAGACCCTTCTGTGCCTGTTGGCTAATCCCGGCTCGGTTGTGGTAATTCTGTGTGTGGTTTCCTCATTGACTAAAGTCGCCTATGGTAAGGAAAGGGATAAGGTAAGGAAACACAGATTTTTTTTATCTTGTGAAGATCGCATCACACAATCCTCTGTAAAGCACTGAAGCATTAACCAGTATTTCTGGGGTCCAAATCTCAAACTAGTAACTTTCCTTTCATTGTCTTTCTACAACCGGTTCCCCATCGGTTTTTTGACTTGATGTTAAGATTTTTATGCTTTCTTCCTTCAGGGAGTTACTGCCGAGGTGGTAGGATTGCAGGACCCTGCACGGCAGGATTCATCTGCTACTCTGGGTCTGACACCCCTACCCCCGATGGATCGGATCCAGTCATGGGAGAGCTATGTCCGATTGGCTACTATTGCTTAGAAGGTAATTAATTTAAAACAAAAATCTAGGTTTGTTAATTTTGATTGGCTGACATTGTACGTTGAAATGTTTGATTGGCTGCATGTTTTTTTCTGGTTTTTTTTTCTTTGTTAATTAAACATATTTTTGAGAACCTGTTTCAGAACTTTTCACAGAATTTAGTTTTTAAACATTTTTTGGGAACACTTGGTAAAATTTCTTGATTTAAAGTAGTTCTGTGTCTGACGCATCCCAAACTTGCCTAAAGAAAAAGTTATGTTCTTGGTTATTCCAGCATCTCTGAACACAACACTTTAAACAGGTCAGTGTAACAATATTTGCTATAAAATATTAACTCCCAAATCCATCCATTTCTGAAAATTACAGCAAAAGCAAATGTTGTATATTCCCTTCAATAAGTTTAAAAGGTGGCATTTGAGGGAGAGGGATGTGCTGGAAATGCGCTAAACACCGCATATTGTCCAAACACGGCTCCAAAAATATATTTTCGTTGTGAGCTCCATCTCGTAACTTGGCCAATCAGGCTACAAGGAAGGGAGAATAGAATCACCATGGCGCCAAGCAACCAATGGAATCTCAGAACCTGAGAGGACATTGCCTGTTCTCATTTTATGAGATCAGGTTCCAGTCTAACAACACATCAATATTCAACCTGACGTTATACAGCTGCTAAATTGATTGGTTTGCTGCTCCTCTTTTCCCAGGTGCCCTGAATGTGTCCACATGCTCACCGGGCCAAGTCATCACGGAGCCAGGGGCCAAGAGCTCAGCGGAGTGCACCCAGTGCCCAGCCGGCTACATCTGCACATTCGACAGCATCAAGGCCGAGCCATGCACTCCAGGTAGGCTGTCATTTATGCAGATTTATTCATTTATGCGCATATCAAAATGTTTCACTAATCTCTTGACAACTGTTTACATGTAGTAGGTCAAGTGTAATGCCATCGTCCTAGCTATTCTTCATTCTGTCAGCTGCCTTGATTGTTTTTCTGTTTTGAAGCCTTTATCTTGAGTGACGTTAGCATTGTGATTGTGGTCCTGTTACATTTATTTTTATGAAATTATTTTTTTTTCAAAATGGTAGCTTTACATTATTTAAAAATAGGAGATTTAGGATTCATAAAGTAATCAAATGTATTGAAAACAGGCTTACAGTAAATCTCTAAAATAGATTGATGCATGCAGATTTAATTCGCTAAATATGTGTATCTAAAGATGAATCATATCTTGTTTTGATTTCAATTTTTTTTTCCCTAGGGTTCTTAGTGAAACATTGAAAAAACAAATTAAGAAACTGGCATTAAATTTGTGAAGTGAGACACAAACATTTGTTTGTGTTTTGCTTTTTTTCTTCGGGTTCTTAGTGGAACATTCAAAAAAATATTTTTCAGAAACTTGCATTGAATATAGTAGTGAAACACAAACATTTGAGAAAATTGTCTTATCTCGAAATTTTTCCCGCTTTTTTTCAAACGCAACATCCAGCCAAAGAATGTATGCAAAGAATAATGTCATTTTTTTTATATAGCACTTAACCGTCAAATTAATGTTTTTCATGAAATGTAAAACATTTCTTTAAAACAAATGCTCTCTGTTTTTTGTCTTGTTTCCAGGTTACTACTGCGAGTTTAACGAGGATCCCAAGCCCTGTCCGAACCGGACCTACTCAGACGAATCGCAGGCTACTAATTCCAGCACGTGCATGCCGTGCCCGTCTGGCTATTGGTGCAACTACCCAGGTACATGCTTGGCCTTTCATTGGGTGAAATGTTTTGATGAAAAGGTCATTGGTGGAACAGTCGGGGTTCCCAGCCAGTCTGGAAAACCGTGAAGATGAATTTCCATTTTTTTCTGTCGGGGAAAACTCAGGGAATGTGACAGTGACCCAGACGGAAAAGGTATTTTGCCAGTTTGGCGTGTGTGCGTCTTGTGCCATGCGTCCCAGTTGCGTCCAGTAACTGACTGGCTATGGTGGCTTTCTAGTGTTCATGCAGTGTGAATATTATCAGTATCTTAGTTGCTTTGCTGCAACCAACACTTGACTTCCTAGCTACCTTGTTAAATGAAAATATTTCTCATGGAATTTTGGAAATTCCTTATCGGGGAAAACCTAGGGAATTTTATTTTCATAAAGACCCCGGAACCCTGACAGTAATGGTCGGACTGCCTGTTTCAGGTTTCAGGATTATTTCCATACTATAAGGTACGTTAATTACATGGGCAAAACTTTTTAACAGAACTTGAAATAATAATATGGGGAGGTCAGACAAGAGGCCGAAGCTTGTACTGGGTCTGCCCCCTTCGCACAGAATACATTTGTGATTCATATTTTGGTTTCTGAGATCTCTTCAATTTCAATTTGAAAGTTTCTTTTCAACATCGTTCTTTATTTCTCCTTTTTTTGTAAACAGCCATGACAGACTTCACAATTAGTCCATGTCCGTTGGGTCACTACTGCCCCATTGCTACCCCAGAGCCTATCCCCTGCCCTCCAGGAACCTACAGGGACACGCAGGCTGCAAGAGGTATATTTGAAATATAGTATTTTTGAAATCCTTTCACCTGTATAGTAACGGCTGTTTTCTAATGATTATTCCACTTTGCAGTATTTGTTCAAATATTTAAATATTTGAGCATCGACATTGATCTATATGAAATATTAGGAACATCGTGTAAGTATCGATATATTTGTCCAAGGTAGTTGCTAGATGTTACTGATAGGACTTATCAATTATTCAAACTTGAGTTCATTTGAACATTGACATTGAGCTAAAATGAAATATTAAGAACATTGCGTAAGTATCAACATATTTTTCAAAGGTAGCTAACTGGCAGTTTTACTGAATGGATTTTTTTAATGCTGTGCATGTTCGAATAATTTAGCATTCAATTATTTGAACTTTGAGTATGTTAGCATTTCCAAATGTTCGAACATTGACACTGAGCTCATTACAATTTTAGGATTATTGTGTACGTAATGATATATTTTTTCAAGGTACATGTAACTGACTAGCTTATATTTTACAGATTTTAAACATGCAAAAATGGATAATATTCCTCACGAAAGCTCTCAAAATAAATTGTGAAAAGAAATTGTCCACAAAAATGTGGCATTTGATAAACAATAAAACCACCCATTTATATAAATGACATAAAATGGATTTTTAAAGAGTAATCATTGATGTAGTTCTTCTATATATCCTCTGAAAGTAACTTCATTTTCCAATTTTTCTTCAGGTCAAGATGAATGCTGGGTTTGCCCTGCCGGCTTCTACTGCCCCAACGACACGGCCAGCAGCTATGGCATTGAGTGCTTGGAAGGACAGTTCTGCCCTGAAGGCTCATGGGAACAGAGAGATTGCCAACCGGGTAAGTCCGTAAAAATTACTCACTGGACATCAGTGAAAACCATAAAACAGATGGGAAAATGGCCAACACTTGCTGCACGCTGTATTGTGACTCACACCAGTTATACGTATCATCTAGTTGACCTTTAAAGACATATAGGATCATGTGCTTTTAACGCATGTAGCTCGTTTCCAATAATAACACTCAAAACCCAAAGAAGAATGTTCAAAAGCTAACCTGTTGACGTTTCAGCTCAGTGGATATTACACTTTTCGAGAAAACATTAAAACGAAAACATGCAGACGAAACACAATTGATCACGAAATGCAATTTGGTCCGTTGCACTCTTTATTCCAACAATCATTCAATTGACTGATCGTTGGAAATCACCTACATTTCATGATTTCTTCTAAATGACAGCAAGCCAGATAGAATAATTTCACAGGGTGTTTAGTATCATTTAGTATTTAGTATCTATAATCCAAGTAAGCATTTGCATAATAATTTGTTGGGTTACTTTTGGCGTAAATACAAATGATCCTATATGCATTTAAACTTGTGTTTCATGTTACTGACATGGTCCTCCTTTTCTTTCCCCAATTTAGGATACTACTGTAACGCTTCCTTGACCCAGGAGCCGTGCCCCTCTGGCTTCTACTGCCCAGTCAACTCCAGCTACCCCATGCCCTGCCCGGCGGGACACTACTGTGGTGATGACTGCGACACTGAACCCTGTGCAGGTAAGGAAGCGTCTAGTAGAATTCATTATTTGACCTTATCCAAGTAGACAGTTGTTTGAAATTAATATACATACATGTACGTATTAGTACGGGCAGTGCCAAATGTTGCAATGAAGTGCCCGTCAAAACGACCTACGTTTTACTTAAATACATCAGTCCCTGTAGTGCCCAATACTGCCCTGTCTGTTGCTCCCTGTACTTCCCTAAACTGCCCAAGTACTGAATGGGTTTATGCATTCATCAAGGGATAAATACATTGTAATACAATATGGTACAAGCAACAATGGTTAATCATTCAGAAATTAGTAAAGACTTTTTTTCCAATTTTTTTTGTTCAACTAATCACAGGAGCCATAGTGCCGGTCAAATGCCCGCTAGGCTACCGCGAGAAAGATGGATCCCGCCGCTCCACGTTCGCCAACACCTGCGAGATCTGCCAGGCCGGGTACTACGGCAATGAGCCAGACCGTGCCAATTGCAGCATCTGCCAGGCGGGCGTGGTCTGTCTGGAGGGGGCGACGACCGACACCCCGCAAGGCAACGACACCAGCCACGGGGTCAACGTGACCAACTCCTATCCTTGCCCATACGGTAAACACTCTGGTTCATTTTGTTTTTACCATGGGCTTTCTCAATAGTTTGTCAGCCAGTCTTCACAAGCCAATCACAATTCCATCACAAGTCAATCACAAGACAGTCACAAGTCAGTCACAAGTCAATCGCAAGTCAATCACAAGTCAGTCGCAAGTCAATCACAAGTCAGTCACAAGTCAGTCACAATTCTGTCTCAACTCAGTCACTAGTCAGTCACAAGTCAATCGCAAGTCTGTCACAAGTCAATCGCAAGTCAATCGCAAGTCAGTCGCAAGTCAATCACAAGTCAGTTACAATTCTGTCTCAACTCAGTCACAAGTCAGTCACAAGTCAGTCGCAAGTCTGTCACAAGTCAGTCACAAGTCAATCGCAAGTCAGTCGCAAGTCAAGCACAAGTCAGTCACAATTCAGTCACAAATCTCTTGACAGAGTACATGTAAGGCATCTGTTTGTTCGTTGTCATAGTTTATCTGTGATTACTTGTGAGCTTATTCATTATACTATAATATTATTTTGAAAATGTGACCAAGATACTGAACAATAAGAGATAAAAAGTGAAAAAGAAATTTAAACGTAGGTAAAACTTCCAGTGGGATAGCTTGAAATTTTAGCCCCCAAAACAAACATTCGGAGAACACTACTATTATAAAATTTACAAATCTTCATTTTAACATTATTGGCTAATAACTGAAAAAAGATCTTTTCATAAAACCATGTTGCAATAGTCAAATGTCATTTGCTAGAAAAATCTTAGTGAGTAATTAAGTTGATTTAATGAACTATTTTTTTTTCAAGTTTAAAATCTGAGCTCAGAGTGTCGGTTTGCAAAAAAAAGGAAAAGAATTTAGACATGTTTCTAGCACTGATAGGATTGCTATTCTATGTCCATCTAGGCTACTACTGCCCAGAAGGATCAGCCATCGAGATCGCCTGCCCCATCGGGGTCTACAACGACGCACAGTTTGGCATGTCCCTGGCGGACTGTCTGGCCTGCCCGGTGGATCACTTCAATCATCTGGAAGGGCAAGACGGCTGCTTCCACTGCGGTGCTGAAGCCTACCAGCCTGAGATGGGACAGGATCAGTGCATATGTACCGGCGCAGGCAAACAATTCCAGGTATGTTTATGTTGGGGAGAAGTAGTGTCGTTCCTCATGTGTCATTGAATTATTCGTCCTAGCCAACGGCCTGGCCGCGCTGCAGAATAGAAGTTACATTCCAAGGTAATAGAAGTGCCATTCCATGGTATTTTCAGTTACCAATCAGATGACGAAGTTTTAATCAAAATAATGAAAGTTTCACATTCATGCAATGGAAAGAATAATTTCATTCGGTGACAGATTGAATGTCCGGCTTTACCTCATGGAATGGAACATTCCATCTGTCATCTCTTGCAATAATGTTTACCATTGCACTCAAACATACATTAATCGTATATCCAGGGGCGTCAATCGCTTCTCAAAAGTGGGGGAGGGGGACATACCTTGATCAGAAATAATGCGAGCGCGAAGTGCAAAGCCCTTACAGCTAAATGCTCATGTGGTGTGATCTGAGGCAATTTCTGACCACTTTAACCAATATTTTCTGAGCAAAAGATAATGATTTAAACATCATTTTTGAGGTTGAAGTCTTTGAATAAGCTATTATTTTCTCAGCTAAAGGCGTGGGGTTCGAGGCCCACTTAAGGGCCCCGAAAAAAATTGATTCTAGATGCTCTGTGGTGCGATCTGAGGCAATTTCTGACCACTTTAACCAATATTTTCTTAGCAAAAGATACATTGTAGTACATCATAGGGCCCTGTAAATGAGGCATGAGTTCAAAAATCTGGGGGGGGGGACATTTGATATTGTGGCCCCCACCCTTCAAAAAGTGGGGGGGGGGACATGTCCCCTTGTCCCCCCCGGGGGGACATGTCCCCTTGTCCCCCCCAGGATTGACGCCCATGCGTATTTCACCCTTCACTGAAGACGTGATTAGAATTAACACTTACGTGGATAGGCTGTCAAAAACACAAAAAAATTGTATAGACATGCTTCACAATAATTTCTCATTGCACAATGCTTCTTATTCCAAGCCTTTCATAATGAAGGCAAATTTTGTAATGCATTTATTTCATTTACTCACTTTTCATTAAAACAACAAATACAGACTGTTATCTGTTTTGAAAGATCTTGGGCCAGTTCATACTCGGTGCGAAAGTGAACGCGAATGCAGATTTTGTCAGGACAAGTTTTTGGCACAGCGAATTTGAACACATTTCAACTCCGGCGAATTTTGCAGCAAACGCTTAGTGACATAAAATTCACATTCGCATTCGCATGAAGTATGAACAGGCCTTTAGTCCCTGTATCGTCCCAAACCTCCCTGCCTGTTACTGTACTGCCAAAGTTTCCTAACACTTAATGGATTGAAGAATTTTTCAGGGAATAAATATAATGTAATATAATGGAATACACTGTGTTGAAATGTAATATACAGGTGCCAATACGTTTGAAAATTGAACTATATGATGAAAACTTAAGAAACCTTCAACATTTTACGTGTATCTTAAAAACACACTGACAAAAACAAAGGGGCCTGCTTGTTCTTATGGCCATTTTCATTCAAGTTGCTTTGGTGCACTATACGGTCTCTAAAAGGTTAACAGATAATTCTAATGTCTGGTACCCTGTGTCCCTATATCAACAGCCTAGTGACCGTAAGTGCCTGTGCAAGCAGGGCTACCAGACTCTCATCGGACGGGAGCAGGATTGCGTGGAGGAGGTGTACGACATCTGCATAGAGGGAACGTCCCGCAACCAGAATGGAACGTGCCTGGACGCCGCTGGATGGGAAGAATACTGCAAAACAGGGGTAACAGAAAACACCAACAAAAAAGCTTAAAAAGTAGAACTACTGTTTGAAACTGAAGGTGTCAAATAATATCTCATGTGACATGCTCTACATGTTATTGTTACATGCATGCATTAATTTGTGTATTTTTCATTTGAAGTACCCAAAAATAATGTGTAGCTTTTTTGTAATAAAATTTCATTTGAAATAGCACAGACAAAAACGATGACAGTTGTGACTAAATGTGAACTGTTCTCTATTTTTCACTGTTGAGTTGTCCTTGTGCAAAGAGTCCAAAGGTAATGCTGGCATTTTGAGAGATGTGATCTGTCAGTGTTGTAGTCGAATACCTTTCTATGAGTACGAGTCCAATGGGCCATAGTAATTCCTGAGAGAGTTTACTTGGTTTCAACAATGAAATATATGGACGATTGAAAAACTATAAATGGAATAAATCAAAGTGGAACAGTCTTTAACTGAATATTTTCCTTTTGTTCTTACTCAGGGCGGATGTCCATCTGCAGAAGTCTACCTTGGTTATGACGTGACACTCTCGCTCTGCGTTTGTAAGGTTGACGACCTCCAGGAGATCTGTGACCTGGAGTGTCGTCTCAGCCAACGCAACCGTATCAGCCTGGTGTGCGACGACCCACCTATCGTGTGCATCGAGTACCCCAGTGGAGAACAGGTGAGTTTTGTTTTATTGTTTTAACAAAACGAAGGCAATTTTTATTGTTATCGACTTTCCCCCATCATGCTTTTTAAAAGTATGGGAAACCGGATGGTCTTTGTGGTACTTAGATGTCAAGCGATCAGACCCTCACATCTCTTGCCTATGTGTCTTGTTCTCCAGACCAAGATTCCTCTGACCAGTCTCACCAAGGTGATCAACGCACGCAACGCCATCTCAGCTGATCAGTGTGAGTCTTTGGATGGCAGTAAGCAGGTCATTCATATCACTGAGGCCAGCGGTAAGTCTAGCTTCTTAAAACTGATGCATGTAACTAGCTCTTTACGCAGGTTTTTTTTTACCTGCCATGCTTTATTCCTGTCATTTGTTTTGTAATTGGAGAGCTTCACAGGGATGGATCTAGCTTTCCCCCGCCCCCCCCCCCCTTTTTGTTTATATTTTTTGGTCGGCCACTTCGGTGACCTTTGAAAATTGTTGAAGGCTTTTCCTATACCTTCTTATCATTATGCCCTTCAGCCAAATACACGTATGCTGAATATTTGAAAGTCGATCATCAACTGAATATCCAATCATCAACTGAATTTCTGACTAGGTTTTTAATTTTTTTTATTCAAACATTCAAAAAATGTTAGCGGTCTTGGGGAGATGATGAAAAACGTTTACTGCTGTGTGGTTTTGTGTGTTTGTCAAATGCTACACTTTTGTTGAATGCCATTTTCGCTATTGTTGTATTATAGATACCAGTAGAGTACTAGGATGGTATTGCAGTGTTCCTGATATTACATGTTCAAAACCCGCTCCAGTCAAATCTTTCTTTTACCTTAGCCTGCATCAGGGTTACTTGGATATTGCGGGACAATAACACACAATTAGAAAGTGGATGATGAGCTCCGTGCGCCGACGAAAGAGGACGCCTTATTACCTAGCAACGACGTCCCATGGGCGGGACATTTCGCTGGTTGACGCGCACCGTTCCTTGTGTGTGACGCACGCACACTAGGGGATTTGTACTATGTACACGCAGTGGCCGCGCTTCGCGGCAAATGAATTGCAGTCAGGCAAGATGGCGTCGGTCGGTCACCCCCACTGTTCTTCCTTTGCCGGTGAGGGGGTACTTGTGAACGGAGCGGATGGTTTCCCTAGCCAAGTATTTGGATGCAACTCACGTATAATAATGGAATAAAAACGTGCTTGGCCGGTTTTAAACAATAAAGTTTAAAACTGGCTAGGGTCTCCCCCAACTCTCCCTTTCTTACCGTCAAGGGAGTGCACAGAGCCCATTGAATGATTTATTAATCCGTACACTCGTGCATTTCTTCCAAAGGTCAAGGGATGCTAGGCGTTTACGACCCAGCCCCGGAGCAGGTAGAGAGCCTGATCGTACAAAACGCCAAGGGCCTGAACAATGCCACCACTGTCAACGGTTCCTCCACGTACACGGTCTCGCGTCGCCGTCTGCTGTCTGTCTTTGACAACTCGACGATGACACGAGGTGGCAGCCGTCGCCTCTTGTCCAGCTCGGGGGTTCCAGGGTCCACCTTTACAGGTATTTCTGACCCGACGGTGTGCTTGAAGTACGGCGAGACCATGATGTTCTACGTGGACAACGAAAACTATCCCGTCTATGACAGGTGAGTTTGGGAGAATAAAGATTGACTTAGTTAGTATACATACATATCGTCGGTCGCACCACGATGTGGCATATCGTGTGCACAATGTTCATAGATGATATGTCATTTCGTGGTGCACCCGACGATATGTATGCATTTATCAAATTCTCAGTAGCCAATAATGTACATATTGTATGCTTTATTTAGCTTCAATGCTTCAATCTCAATCGTAAAAAATGAATAATTCACTTTAGCTCGCTCGAAGGATAGTTGGACGACTCATGTTAACTATTTGGAACAGGTACCCTTGGCACTGTTCCATAGCTGGTTATCAAAAGCTGCACCTATCGGGGAGCCAGGATCAAAAATTTACATGATGATGCTGTTGGTGTGTAGGCATAAGTTACATCGCTATTATAAAGCAACCACTGGGTCGATTAATGGTCCTCGCCGAACTTCTGAATGTCAACATTTCTTTTGTTGGTCTTTGTTGTTTCAGAGAGAACCTGTACAACACCAACGAGCAGTTTGACTACGGCGGTTTCCGTGAGTTGCAGGAGATGCAGACTCAGATCGGAACCTCCACCACGCTCTTCACCTATCGCTTTGTGGATCCTGGCGTGTACGTCTTCTCTCTCAGCAGCAACGCAGAGCGAAAGATGGTACGTAATCGTCATGTTTGTTGTTTGTTTTTTGTTCTTGCTTTTGTTATTTTTTAACAAAGTGTCACTTGGAAGAGTTGGTTAGTACAATGAACACTAAGTCAGATATGTGGCTGAAGCATACATTGCTGTTTGCTCCTAATTTGTTGTACACCACGTTAGCACTTTTATTACATTGTAAACACATTGTATTACATTGTACTGCAATTTATTACCTTGTTTATCATTGTATTTACTCTGTGATAAGTCATAAACCATTCAGTGCAGGGGCAGTTTAGTACAGTAAACGGAAAACATGTAGGGCGGTACAGGGCAGTGCAGAGACACATGGATTTATCATTGTTTTGGTGGTTCAACAAATCAATTATAATTAAACAATAAAGTTAAATGGCTTATCTGATAAATTTAAAGACAATTCAATCCAAAAATCCATTACGAAGCTGCACACACAGATGAAACATTCTTTTCTAGCATAATTCACTGATGCTGATAGAAATATACGTAAACTGTTGAGTTATTGATGTAGAATTAAAATACCCAAAAGAGATGGGTAGAAAAGGTGTTAAAAAAAAGATATTTAATAAAATTGTGTCTAACCCTTGCAATCTAGTTGTCTACAAATGAAAATCATGTAAACAATCAGCTTTTTGTTATTTATGCCTTTTATTCACACAGATGTCAATAATGTTAACTTAAAATTGCATTTTGCTTTTTTAAATGACTCCCTTTTTCCCTCCAGTATGTGCGCGTCATGGCTCAGAATGCCCAGTGTTCAGAGGACGGACCGTTCTTCCCTGCCACGCCACGATACATCGTTCAGAACGGCATCGCCGTGGGCCAGTCTATCTTGCTGGCTCCCGATTGGGTGACTATCGGTCTGGTGCTCGGACTCATCCTGCTCCTCACCATCCTGCTGGTGCTGGTCCTGGTGAGTTCAGTGGGCTCTGTGGGCTCTGTGCACGAACAATAGGCAAGATGGCCTTCAATGGGCCTTCGACACCAGGGCTCAATTTGATGGCTCTGCTAACTAACGCAATTTCGCTCTTATGATCATCAATCTGTGATAACAGCACTATAGCGACACAATTCTGCTGTAATCTCTGTAAGCACAAGATCCTAAGTTATGGGATACAAGAACATGTGCATCAGCCAAAATTCCATGCTAACCTCCGTGAAAAACACTTACCGTAAGCACAAACTTTCTGCTACAGTATCCGGGAAATTTTGCTAACACCAAGCAGAGTTTCCCGTTGCCGATATTGAGGGGTTTCTTTCCATACAAAGGGTGATAAACATATTTTTTTGACATTGTTAATACTCAGACCCCGATTTTCAGAAAAACAATTTGAAAATTGTGGACAAATTTGGGACTTAGGTGGATTTTGTATTTTTGTTTTGTTTTTTACCTTTTGGTCAGATGGATATTTGGGATTTTATACTCTGTTATTCCCAACAAGTGCTCTTTAAACTGAGTTTATTATTCAGCCCAGAGCCTGAAATTCTCATGTGAATAGCTGTGTTTATACTTATATACATGTACCTTTTTTATACTTTTTTATTTCTAACCCCTTTTATGGGGGAAGGCTGTGTTGGTTTTCTTCATCCAGTCTAATTTTACAACAATATTCTGACAATCTCTCTTGGAACAGATTCTCTTCCGCAAGTACGGCTGGGGCAAAGTCTCCTACATCCGACCCAAGTACCGCGCCCTGATCCAGAACCACAACTTTGATGATTATGCTTCTAAGGGGTCCGCGGTGCACCCGGTCAAGAAATACCACAGGGCACTGGAGGGGCGTGCTGAACATGGGGACGGGGCAGAGGGAGGGGTTGTCATTGACGGCAAGTTAGACAGTTTGCCTGATTCATTAACTAGTTCGCGCCAGGATTATCTTGACAAGAACAGAATGAGACGCAGGATTTTTGTTCACTCGACCTCAAGCCAGGCGGGTTGAAGCCATCACCCTTGGGCAGCACACTCATATTTCTGGCCACGCACGCTGCGAGCTGGTCGCGTAGAGATATTTTCGGCCTTGCTCGCTGCGGGGTTATTTGTCATCTGTTCCGAATACCGCAAAACCTTTTTGTGTATACACCTCATCAGGCGCGAACTGGTTAAAGATGAGCAGTCCAGTCAACACACATTGGAGTGCCGTGGCCTTGTGGTCTGGACCATTGAACTCATGGTCTCTCGGGTTGCAGCCAACCCGAATCTTTTTAATTTTTTTCTGAGGACTTCCATTTACTGTCCAAATAATGCACACATAGTGCATTTGCAGCCTGAGTTTTCCGTCAAGAAAAGCTTGCTTGACTATCAGTCTGAGCCCAGCAAAGGGCTGAAGAAATAGGCCATGTTCTGAATTACGGGGCTTCGCTCAGCAATCGCATAGCAGTATAACACATGAGCTCATGGAAGCTGCTGAAGTCACTTCCTATAGTCCATTAGGCCCAAAAAAAGTCTCCGGTTTCTGGTATGCGCGCGCGTCGCTGTAGCCATGCGCTTCGGCAAAAAGGTGGTTTTTTTTTCAATGTAAGATGATGTCTAAATACTGCCAAACTCACTGGTTTGACTGGAATCCTGCTGCTGCACAATTTTAATGTGTTTTTAGATGCGGTTACGATCGAGTATGAGCTTTATGTGGCCTCTCTGGACTCCCATATATTTTGCACTAAATTTAGTCGGGCACCATTTGCAGTCATCAGCCGACATTTGAAGCAAAAAAAAGTAATAAAAAAAAAAAAAAGCAGCGTCGCTGCACCACTTTTGGGGCAAGCTCCATACCAGAAACCGGAGACTTTTTTGGGGGGGCTTATCATGCTATAGCCATCTTGATTTTTTTCCCATTCGATCAACGTAACCAAAACGAGGCTGGAAGAGAAAATAGTCTGGTTCCTTTTTGCACATAACATATTATCATTCAGTACTGTTATTGGATACAGGGAACATGACTGAAATGGTGGCAGCATGATAAAGGCCTATAGATCCTGGTGTTGCTGCTGGCCGTGTGCAGGTAAACTTCATGCCACCTCACTATTCCTGTGATTTCAGGTTCAATATCAATTTCTTTTTCCCCATTTCAGATTCTTTTGAACTGAAAGGTGACGAGTATTGGGACTATGACAAGCAGGTTGATTTTGAGGCCTTCAGCACAGCAGACTTCTACGGGCATCTCGCTCAACAGTCTCGTCATGTGACCTCGGAGCTCGGACGACAAAAGGAAGAGGTACGGTTCAGAAACTGGAGTCATTTTTTGCTGGACCCAACCAATCGACTGACTAACTGAACCAAAATTTAATTGGATTTTTTTCTGAAACTGTACCGTAACTGGAAGTTGTTTTTATTTATTACTTTTTTCAGGCCAAGGCTTTGTACCAGAAGCTGTCCAACCAGGCCGAGAACCTCAAAGGATTGTGGGTAGCCAAGATGAACCTGAAGGGACGCAGCGCCCTCGCGACAGAAGGAGACCTGGAAGCATATGAGCGCAAGAATGAGGAGGTGGGGTACCACACATGCAACTCACACTGTTTTCATTAACGTATTAATCCATGTATTACATTGTATTACATGTAGTACGTTTTTTATGACTTTGTATTGTGTTACATTGTATTACCTTGTATTGCTTTGTATTACATTGTGTTTGGTGGATCTACAGAGACTGACTTAAACTGGCTCCAAATCTGATGTTTTGAGCTTCAGTATTATATCTTGATATGAAAACATGGATAATGGGAGATATTGTCATTAGAGGGATGCATAGTCAAGTGCCAGTGCCATTTTGCAGATGGTCATACATGTATATTTAAATTACTCTTCAGTCAATGTTCTCTGTTGTTTGTTGTTGTTTTTGCCATATCACTGCACTTTACTCAGCAACTTCCAGACACAGGTTCTTGTGGGCGCTTTAAAAACTTCCAGATTATGTTGACTGCAACAACTCCGGCAGTTGCGGGGCAAGAGTGACCATTTTTTTGTTAAATCTGAAGAAAGGCAGACAGTTTTTATGATGTTATTTGTTTGCATCTGGTTTTTCAGCTCGAGATGGAGTTGGAGCGGCGCAAGGAGCTAGGTTTCCGCTTCGAAGCCATCTTGAAGCGACAGCTGGAGATCAAAGAGGAAGATGAAAAGAACAGAGAAGAGCACCAGGTCAGTATCCACACTAATTACCTTTGGGATTTGGGATAGAAGAAAAAAAGATGGGGAAAAAAATAGATATCGCGAATGAACAGAACGCAGGGCTGTTCAAGACTTTCGATGTGCCCTTCCCGTCTATCAATCAAACAGCCCACATTGACCAATCAGATCACAGCTCAAAGGGGGGCGGGGCTTATGTCGAATCCAGAACAGTCCATTGAACAGTCCATTTTTTATCCTTGTGAATAAAATTGCATCCTCTTGCTATTTTGAGTACACAGTAATATCAGGGGTTTTTATGTTTTTATCCATCTTTTTTTGTTGTCTTCCTCTTTAGGTGTCATACCTATCAGCCCTGCGTGAAGCGGTCCGCACCCTGCATGATTACACAGAGAGCACGACCAGCGGAAAGAAGAGCTTGGAGCAAGAATTTGACAACACCACACAGAAACAGTGAGTCCTTCAAAACGTCTTCAATTGTGATGCGATCTAGCTAAATGAGTCTCTTGTCGGCCCATATCAAATGTTGGTTTTTAACATTTTTGAATAGAGTTATCTGTTATCTTCTATTTGGTGAAAACCCCATGGGAATACCACTTTCCGTTCAGAAATTGTGGAACTAAGAACATAGCCAGATCAGAAAGAAGAAACCAGAGAAACCAAACAGAGAAATCAATGATTCAAAATTGAAGCTTTTAGTAAGCAACAATAAACATGCTTTATTTTACGTTATTGAATATTAACTCTCTATCAAAGATGTCACAGTTTAACTACATGTACTTTATCGTGGATTTTCTCAGAAAAAAATTGTTAACATGAAAGAGGACATATGTAGCCTTCCGATTTTACAAAAACAAGTCAATTTTGAAATTTCCACCCATACTGAACTATTTTGGGCTGCATCTTAAAATCATAATTGCCCACAAACAACTCATTAGGCTTGATCGCATCACAATTTAAGTGGCTCCAGTACAGAAAAACGGACCTATGTTACACTTTCTCAAAATCTAACATTTTCCACGTGTGAGGGTTTCACAGACTATGTCTCTCATATATCCTCCCCTTTCAAAATGAGACATAAAGTCGACATACCTAGTTTGTTCATTAACAACTGTAGTCTTGTACTACATCGTATCACATTGCATTTGTTCTATGATGAATGCATGCTGCCGTGGTTTTGTGCAGCACAGGGAGTATTAAACAGGCAGGGTACGTAGTTGGGACATGTACATTGACTAATGGTTTGAATCCCAAACCATGTGAAAGGCTTTCCCAAATGAAAGATTCCCTTACGGACAACAAGTGACACCCGTTGTTTCTCAAGTGCTGTTCGATGACAAAGTTCCATAACAACAAATGTAGTAACATCTTTGTTTTTTTTGTCCAGTGTGATCCGTCGAGTTGGAGCCCTGCTAGGCCGCATGTCCAGTGAGGTATCGGCAGAGGCCCAGCGTATCGGTGCCTGGGGTGTGCTAGGCCAGGGCATCGGTGCTCCCCTCCTTGCACCTGACACTAATACACCTGTACCCAAGGAAGAGCTATTCGGTAAAAGCCGCTAAACTTTTGTAGTTTGTTCAAGCTTATGCAGTTTCAACAAACTTAAAAAAAACCGAAAAGCAGGTTTTAAGTGGACGCAATTTTGATTTTAGGTTTGAGGGCCTGATGTTTTAATCCTAATATGAAATTTTTTTACCTCTGAAAAAAAATCGTCATTGGATCAAAATAAACACCCTCTTACTTTTATGATTTGTATATTTTCGGTCTACCCAGTCAGTAAGCATGTTTTAATTTCTCATTGAGGGAAAGTCCTGGGTAACAGTATGTTATGTCCATGACAGAGCTTTTATGAGCTCAGTGAATAAACCTGAAAATGTATGTTTCAAATCTTTTACATCCACCATCTAGCAACGGTCCAGGAGATTACAGACGTGGAGGTTTGGATCAGTTCTCTGAATCATTAATTAGATATCATGGTTAATTGGCTCTGTCGCAAACATTACACTTCCTTTAATAATGCTGGAATTGCCCTCCATGTATATTTGGACACTTTTGGGGCTGAAAATTAAAATGTTCAAACAGCCAATGTAACTCCTTAGTATTTAGTTCCAATTTCACAGACACAGAGATGCTAAGCGTAAAACTTTTTCTAGCAAATTTTTCAAAGTTAACATTTGCCAAAATCCAGTCACGTGAAGGTTTTTTTCAATTTGTGGCCCTTTTTTGCTGATTAGAAGGGTTTGGTCTCATCAAATGTTTGTGAAAATCAGCTTTGTATTAAAAATGATCTTCCGAATTACACGTGACACGGTGACGTCACTTGATACAGTTTTCCTGTTGAACTGAAAATTTTGGATTATAAAGATGAAATATCTACAACAGGAAAAGTTTTTCCTTTTTTTTTCTTTTTAAATTTCTCATTAAAAGGTCCCGATGGGAGTTTACAGTGCACGGACCTGGTTCACCAGAACACCACGACGGGTCTTATCGTACCAAACAGCGACGCTCGCATGCTATTGGCCAACGGTAAAGTCAAGAACATCCCTCCTGAATATTTCGTCCATCCTCAGACCGGTAACGCCCTGCCAATCCAGGGGAATGTTGGGTATGACCCTGTGACCTCCAGACTTGTCTACACCGTCGACTCCTCAGTCGGTAAGATTTCAGACTGTTGTCTTTCCAAAACATATCATCTGAGTATACCCAACACGATTTGAAACATAGTGGTATCCCCCATGTGCCTTTACCCTATACACGCCCTAGACTATTGCTACCTAGCATCCCCTCCCCAAAAGATATCTCAAAAGAATTCCTGAGATTCTGGTAACACAATGACCAACACCAAGGAGGGGGGGGGGGTCCCTCTGTCACATATCTTGCTACATATGCATCTGAGGATCAGGAGTTTAAATCCTGTGGTCGGTTAGTCATAATGTTTTGTCATTGTTTCCTTAAGCAAGCCTTTTTACTTGTACCTTTTCCGCCAGGACTACAGTAGTAGAAATAGGTACCTGTGTTTTTTAGAATTAGAATTCTGGGATGAGCCAGTATCCTATCTTCAAAAATATAGATATTCTTTGTTATTAGAAGCCAAGGAAACTGGAGATAAGCAATAACCTAAAAGCTACATGCATAATTATTAGCTTTAGACAAAATGGGTGCATTCACGGTATAAAATCTATGGTTAGCTTTATTTCCCTTTCAGGCATTTTTATTGGCTAATTTCAAATTTCCATATTTATCAGGTTTAATTAAGACTGGGTTGCACTCATTCTCTCTTTGGGATTTGGATTTTGCATCTCAAATATAGACTGACTGTCCTTCAATTCATATTTCTAGGTGATTCGCTCCGCTCAGACGAGCCCCTGATCCCCTACATTCCCTTCCCGACTGACCCCAACACGGGCCTGCCCGTCGCCAGCAAGCTGACTGCCACCGACCGTACCGGCGATCTCAAACTCAACGCCCCCGTGTCGGACCCAGACACGGGTCTCAAGTGTCCCATCGTGGCTGTCACCATCCACCCGCAGTCTGGGGTGGCGTACCCCGTGGCGGGGACCCACACAGACCCTGTGACGGGCCTGCCGGTACCCATTGAGATCGGTGCCATCATGATTGACCCCAGCAGTGAGCAGCCGGTTCCGGTATTGAGTGTGGCAATCGACCCTGAGACAGGTAAATCATTCATTGGTATAGTTCCTCTTTTAAATTTTTTTTTTCTGATTTTCAAAGCTCTTGTATACATCTGAGTATTAAGTGTTGAAGTCCTTATAGCAGGGTTCCCCCAGTCCTGGAAAATCCTGGAAAATCCTTGAATTGACTTGGAGAGTTATGGAAAACTCTTGGAAAATTTATAATCCAAGAAAAAGACATGGAAAAATCATGGAATCCAGCACATCCCATGCATGATGATGCATAACGTTTGGGTATGGCAGTCTTCCAGGTTGCGGTTGCATAACAATTCGCTGTTCTTGTATTTTATGCATGTATGGACTGTACTTGTAGCATGTTCTGTGCACCATTGGGACTCCTTTTGTTCTTATGTCAAACTGGAAAGCTGAAAGGGAGTGGGGTCCCTTGCCTCGGGGTGATGACTGGCCAGTGTATTGTAAATTATTCTCCTAAAAATGCCAAAACAGCATAGGAATTGGTTATGGAATGTCATGCATAATTTTATCCCGGAAAAGTCATAGAAACGTCATGAAATTTTCATTTTTTAGATCTCGATGAGACTCCTGTTTTAGGAAATTGAACTACGGCAAAGTTTTGTCTTCAGCATAATCTGTCACTCTGATCCAAGAAGTACATTGTGCATACAATATATGACACTGAATCTCTCTTTGTTACAATATGTTCCTCCACCAGGCGACGCCATTCCAATTGGCGGCACACGGCAGCCGCCCAACAGTATACACAATGCCTACGTCACCATGGTGACCGGCGACCGCTTCCTGGAGCCCCTCAGCAACCTGCAGGTGCTGATCCGCAGCGCGGGTCTCCACGACGACGAGGTGCTGCCCTCTAGTGGCGGCTATCAGACATTGCTGGATGCCAACCTGATGGCGTGTGAGATCCGTATACTGGAGTGCGTCAAGGCCTATCTGGATGCCGCTGTCGGTATGTTGGAGGATTTTTGTTTTAATCACAATTTTTTGAAAGCTTCACGGGACAGTATATTTGTAATATTTGGAGTTAACCCGAACAATGCATCAAAGCTTCATGAGAAGTTGCAGAAAGTTTAATGAAATACACAAGAAATAAGTAAGCCAAACAACCTTTTACAGGTTGAAAGAGGGATTTTGGACGCATGGGACAACAATACAATTTTAAAATGCTGATTTTTTATTTATTATGAATGTTTTTGTTTTGAAAGGAAAGATTAATAATCCGATGCTGGATGTGAGTTTAGTAATTGAGATTGAGTGCTCTTAATGGCAAAATTAATGTAACAAAAACCATAACAATATATATATTATAACAATAACCAAACCGTAAGAAGAAATGAACATTCTGTATATTTAACCAAGTAGGTTATTAAATTATACCAAAAAGCAACAAATAACACGCTAGCCAACCCCCCCCCCAAAAAAAAAAAACCCACTGGGAAAAACAACTGGTACTCATCTTCACAGGCCCGGAGGGAATGAACTGCCGCCATGAGCAGAGCCAACTGGAGACCGCCCTCAAGGAGCTGGTGAAGACGAGGCTGCGTTGCCGTAGTAACCACATCCCAGCCATCCACAACATCCAGCGCCGTCTGGAGCGCGCTTCCATTCTGGCCGTCAGCGGCGGCTCCCCAGGTCTGTGTTTAGCCCATTTTGATTTTAATAAGCTTTTTTTTTAATTAAGAGCACTAGTGATGAACCATCGCTGCAATAAATCATGGTTTTGAGAAAACAAAGCTTACAAAGGATTGCATTAGGAGAAAATGCCAAATTAAACAAGTGGTAACTCAAGGTTAAACTCGAAGGTTACACCTCATAAAGCCCTGTAGATCCGAGGGGTGAACCTGGAGTTATGGCCTGTTTAATTTGCGTTCTTTCATTAAGTTAAGATTTGTGTATCTGTTGTTACACTTACATTTTTACATTTTGCCGGTACGTTACAACTATTCATTTTAGTTAATATCTATGTTGGCATGTATGAGCACCCAGAGATAATTAAACCCAAGAGTCACAGAAACAAACTGCAACCTTACACATAATAATAATTTGCTTGTCCCATGGGGGGCCAGCCTATAGTCCTCATTGCAACTCACTGACTTACTGACAGACTCACCTGCTGTCTCACTGACTGACTCACTGACTCTGTCAATGTCACTTGTGAGCTATGCAGTACTGCAGGATTACCCCATAACTCCAATGAATGAGTTAAATCCGGCCCAACGTGTACACAGATGCATGAAAAGACTTCCAGCGAATAGCCATTCTGAACCAATGGAATAGAATTTTGTGCGCACTGGGCACAAACCGGTATTAGACTAACCTTGTCATGTTTTAAAATATCTTTGTAGGCATTTATGAGCACAGTAGGATAATAAAAGGAAAAATTGCCAAAGCAAAGCCATAATTTAATCAATATTTTGTTTTCCTTTGAAGGCATGTACGAGCATACAGCGACTGGCCAGATTCTACCCATACTAGTGGGCACCAAGATGACGGATCCTGGCGGTTCCGGTCAAGAGGTGGCCATCCTGGGCGTGGAGAGGAACGCCAAGACAGGATCACTGATCCCACTGGGTGGAACCATGGAAGATCCTGATGGAGATGGTAAGGAATTAGGTGGTACCCACCATACCCACCACTGCGGGTAAAAAATACAAGGGTTCGTGGTGGTTTCAACTGGTGTCAACTAGTTTCAAATGGTACTAGTTGATTTAGAAATTGGCGACTGGTTCTGAACTGGTTTAACTGGCTTATGACTGGTATTCTTGGTTTTGAACCAGCTTAAAGCCAGAGTCCATCATTTGCAGCTATGCAAAAAGTAACCGGCGTGATTATTGTTCAAAAACATACTTGGTTTAAAGATAGTAAGTGGACTAAACTCCCTGTGAAATTATTCTTTCTGGCAAGCTGTCATTTTGAAGAAATCAACGAAAGAAGGCCTTTCCAACGGTGCTTCTTAAGAAGCACCGTAGGAAATTCAAATTAGTAGTTCGTTTTGTTATTCGGCAAAGCGCGCGCAAGCATTGGCACGACGCACACGCGCGCGCGGTTGCTATAATTCGTCGGATCAGTGCGTGACATCACGTAGCTGCAATCGGCTAGTGAGAAAGTGTCTCGGACGCTGGATTCATGCCCAATTCAAAACATGATTCAGCAACTGTTGATTTGAATTCGAGATCCTAGAATGTTGGTTTTCTGGAAAAATGCAGCTGAAGCTAAGCTGAAACTTCATCAGATTGGTTGTTCAGCATCGTTCTTCAGATATTGAGCACTTTTGTTGCTTCAAACGAACAAAATGCACAAATTACAAATGATGGACTATACCTTTAACCAGTTCAACTATGTAATAAAATTAATTTCTGAACTCTTTCCCTACCAGGACTGGTTCCCATCATGATTGGCCGGCAAGCAGTGGATACCGTCACCGGTGACCTGAGCCCCATCACCGGGGTGCGCATCAACCCGGAGACGGAGACGGTCGTCCCGGTAACCGTCTCCGCTGACAAGAAGAAGAAACCACCTCTGGGAGCGGTATGTCTCATTTTTATCAAAGTATTTCATTTTTTAAATTTGTTTGGGTGTTTTGTTCTTAATTTGACAGTATTGGCCAGTTTTCATACGGATATCATTGACCAATTCTCTTGCAACAGGTTGCCATGCTGGAGGATGAGATTGTTGCTAGGCGGGGCTTCTGGCGTCGCCAGCGGCAACGGGAGGAGGAGCTAACGGCCCAGGAATCCCGACTGGCCAATCAGCTGCTGCTGGACATGGAGAACGTTGACGTCAGCAAGGTTTGTTAATAGTCTGTTGGTTTCTCCGCCCTTTGCATTGCAAAAAAAATCTCCAGAAACATCAACAGAAACATTGACAGTTTACAAATCGTGCTTTGACCAGCCTAGGCAATTTTTTCCACATCCAGTACACTGCGTATTGGGTGCGGAATAGTACATAGGCCCAAAATTGCCTAGGCCGGCCAAATTGTGGCACTAACCTGTGTTTATAATTGTTTATTTTGTATGGCTTTCTAAGGTTGGTCTTTCATTTGGCTTTTTGTTTGTCATTCAGGTTGAGGTAGCCCTTGACTCTTTCAGCGATGCGGCCAAATCTCTGGAGGACTCCAACAAGCGAGAGGTGACGAGACGCGTAGAGACCACGGAAGAACTGAACAATGTCCTGCCCCTGCACGTCATGGGAATACTCACTCAAGGTAAGCAGAAAGCATATCATACAACCGCTTACTAATTCTGCAATTACGATCTCCATTTCTACATTACATGCGTGGTGAGCAAAATAAAAAAAGGGCAACCGAAAAAACCCTGCATGTATGGGTTCCACAAAGACATAGACAAATTGGGAGACTAAAAAATTTATTTTAATTTCAATATTTGCCTTTCAAAACTTCTGAAGAGTAACCATTTGAAAGAGTCAATTTCTTCTTGGTAAGTATTATCTCTAATTTTGCACTGTTGATTTTTTGAATGTTTTTCTAGGAGACGACATTGAGAAGTCGTGTGAAGAGCGCCACCACGCCTCCCACCAGAAGTTTGTAGACACGGTGCGCAAGATCTACAACCGTCTGCAGTCGGAGGAGGACAAGTACAAGGAACGACTGGCAGAATTGGAGGTGAGGACAGTCGAGTGTGGACGACAAACTTTGTTGTGGTGATCTAGAGTTTTGGAGAAAAAGATTTTTGTAGTAGGTTGTGTAGATATGTGTAGTTTTACGTTTCTCATTGTTCCCCATGCCCATCTGGCCAAAAAAGTATGTCACGTTGTTTTTGAAAAGTATGTCACGTTGTTTTTTGCTGGTTAGGACGCCCTGAATCCCGATGCAGAGTCGGCCGTCGTGATGCGCTACCGGCAGGCCAAGTCTCGTCTCCAGGCTGAACTGAAGGACCAGCTCCTGACGCGCATGGAGAACCTGGACGAGGACCACTCGGCCCTGGAGTACACCAGAGAGAGGAGTGAACTGCTCAGCCTGGAGGCCAAGGCTAGTCATGTATTCGTTAATCTTCAATATGGATCTCTTGCACAGTGGATTGCACTAGATGACCATTTTCGAGAGCTCCAAAGCGATGGACGCATCATGTGCGCGTACTGGAGTTTGTTTCTGCGTTCAATAGGGGACGTTGAACAAAAGAGGACAGTAGGGTCCCTAATTCTTAGATACACCAGTATTTATATGTTTATTAATCTTTTCTTTTCATTCAAACAGGCCGTTCTATCGAACGCAGCCATCTTGGCCGGCGACTACGACGCCACCATGACAGGCGTTTATGGCGACAGCAACGTGACGGAGCAGTCCAGTCGCGAGATCATTCCTTTACTGCGACAGATCATCGCTATGCTGGAGAAGGGGGCGCACTTCACGCTGTCTGCTGAGCTGCTGCAGGGGATAGCCGGGGGCGACGGTGACACTAAGATGCATGTAGGTTTCAGTAACTGGAGTAATTTGTTATCGAAGTATTACATAAGGGCGATACGGTTCACCCATAGAGTCATATTTTATAAAGGCTAGAGAGTGCACTCGCTATGCTTCACGCACTACATGGACGTGCTGACATGGACACAGGTTTGCCATTCTGTTTGCATGTAGAGGCATAAATATCAAGCCATTTGAAACATCATTTGATTTTTGTTGAAGGCTTATAGGATCATTTGCATTTTTATATCCCTAAAAAGTAACATACCAAATTATTATCCAAAACTTACTTGGAAGGTATTCCATCTAGCTTGCTGTTGTTTTAAAACAAGAAATGTAGATGACTTTTTAATGATCAGTCAATTGACTGATTTTTTTAGTAAAGAGTGTTAAAGGGAAAATACAACATTTGCAAACATCAAAAAATAAAACTACCAAATCATTTTGAAATACCTTGCTGGACTGTTAGTGAATGACAGTGTAAAGCATCCTGTAAAATCATGGCACCTGGTATACTGTCATTTTCAGGAAAAGTGGTATTTCAAATACTGGCCCCAGTTGACCATCGTATTTGTTTGCAATCGATTACACACCTATGAACGGGTAGCCAGCTGCTAGACTGGTTCCTGACCTTACAATTCAATATGTAAACTGCTCTGTTTCTTTTTTTAAATGGTTCAGGTCCAAGACTACAGGAAAATGATTGTTTTTCTTGGTTTTTATAGCATTTTCGAACCCAAAACCTCAAAAAAGTGAGTGTAACTATATTTGCTATATATTTCCAACCCCCCAATTCCATCCATTTCTGAAAATTACAGCAAAAGCAAATGATGTATATTCCCTTTAAAGACGAAATCGTGTTTCATGATCAAATGGTTGTGCACGTTTTTTTAATCATTTTCTCGAAAAATTTAATATCCACTGAGCTGAAAATTCAACAGGAATAGGGTTTGAACATTCCTCTTTGGATTTTGAGTGGTGCTATTATTGGAAACGAACAAAATGCATGAACAGCAAATGAACCTATATGCCTATAAAGGACCTTTGAAAATTCAACGTTTTCCCCTGAACTATTGTCTGCTGTCCATTTTGTTTTTCTCAGTACGGCAAGGTGGCAACTTCAAGCAGTCGCACCGTCATCCAAGGTGATCAGTACAACGTCAACGTGGTGCAAGCCGACCATCTGCAAGTACCCCAGCAACCTGGCGGCGTGTCGTTGAATGTACCAGTCCGAGCTGCGGCCTCGCTTGGCGTGTCCGCCCGCTCGGAAGTTTCAAGTGAGTGTCAGTTGCATTCAAGTCTCAAAATCTGTGCTTACTACAAATACGTCAAGGTTAAATTAACCACCTGGGGTCCACAAACAAGGCTTGCATTTTCCATAGCTAACAAGTTTAAGAATTGTTCCCTTCTTTCTCTCTGTTCCATGTGCTGTGTGGGCCAGTTTACTTAGATGCTCTTAAATTTTACCAGTGACTGTAATATCAGTGTTAAAAATACACAAGTGTCCACAGACACTTCAACCACTTGCCGCCAGGATTATTTTTGTCCGCAAAACAAAAGGCAAGACATACGGGCCAAAGTTTAAAATTAGGTGAAAACACCACAAAACCGACTTCTTGAGAGTTATATGTACGATACTTCTCACTGTTACTTCATATACGGCAACAGTCCGAGGCCCCGCCATGGAGCAATATTTGCTACAACAGGCCTTGTGCAGCAGCTTAGTTCAAGTTCAAAACACGGTGTGTACAAAACCACGGGGAGCCACTGATACGTATACACACATCCACGGCTGGAGACTAGGGTGGAAAAGCTTGGGATTTAACAGGTCACCCTCACCTGCGAGCATACATTGCCAGATCATGCTTACACGTCCTCCAGCGTTAACTGGTTACAAACAGTTTTGTTTTCAGAATTTCATGAGAATTAATTTCATTTATGAGTTTTCATTTTCTTTGAAATAAATATATAAACACATTTGCAACATTTCTGGGAGGAGTGTTGCATTATTTCTCTGACCATACGTGGTCAAAATCAAAATTCCAGAAGCGTTGCCAACTGCGGAAGTGTGGAAAGTTTAGAAACATCTGAGCAAATTGAAACATAGGGCTCTGTTTTATTTGTATCCAGTGCAAAGTTCACGTGATATCCGCAGCAATCTGGTGGTCAGAAACAACCTGGTCTCTCTGACTGATGACGACAAGCACGCCATGGCCAAGTCCCTGTCTGAGAGACAGACCCTGGAAGCCATCAAGCTGGAGAGCCGTCTCCGAGAGAACGAGATCAAGGAGATCAACACGGTGGTGCAGGTAAAGTGCCAATCAGAGCTGGCATACAGTTCAAATGGACCAATCAGGTTACATTCGGTTTGAGAAACATCCAATCAGTGTTTTGAATTCTGGCAATTCTGGTTGTAGAATTTGCTTTGGTATGCGTTCATGTGGTTGTGAAAAAGATCTAATCTGAGAGCTTGGGTATTTTCTGTCCTTTAGTTCGGGTGAAGAATCACTCCCTCACAGGCCAGCCAATGAGAGCCATCTTATGGTCCAAATGGTCCAATCAGAATTTAGAGTTAACAATCGTCCAGTCAGAAAGCTTAGATACATATTGCCCATTAGGCGATAGTTTTTTTTAGAAATTTGGATGAAAAAGGTGTCCTGGTTTAATCAGAAGCATTTAGGTTTGAAATGTATCCACTGTAATTTTTTCATTTGTACAATGAGAGCCATTTTGTTTTTTCTGAATTTGCAAATTGTAATTTGGAGTGAGCAATAATACAGTCCCTTATTAAAAACTAAATGAAGTACACAGGGAAAATGGTGCTGATTTGTCAAAGTGGGAGGGTAGAAAGGACTGAAGATTGAAAATGTTCGAATTAAAGGCCTTAGTCTTTTCTTACGCGGGTGTTGTATTTTTTTTGCTCAGGCATCGGAGGCAAAGAAGGAAGCTATCTTGAAGGAGATGCAGGAGGATTTGAAGGAGAAGCTGAGGAGCGCATCCAGTGAGGAGGAGAAAACTAAGATCATGCAGGCCTTTGTGGAATCGGTCAGTCCATGCCTCGCTCACAGTCAACGTAGAATAATTATTATGTATTATTATTACCGTCCATTGTTTTCAAAAATTGTCAAAAAAAATTGCTTCTATCAAGGATCTGTTTCTATCGTATAACAGGCTTCCAAGGTAGCCGAGAACATTGAATCGTCCAAGCAAGATCAGCTGAAGAACATGCAGAAGAAACTGGCCACACGCCGAGCACAGGCCAAGAAGGACTTGCACAAGTAAGTCAGAAGCAAAGTGCGAATGTCCATCCAGTTCGGAAAGGATTCTGTGCCAGTATCACCTAATCACTGTTAACATGAAATCCTGGCGTTTTGTTTACATTTAAGTAAAAACAGAGAACTAGAAAGCAGGAAGTTGTGGGTTCAAGTCCCACCTGAGTTGGCCTGTGATTTTTTATCTCTCTCAAGCTCTCCGACAGCACCGAGCATACGGTGCTTATTTATACTACATCGGTGATGGGCGAAACCCCATATTAAAAATGTGCATCTCCCCGATGCAAATACCATCATCAGTCAGGATTTTATAAATGGCATGCTTTATATTATCAACTCCTATGTTTTATGGAAGTAGATTTCATTTTGTTTTAGTGGTCCGTGGCTTTGGCGGATTTTGTTTGTAGGGAAGTAGAGTCTGAGAACCATTTGGTTGATAGTCTGGTTCCAAGAGCCAAAGATCATTGACGTTGAATATTGTAGGGTTAGGGAAATAGACATTCGATATATTTCTTTTTTGGCTTGTTACTTCAGTAAGCACCTTGAGGAGGCGAGGCAAGAAGGACTCGGGGAGGAGGTGGTGCCTGACTTGACAGCCATGGACGAAGAGGACGCCAACAAGGAAATGCAGCTGCTCGCGCTGATGCAGCAACAACTCATTGCCGAGCTGCAGAAGGGATATGCGGAGGAGGATGAGGAGGTAGGGAGAATTCTGTGTTTACTGAACAATTGGGAGAATTTAGATGAGGTTGGGAGAATTAAGTGTAGAATTTGGGGTTGGTGGCATGAATGAGGAAAAAACCAACAAGGAACTGTAGCTGCAGACGATACGCAGAGGTAGATGAGGATATGGGAAGAATTCCGTGTTTACTCAGTGGTTGGGAGAATTGAGTGTTTACTTAGCATAAGTTGGTGTCGGTAAAGATTGACCGAATTTGGATATTTGAGAAGCAAATCATTTGCCAAACAGAAAACAAAGGAAACAAAATAAAATTTGAACATAATAGGTTTGGAGATTATTTTGTTTGTTTTTGATGGGAAGAATTTGGTTTGTGTAAGTTATGGCCCAACAAAAAGCAGAAATGATGAATAGGTATTGAGAACTTAATGAGTAGACTTTGATAAAGTGACGTTATACATTTAAGTCACTTAAACACTTAAAGACTCAGGCAGTGTCTTTTCCTTCCAAAAGGCTCTCAACACCTACCTTTTCCCCCAAACGTAGCTGCATGTCCTTCTTTGTTGTTTTTTGTCTTCTATTCCTCTTTCTTCCTTTCTAGCGCCTGGTATCCTTTGGCACTTTGGCGCTACACAAATCCAGTTATTATCATTATTATTATTATTATACTGAACTCTTTAAGTGGTAATACAAACTTTTCTACTGGTGTTGCATTGTCATGCCACAAACCACTCAAAAGCAACCTCTTAATATGTTGTTTCTTTTATCTTTCAGTTTTTGAACAAGAAAAGGAACGGCCTGGACGCAGAGATGGAGGAGAAAATGAGACTGCTGAATCTGGCCAACAGGCAGAAAGTAGCAGATGTCGTTGATGCCATCCAACAGGTAGTGCTTAGGGAGATTTGAACTTAATTTCATCCAAACAATCATGTCTTATTTATTGATGTTGATAGGTGCCATGTACTCTTCAGATTGTAATTAAGCACGTAAAAGCCAAAGAAATACATGTAGTTGGGGTCGGGACCTGTTTCGTGGAGCTGATAATACCTGATAAAAAACTCAGAACAGTTTTTAACAACTATAGGTTACCACAAAAAACACCCACATGATGTATAAACCTTTGTTTTTGTTTGAAATATTGTATTGGTTGCAAAAAGGGCATAAGTTTAAGCCTTGGATGGCAACAGATTCTGCTCCAAAATTGCATATTAACACACTCATTATGTGAGAAAGAGGCTTTTTATTTGTAATCCAGTGATATGATGGTAATCATTAAAGTATTCTTTATTTTGAAACATTGACCTTCCGTAGTTTGTCAACCCATAGTTGGCAATAAGGTTTCACTTTGTCATTAAAATGGAAAATGTTTATGAACTCATCAATATATTGAACTTAAAGCCTACATAAGTTGTGGCATTTTTTGGGACAACAGAAATTTTATAATCTATAATAATATATAATTCATGATCTCCATCTTTCTCTTAAAATCTTTTTGCTAGAAAACAAACGACATCAACCGCGGGAACAGCAACTTGAAGAACAAGATGAAGGAACGGCTGAACAAGCGGCGTCACTCCAAGAAGCACCTGGTACCAGATGGAATCGAACCCGGTACCGATGAAGAGAAGCAGTATGTTCAAGGTAAAGGGCCTTACAAATTGAACCCCATCTCCCCCAGAAAGAATCCAACAGATGGTGTACAGGTAAAATTAAACCAAAAACCTGACAAATGTTTTGACATGGAAGTGTCCTAAACATCCGAAGTCCAATGGACCATGCGTACTTCATCAAAATACAGAACTGGCTTATTGCAAATGTGCCTTTAATGCCATTTCAGGGAATGTATCGACCCTTTTTCTCTAGAGGGCGCCATTTTGCCTTGATATATCAGCTCAGCTTTTTCTCGTGCGTTTTTCTCTCGTGTTTAATAGTCGTGGAGTCTCAGATGGAAGCAGACCAGCAGCGCAGCATAGAGGCAGCCATGGAAGTGGCCCGTACCCTAGCCGACGAACAGCAGAAGGACGAACACGAGAAAGCTATCAAGGTACGGACTCTGCGTAAAAAAACACTCCCTCAGTGATCACAAAAAGAGAATAAGGCAGCATTGTTCAAGACATTACCCAGGGTTCGCCCTTAACTTTTTATCACTAGCCAGCTGGACTAGTGAACCAGACTCTTATCTAGCTCGCAGGCCTTTTCACTTGTCTGCAATTTTTTTGGCACCAGGTAAACAACAATGTGCATACACATGTAACTTTATATGTACAGAGTCTGTGTTGTGTAATTTGTATGCTTTTATGTACCTATATACAAAACGCAGCGCCAGGCAACGTTCATCCTTTAATTTATACGCTAGCAATTTCGGTGCAGGATTCAGCGGCGCTGTGGCATAAAACAAGCCGAATGCGCGCCAGCAACAGATTATTTTTCTCCCACGACCAGTTTTTTGAACAAAAATGTGGAAATCCGCAGATACGTGGAAAAGTTGCATACCTTACTTCAATAATTTTGACTCGCCAGGCGGACTTCTTAGAGATGGTTTCGACTAGTCTGCTACTTTTTTACTCGCATTTGGCTATGGGCTACCACTAAGTTCAAACTTTGGCTTTACCACAGTAAGCCTGACAATGAAGAGGGTATGGGAACTTTTAGATCATACGAAGATGCAATGTGTCCTGCAATCTCCTTTTCAGGTACAAATTCAAAATAGATATGCTGTGCAAAATAATTTCATCAAATGATCAATATTTATTTAACATCAGGAGGTTCTGAGCGATGAAGACAAGCCCGACGCCGAGGTTACTGCCATCATGGAGAAGTACCTGGACGATGTTGGGGAACTCCAAGGCAAGATGGACTCAGCCCGGGAGGGGCAGAGAGCGCACCTACTGGCCAAGCTGGCTGCCAGGAAACGCCTCAAGGAGGACGTCATGGCCGAGGATGCGGTTGCTAAGCAACTGGACCACATCACCAAGAAACAGGTGAGACGGGGAGAAATGGTAAAAAAAAACCTGACAAGTGATGAAATTTCAGCATTGAGGAGATGTATGGTTTATATTTTTAAATGTAACCCTTCAGCAGTGTTTTGATTTTACCATACCACTTGTATACAAAATGGGATATATTGTGGTCATGTTTCAGCGAATCACTTGATTCTGCAGTGGAAATTTGAATAAAAATTATGGAATAATCATGTCTATCATACAAGATGCAGAGTTATCTATTAACACCAACACGCATCATATATTTCAATCAGTTTTTTGACTCCAGTTTCATAATTTCTGATGTCCACCATTATCAGAAATTCCCTTACTTACTTCTGTTTTGTTATCCCTGCAGGTGTTGAAGGGGACAGACGAGGGCGCTGTTGCCATTGATACAGTCAACAGCAACGTCATGGCCGACGAGTCTTTGGAGGAGAGAAACAAACTGCTGGTAAGATTCCCTAAGATTTGGTATAACTTGAATTGTTTTGGCCATCCATCATCCAGAGCTAAAAGAAATGTATCTGTTAGGACAACTAGAAACAATCAGGTCTCTAGTTTCACAGGTACTCTTTTATACTCCTGTATGGAGAGAGGCAATTGGAGTAAAGTGTCTTGCCCAAGAACACAAACACCATGTTCCTTGCCAGTGTTTAAATCTAAGTACCATCGCTCACAAGTCAGACTTTCTACTCAATAGATCACAGCACTCCATGGGAAAATTAAGGCCCTAGCAGGGATTAGCGGAGCAGGGCCAGAGGCAGGCTCGCAAACCAGGTACCCTGGCAAACCGAGTCCAATCTCTCCTATTTTGACCTCCTAATATTAATTATTCATGAAACCTTTCAAATATAAAATGACAAAATGTCAAGACCGCTCTTTACAAAAGCTGACCCAGAATTGACCACCTACAAGATGAAATGGCAGCGTGCTGTGCCATCCTGAAAGAACACTAAGTTGACACTGTAATTCCATACCTAAATATGAAGTGCGTAGGAAGATGTCACAAAGTCTACTGAGAGAATCTGATCGGCTGATATTGAGTGCCAAAATAGTAAAGATTTGGACTCAATTATGCCAGCGCATCTTAGGTTGTAAGAATGCCCTAGCTAGCGAGGACCACAGGGAAAGACGAAATGGTATATTTATTTCATCGTCTTAACCCTAAAGGGGCCGGGTTATTTTGACCATCTCTCAGCCCGGGGGATTCGCCCCCCCTAAGATCGAGTGAGTCAAAAAAAAAAAATGTTGAAGCATGGCACATGCAACTCTTCTAAACATAAACAAACCCATTTCAAATTTCATGACTATAGGTTTTTGGGAATTTATGGCTAATTAATTATTCATATGAATGTGGCAATTATCTGCTGTGTACACGTGACGATATACAAAAAATTCAGTTTTTCTCGCCTGAGCGCTAAAAATTTTTCACTACGCGGCAACCCGTGGTCCATTTTATGTTTATCAAAAGAAGATTAAAGCTAAAAAGAAAAGCAAGCTCTAAAAGTCTTTTTAAAGGCTATCACGGTTTTGGAAATGATCGCCCGGCCCCTTTAGGGTTAATCAATTATTTTAAAAACACAAAACGGTAAAAAAAAATGACATCTTTGTTGACCAAAAACAACAAAAAGGAGGATGCTGATATGATGGTTAGCCGTGCAAAATGATCAACGTGCTGAACGTACTCACTGCATATGGCCAGCTTGAGTGAGACGCACTGTATGCGGACGTAGTTGAAACACCAATATAACCATCCAGCATATTTTGGGGGAACTTTTTGGTAAACCCCCCCCCCCTTCCCCATGAAAAAGTTCTTGCTACGTTACTGATAGGTTCTTGGTTCTTGGTTGGTTCTTCTCCTAAATACTCCACATGGGGGAGTTACAGGAGGAGGCCAGAACGGGGCAAACAAACCCTTCTCTTAGATAAGTGTTACTGGGTTCTTTTTACGTGCATTTATACAACACACACAGACTACGCGGAACGTCGTCCCCCGAAGGACGAAGCACAATGGGTTAAGTGCCTTGGCTTAAGGGCGCAAGTGTCCGGCCGGGAACTCCGTCACTGTCCACTGTTGCCTCTGAAACACCAGAACGTGAGTCCGGTGTTCTTAACCGCTAGGCCATCACACTCCACATAGTGCTTGCTAGTGCTTGCTTGTAAATTAGGAGGAACACACAAAACTTGTTTGCTTTTTTTCACCCCACAGGAAGAGCAAGAATCCCGCCAGGCCCAACTCCACCTATCCCAGCAGGCCAAGCTGAACCGACTGGACAAAGATCTGGACAAGGAGCTGGCCGCAACGACCGCCTCGGTGGACGAGCAGCTGGAGGACCAGAAGAGGGCGCTTTTATCGCGCCAGGAGCGGGAGTTTGAGAAGGAGATGCAGGTCAAGCGCAAGACGCTGACAGAGGATGCCTCTAAGGAACTGGTGGAGGAACACACGAAAAATGTGAGCGCGTTTTCAAGAACTGTGGATTTGATATCAGGCTTCCCAGCCACTCTGGAAATCAGGCAAAACCTTAAAAATGAGTTTCCATTTTGAATTTCAGTCAGCAAAATTTCAGGAAATTTCTGAAAAAAATTCAGATTGTTATTTACACACTCACTACCATTTTGAAGACGCCACATGCTCACATCTGTGCTGAGGAAGTGTCGTCGCGTCATGAGTGACATGAGCATTGTTGCGATTATTTTGTGTCAAGATGCCGCTTGTTCTACGATATTCACACGATTTGTCAGTTACTTTTCTGCTTGATGCCGACGGTTTCGTTTCGGCGCAAGTAAATGTGTTAAATGTAATATAATAGTGTTGCTAATGTGTTAAATGTAATAATCATGTATACAAACAATTGTTTCTATTTTCAGATGGAGAAGCTGTCTCAAAGCATGGATCTGGAGAAAGACCGGCAGAAGGCATCCCTAGCGGACCGCATCGCAGAGAAACGACGTCAGCACAAAGAGCGACTACAGCAGAAGAACCAATCTGAGATGTCCAAGGAAATACTGCAACAGAGAGCCGAGAGAGACCAGCTCAACAACAAACAGGTGGGACCAGCTGGTTCAAGACTGCGCCCTCTGTTGTTCATATTTCAAAATGTAGACTGCCTAAATCACTGCTATAACACGCTAAGGGTGTGTGTGTATTTGTTCTTACATATACGGTCTTATGAGGTCCAGGGAACTAAGGGCAACAATAGGGACAATGGTACGTTGCAAGTTGGTCTTTAGAAATCTCAGTACCCCAGGAGTGAACGCTATGCAGTTTGAGATTTCGGTAGGAACAAAGGAAAACAAAGAAGGGAAATCAAGTGGTCAATAGTTCACGAGTAGGCCTACAAAGTGTAATGGGCAAAACATGGCCTCTTTACCTTATATTTTATATATTTTTCCAATGATTTTCTCATTGCGTTGTTTACAGCTGAAGGGAGCAGAGCATCAAGCGCTGGTGGAATCATTGGAAGATGAGGAGAACGGGAAAGCTGAAAACATCATCTACCGGGTGCTGCGACAACGCCACATGAAGGAGCAAGTCCAACAGGTTTGTTTGTTTGTCAATCAGTCAGGCTGTCTATCTGTTGTTTTCTTTATCAGTTCATCTGCAGCAGATGGATATTCTGCTCATGTACTATGCTGTAACAAGATTCTGAATTGTGGCTGGCTCTTGGAAAACTAGCTAGACTGACCATTTTAGAGAACTTTTGATTGTATAATAATTTTCCATATGCACAGTTACAAATTTGTGGACGGCACAATTTTGACAGACATGGCCTGCCACGTTGTTTTTGCGAAGACAAATTGCCTTTTGAGGAATGCCAGTACTAGCTGTGCATGTGAAATAAAGACGACACTGTAGCATTCCCACCAAATTGATTGGATGGCACTTACTTTGGAGTTGCCCCCATGTGCTCTTTGTGGATTTAAAATGGGGAAATCCGAGACCAACCAGGCAAGGCAGGGTATAGCCGAGCAGTGAGACCACAGTTGGAAAGGCTGGTTCCTACTCCTATTGGTATACACTATGGCTGCATTCAAATTACTTTGCTTGTATTAGTGCATGTGTTGTAGCTGCCCATAGCCAAGTAATTTGAATGCAGCATTTATTTCAAAGTGTTGTGGGGACCAGACTGGCATTACCTCACCAGGTTACTTTTGTGACGTTTTACCCCACTAACATTGAAAAGTCAGAAAGTCTCATTTTGATTGCAATTGTAACTTCTTGGAGATACAGTAGATTTTGTTGTATGACCACTCGATCGCTCAAGTAAGTGGATCACGCTGTGCGCAGTGGTTCACATGGAAACGGTGCAAAGTCCAGTCATTTGTCCTTTCCCCGTCCAAATCTATCAAACAATCTGCTATAATTTTTCTTTCTTTTGGGGAATTTTCCATCCAGGAGGAGCAAATGGATCGGGAGAAGGAGGCAGCCATTGCTGACGCCCGATCCAAGATGGCCGAGCTCTGTCAGAAGGAGCGGGACACCCTGGTGGAGGCTCAGCAGAAGGAATTCCTGGAGCTGGTAGCCAACTCGGGCTCGCTGTCGGCCGCTAACCTGGCCGAGAGGAAAGAGAAACTGCAGCAGCAACACCAGGTGGGTTAGAGGTG
Organism: Patiria pectinifera; assembly: GCA_029964075.1. Classification (NCBI taxonomy): domain Eukaryota; kingdom Metazoa; phylum Echinodermata; class Asteroidea; order Valvatida; family Asterinidae; genus Patiria; species Patiria pectinifera. The sequence continues at coordinate 3,191,986 of CM057150.1, forward strand.
CCTATTGGATGGGTTGCTGACCAATAGAGGGCGCTGTGGCTTTATCACTTTTAAGGAGGTTCAAATACAGCCAGTTCGATACAGAACGTTGGTTAATTAGTAGTGGATCTGTGAGGTTCTTTACCTAAGCCAGATATTAAAGCATAAATGTCTCCTGTCTACTTCACGTGAAAATTATATTTGCATATGTTATTGTATATGATGTTATATCTAGTCTAGTGACATTGTTCAATCGAGCTGTGAAAAAGGCAGTCCCTTGTTGTTCATCCCCTTATTTTTCTTGACCTGACTCGTGGTTAACCAGAATTTTTCTTGACTGGCAACAGACGTCCTGAAAAAATATTTTGAAGGTCATTTTTCACTGCAGAGAGATAAATTCTGGATTACTTCTTTTTTTAGAAACAACTAGAGGAGTATGACAAGGTGACGGCCCAGCGGGCAGAGCAGGCCGCCAAGGACTGCCTGCCTTCAACAGAGGTGAAACAAGCCCACGCCAGACTGGCCATGAGAGAGAGGCAGCTCAAGGAGCTGGCTGAGGCCATGAGGGACCTGTCTCCTGAAGAGGTCAGTAAACCGTAGGACAATCCATACATGCAGTACAGTTTGCTGAAAAACAGTTTCAAATGACCGCACCATCTAATTTTCTTAACAAGTGTACTGTGACATGGTCGGTAGGTGAAATGATGGGAACATTGGTTGTTGCTTGGATCTTGTCCAAGGCTTGAAAACCCAAAATGTTGATGTAATTTGCTACGCCATTTCACTTTCTTTTTTCAATTCTTTCCGTAGGCTCTGGTCCACCAGTACACAGAGGCAGCCGAGAAGGCAGCCCGGGACGCCCAGAAGTTCCGGGAGCAGAAGATGAGCCAGATGACCTCGGATATCGAACGCATCAAGGCGGAGAAGAAGAAACGGGACGAGGAGAGGCGGAACAAGATGGAGAAAGAGATGGCGTAAGATGTTGTTTTTTTGTTTTTTTATTGAACCTCGGCTTCACCTAATAAGGGGCTTGATCTGCAGCAGATCCTTACACCTCTTTATAGGAGACTCTGGCTTAATATAGGTTTAGAAAACTTGTACATATCGGAACATAGCGCATAGCACTTGCTCAAATAATGCGCGCACTGTACATGTATATGCCTACATTGTGCGTGTGTATGGGAGCACTGTATACAATTACGCACGTGCGCGTACGTCCATGCACACAGCACTGACAGGGACTTAGCATTATAAAACCGTAGGGTCTATACACTACTATTGACTAGGGCAATGGGTTACAATCGACCAATCACCATAAGTTTTACATGAATGTAATGAGAAAGTATTAGACTGCAACATGCCGCTTGGTCCAAATGACAACAACAAACGCTTCGGGAGTTATTGCAGGTTTTCTTGCACAAAGTAGCGCAAAACGTGCGTTTTTTCACACCTTGCCATCGACTTTTACCGAAAACGTGTTGACTTTAACTGGAAAGGGCAATTTATTGTCAGATAAGAAACAAAATAAGTCTTTTACTAATTAAAAGTATGTGAGTTTCTCCATCAATTAATCTACAAAAAAATTGTCATTGTGGTCTCGATATACTTTCAATTTAACGTTTGAAAACGGTCCTGTTGCTGCGCATTTACTACACTTCTAATTGTAACAAAGCAAATGAGCTCTATGTTCCGTTATGTGTGAAAACCCGTAATGTGAAAACTTGTAGTGTGAGGTCATAGTTTAGTCAGGATTCCCACAGTCATGGAAAATCCTGAAATTTTAAGCTATCACTGGAACTCGTGGAAAAGTCGTGGAAGTTTGTTATCATAAAAGAAGTTACGTGGTTGATAACAATGCTTAACTGTTGTCATAGGACTTTGGAATCAGAGCTGGAGTTGGACCGCGTCCGGGACGAGCAGCGTCAGAAAGAGCGGGACGGGCAGCGCGTGAGGACGCTGGAGGAACAGAAACAGGAGAAAGAGAGACGACTGCAGCAGGAACTGCAGCAGCTGGAAGGCAACAAAGAAGCCCAGGAGGTATATAGAGTTGTGCACGCTCTACAGACGAATCCTGAGACATTTGATCACTGTACTCTCACAGGCCCCCTTCAATGGAGAAAGCATTGTGCATGCTATTGTACAAAGCAACTGCTCCATTGTTTCGCCATTGTAGGGGGTCTTCATGAAGTGAAAGCATGCCTGAATTCGTCTATAGAGGACCCTTTGACAGGCCCGTCGCTAAGGGGGGGGGGGGGTTCTCGTATGCACCCCATCCCGATGCTCAGGGCTGGCGACGGTGCCGCACTGTGATAAACCACAACTGTAGTGGGGGGTGGGGGGGGGGGGGTTTGAAACCTTGACTTCATTGCAAGTTTGAGGCTTTTGATTGGGGGACTCTGGCTCAATATAGGTTTGTGGGCTGCTTTAGGAACATCTAAACCTATCAAGGAACATCTGAAGCCATAAGTTGGAGTATTTATGTTTGGGTTTGGGCATGGAAGGCTTTACAATGACTCTCACGCCAGAGATGGACATGATGTATGCGGTGTTCTGTCCAAAACAGACTCTTCCAGCTGGTCAACATAGGTTTTTAAATATTGGTAAAATATAGGGTCTCCTTTCCACCGTTTTTTTGTGTGGAAACGGAACTCTTTTGATGAAATTATGCCCATTATAAAACAGTTCTTTATGTCACAAAGGTACAAATGGAACATGCCTGATAAAGTTTTATGCCGCTGCTATGCATTTCTGGAACTGATACAGTTCTTCAAATCTTACTAAAAGTCACCTTGAGAATTAGAGAAAAACAAACAGAAAATCAAATATATCAACCCCACATCTGTCAAGAATCATCTGCTTTTGACAGAAAAAGTTCCAAATCGCTTGTGTGTCATGCTGCATTTTTGTTTTACTATTTAGTTTAGATTATGAGTTGAGGTTATGAGTTCTCAAAAGAGTTAAAGGTCGACCACCTTAAGTCAAAATTTTAATTCACTACCACAGAAACTACTGAGGGAGCACCAGGAGAACATGAAGCGGTTTGAGGACTCGCAACGCCTGGAGCAGGAGCGGAACCAGGAGAAGACTCGGGCCCGGCTGGAGGCCCGACGACGAAAGAAGAAAGAACAGGAGATGGAGAGGATCAAGGGGGAGGTGAATGGACAGGCCCAGGTGGACGACAGGCGAACCCAGGACCACCTGAATAACATCCAAAGGCAGGGTAGGTTTTTAGGGGTGTGAACCCTCCCTCCCGCACGCGCCCTCCCAAAAAACAGAGAGTATATAAGATAAAGGGAAGATAAAGGAATAAGAAAGATGATAAAGTACCCTATCCACTTTTTTAAATAAATGTGTTTTAAGTTAAAGTTAACGGCTTGAAATACTTTCAAGAACAATCAAGATACAGAATCTGTGGGTGACGTGTTATAAAGTGCAATACAAAAGTGGTCATTGGTTAATCACTTTGTTCTTTTTCGTTCTCTTCACAGGTGCGTCGGACCTGAACGAAACCATCAATTCTACCACTGCGCCGGATGCCCCCAGCGACTGGGCCCAGCGTGAGCAGGAAGCCCTGGACCGTTCCAAGCTGCCTTCCGGCATGGATGAGTCAGTCTTTGATGCCTTGCTGAAGTCCCCGCTCTACAAGGACCTGCAAGAGATCGAGGAGATTGTCAAGAGCACTGACGCCCTCAAGAGACCTGGGGTCAAAGGTCAGAGCAAAGAAAAAAACACCATGCATGCAAGAACAGTAGATGTTGCTCTGTGGCCACTCACAACTTTACACATATGTGGCAATTTTAGGTACCAGGAACACGAATAGTGACAAAGGGATCCTACAAGTTGGTCATCAGAAATCCACGTGCTCCGTTAGGAAAATGCTATGTTTCAATAGAAACAAAGAGAACAAAAGTACAAATTAAGATCTAAAATACTGGTACTTCACATCTACTCATGTATTTTTAGAAATACCGGAAGGTCTCAAACTCTTTAATTTTTGTTTCAAAATCCAGGTGCCGTTTCAGACGCCTTCATCGACATCAAAGATGCGCAGTGGCTCCTCTCCAACGACATCGCTCCGCTGGACATCAACAGCATCACCCCAAGCCAGTTTGTGGTCTACCGCTTCGGAGTCTTCATCGTCCGCCTCCTGCAGAAGACCAACCACACCCCTAACGTCACCCTCCTGCTGGCTTCCAACCTGCCGCAGAACGACTACAGCCGTAACATGTACCGGCGCTCCTTCTTCTACCAGCACGCCTCAAACATTCTCTTCGTTCGGCGGGAGAGGCTGGAGTCGGTCGGAGAGTTCGTCATGCTGATCATGCACTGCTTGGCGCACATCAAGATCGGTGATCTCAAGGACGACACCAACCCGCTGTTCCTGAGGGAGTTCTACAAGGTACAATCAGACAAGTTTTCCTGGTCCCAGAGGGCCAGTAGAGTGTCCCTTCATTGACTGACTGACTGCCACTTGTGACCTGGGCAGTGCTGTTATATAAGATAACCCCGTAATGCCAATGAATGAGCTAATATGTGGCCCATTGTGCAGACCAGATGCTTGAAAAGCCTCCCAGTGAATAAACATTCCGAACCAATAGAATAGAATTAAATGAGTTCTGTAACCAGCTTTACTGGGCTTGATTAGTCTTGTTTTTGGTTTTAAGGAGCTAATTTTTGTTTACCTTAAAACATTACACTGTGAGAAGAAAGTAACTTCTGGCATTTATTTCCACATAGTAAATACAGTCTGCTTTGGCCACATGTCCACCCTGATCATTGTAGTAGTCAAGTCCATCACAAGTTCAGCCACAAACAAATCAAAAGTCAATTTACAATACGTCACAAGGAACAGGGGATCGACAGTGATAAAGGAAGCCTTAATCGCAGTTCATTTGAACAGCAATTGTGACTTGACTTGGGACTTAAAGTATGCAATTGCCTGTGAGAACTTGTGGGGACTTCTTAAGGACTTTTGAGGACTTGTTAGGGACTTGTGGTTACTTGTGGGGTCTTAAGAGGACTTGTGGGGACTTTTGATGGACTTTTGAGGACTTGTGATGACTTATGGGGACTTGTGAGGACTTGTGAGGACTTGTGAGGACTTGTTGTGACTTGTGATGTACTTGTGAGGACTTATAGGGAATTACAATGTATAAGAACATATGATAGGCTTGTGGGGACTTATGAGGAATTGAAATGGACTCGACCATGATTCTAGTCCTTCACTCTACACATTGACAATAAGCCTCTGTACTGATGACGTCACACTTTGTTTACGTGTGTGCTTTCCTATGGTGCTCAGTGGACCGTGGACCCCCACTGGCTCCATAGGAAAGTGCACATGTAAACAAAGTGTGACGTCATTAGTACAGAGGCTTATTGGGTAAACTTAACCCTTGGCACTCCTTGGAAAATAATTAATACATTTAACCCTGTTTTGTGTTGATTGTTCAGGCCATGAAGGTCATTTGTCAGGACATGTTCTTCGCCCGCTCGCGCACCACCCATTTGACGGGGGCACTCATCGGCGGGGCGCCCTCTAGTGGTAAGACTGCCCTGGAGCACGCATTCAAGTACAGCAAGACAGACAGCGACAAGACCAGCGTGGTTGGGGAGTTGGTCAATGTGAAGGTCAAAGGGCCAGTTCAGCAAGACTTCAATGAAGAGGTATGGCAACAAAAAAAGACATACTGGGAGAATTTTTAAACACCTATAGTAATCTTCCAGGTTTTTTTTTTTTCTTCGTCTTTCTCTTTTTTTGCCTCGATGTTTCGCCATCGTGTGGAACTCTTTTGGGGAAATGATTATATTTTGTTTTCTGCGAAAATGAAAGGATGGTGGAATTTTCTTTCATCTAGCCTTTGGGGTAATAAGCATTTGTGGGATATTAAAGTCCAAATTGGGCGGGCATCTCTAACAGAGGTTATTTTTGTTCCCCCGAAAAAGCTGGTGACTATTTATCTTCATATAGAAAATTGTTAGAAAATGTGAACCATTTGTGGTTTGGATTTAGAAATACAAATTGAATTTATTGGTCTGCTTTGCTGTGAAACTATCAATTTAAATTTGAATTGAAATTCAATAATCTCTCCCTTCAGAACATCCAAGAGCGTTTGGAGAACGCCCAGGACAAGAGCGACAACTCTCGCCTGCGCGAGTTTCTGCAGAGCCGTGGGGGCGCTACGTCCGTCCAGGATTTTGTCGCCTCCAGGTTACGTGAACTTAGAGGCATGCCGTCAGCTCAGGACAAGCCAACGTAAGTTTGGTCCATCCTTGAACATTGTTGGTTGCCATTTTTTTTTAAACTTCATAAAGATGATCAAAGCATCCCTATTGAAACATTGAATGATTTAAAGCAACCTTTTTTTTCTCAAGATGACATAGGCATTACACAAAAAACTACGAAATTACGCAAAATTCATTGAAATGTGTTCAACTTTTGAAACATGATGAACTTTTGCAATTTTTGTTATTCCTACATGTCAATTTCTTGTAAATGGGCTTACTCATGACTTTTCTTAGAATGACGTCCTCACGACACAAAAGACAATTTTTTTCTCTTAACCACTTATGACCTCTCCACCATGCCAAATCTTCAAATGTTATCTTTGTCTGTATCGTTATTGTAACTCTCAGAATGGCCACGCCCAAAGCTGCCCCGCCCTTGCTGAAGAGCCAACGAGACTTCCTATCCACCCAGATCAGCGCCCTGCAAGGCCAGCTGGACGGCCTCAACGCCCAGCTGGGCCAAGCCCTGGCCGAGAGGCACACCCTCCAGGAGGGGCTGGCCGCACCCACTGAAGGGGAGGGATCAACCCCCGGTGGGGAGAGCGCCACCGTCCTCAAGTCACAGCTGAGCATGCTGGGATTGAAGACGGCCAACCTGGTGAAGAAGATCGCGCAGGTGGAGGAGGAGGTGGCCCAGAAGATGAAGGAGCGCGCAGCTGCCAAGTAGAGCAGCATCACCCCTGACCTCGGTATATGACCCTTGACCCTGGCATCTGACCTTTGACACCAACTACATTGACAAAGCAGATTGACCTGTGATATTTTTATGCGTTTGAATGTATGAATTTGTACATGTTTGATACCCGAAATGCCGAAATGTACATTGGGTTTGGAGCATTCCTGTAGCAAGTGCATGGCTTTAGACCCATGATGTTAAGTTCATGACCTCCCACCAACAGTGGCGAGTGTATGACCTTTGACCTCATGTGGCTAGTATGGCCCTTTGTACATACTGGCATGTGTATTATCATAAACTAGCAATAGCGCAATTGTATTAACCCTTCAAGTTGTAATGAAGTGTTCTCATATAAGGAATAGTTTAAATATTCAAGGTTTGCACTTGTCATTTCAATTTTGTAGATTACCAGAGATGTTTTGATGTAGAAGCAGTGATTTGGATTGTGTTTGTTTATTTTTGGTAATTTTTCTTTATTCAGTGCAGCTGTTATGAACAGAAGAATAATTTGTTAAAAAAAATATTCTTATGAGTAGTATTTCTTTGTAGATTTATGTACACAGATTTTAAATGTATTTTTTAAGAGATTCCACTATTAATATATCCGTACTGTACATTTCTGTCAATGTTTGAATTTTGTGTGAAAATTATGATCAGTATTCTGATGTTTTGGTTTTATTTCTTATATTAGTCCTATCCAATGTTTGGGTTTTTTTTCATTCCAAATTCCAAATGGATGTTGAATTAATTGTTTAAAAGGAATTTTAACTTTTTTAATTTTTTAAAAAGATTTTGAAAGTAGCATTGTTACAATGATCAAATGTATGAGTTCTGTGTAAGTTTAAAGATGTTTTGGACTGCTGTTCACGTGTTCATTTGTTTCATGTTTTTAGAAACTGAACGTATCTTACAACAGTACAAATTTAGTAGCATATGTCCATTTGTGTGTGAGGCAGAACAAATTGATATTTTCCGTGTGCCTTTGTGACTGTTTTTTATTCCATCCATTGCGCCATGAAGAAATTCAGCAAATTCCGTCCGACTTTGAAATTATATATATAAAATATTTTTGCTTATATGAGTAGATAATGGAGGCCATTCTTATCAGCCTACGATCAATGCACATTTACGATTATGTAATGGATACAATCATGTTCAGTGCTATTGACCCTGGCCTTGATTCAAGTCTGGTATTGCTGTTCCACTGTTGTTATGGCCAGTGAATGCTCATAGTTGCATGCCTGTCGGCAATCACCGACTTGAATAAAGACAAAAGCCGCTCCGTCCATTAGACGCAAAAGTCTTTGTACTATTCCGTCCTTTGTTGATAGCCATCTAAAACTCACGCCTTTTGAAAAAAAAATGTATATTATAAAAATAGTGCTCTTATAAAACGTCTTAAAGATACTCAATTTCAAAACAATGGCAATTAACGATAGAAATTGATTGATTGATAATTCTTATGCTGATTCAAATTATTTTGTTTAGTAGCATAGGCCTACTCACTTTTTTTCAATGATGCTTTTCTATTAACTGAATTTAGGTGTTGAAATCCTTGACGTTTGCAAGTGTACAAAATCATAGTATTAGTTTTTTTATATGGGAAATTATCTGTAAATTTCTGAATGTTAATGAGAATTATTTTGTCTTTCAAATTTATAAGGTTTTACTGAGTGCTCTAATAGAATTGATACGAGATTTTGAGCATTTTGAGGACGCAATTATTTTACTTCACTCCACCGGTGAGTCTAGTTTAGCTGGAAATATTGTCACTCTGCAGATACATTGTAGATGTTTTATAATACGCAGTGAATAAAACAGTTGCATTTTGTAAATCTGCCCCGATTTGATCTTTGTTCTTCACATAGAGTGGATAGCATGACTAGTTCGGATCGGTGACACCAATAACCTTGAGATCAAATAGCCTGTACGATATTTTCATTAGTAAAAGTGTCTATTGCGTCCAATAACACCTCTATGTTCCAACACCTCTATGTTCCAACACGCCTATGTTCCGACACCCCTATGTTCCGACTGCACATGTTCCTATTACTAACACTAGGTATTTATTACTAACCCTAACCCTAAGCCTAACGGGAGTAAGACAATCTTAGGCCAAAAAAAAAAAGTCTCCGGTTTCTGGTATGCGCGCGCGTCGCCTTAGCCATGCGCGTCGGCAAAATGAAAAAGTTTTTTTTTCAATGAAAGGTGATATCTCAAAACCGCCAAACTCACTGGTTTGACTGGAATCCTGCTGCTCCACAATTTTAACGTGTTTTTAGATGGGGTTATGATCGAGAATAAGCTTTATGTGGCCTCTCTGGTCTCCCATAATATTTGCACTAAGTTTAGTCGGGCACCATTTGCAGTCATGAGCCGACATTTGAAGCAAAAAAAAAACAGGTAAAAAAAAAAAAAGCCGCGTCGCCACACCACTTTTGGGCAAGCTCCACCAGAAACCGGAGACTTTTTTTTTGGCCTTATGTGAGGGTTGTCGGAACATAGTGGTATCGGAACATAGAGCAGTCATCATTGCGTCCATGCAGTGGCATAACTAGGGTTACAATTCTGAGGCACTGGGGATGCACAATTTTTCAGGAAGGGGGCACCTGACAGCAAGTGGTTTAGGCCTACAGGGTGTGTCCCAAAAAGGTATTCCAAAAATAATGGGTAACTTAATACGTAAATGTTATTAGCTTGAGTACTGTCGAAGTGGCTCCATATTAAAGGTACCTCATTAGCTTTTCATACATATCTTAATTTGCATCTCTTCGGTCACGAGTTTGCTGAATAAGTGGTGAGTTAAGCTGTCGGATGAATGCGCTGTCGCTGTGGACAGTGCATTGCAACGGGGTATGTTGGAGATGTTTCTTATAGTGTACCATTTTCACAGAGCTGTAACACCATATTGACAAACACAGTGCAACTTTATAATTATTTTGTCAAAATCTACACGCACATTATTGGGGTGGGCCATCGCCATTGGCGTCCCGCCCAAAAGGTAATGGTATCAACTTGAAGAGAAAAACAACCCAACTTTTTTTCTCGCTTCGAAATGCTAAGCACATGTTCCTCCAAGGAAAGATGTACAATGCTTTTGCACTTCAGCCATCTTAGGGAATTGTTCCCTGATTTTTATAAGATTTTGTTGGTGTACAGCCTACTAGCTAGACGCTGGCTTGAAAACTAAAAACTCGCGCTTTGCAAAAGTTCGTAAAATTGTGCCCGAAATCCAGGACCAATTTCCATCCACTACAGAAAGATCTAGAACATAGAGATGCTAAGTGTTGACACAACTGAATGGTATTGAAAAAGTACCATAACACCGAATTCAAACACACCCCTCCCCACTCCGTCTCTGCCGTGTTACCTCCATCCCCCAGACCCAGCTAGCCACAAGGCTGACCTCATTTTCTCGACCGAGTTCACGCTAATGAAATCGTCCTCTCGATCGCCTAGTACGGATACGTGTGTGTTCTCACGGATATCCATGCATGACACCATTGGGCGAGAAATTCCCAAGGGACGATACAGCACGCCGAACGGACTGGGGCGGGGAAGTGGGAGGAAAAAAATCAATGAGTAGGGAATGTGGCTTGACCGGGACAAGGAACTGTCTATTCTTCGGAAATAGATCGCCTTGTCTGCCCACGATCCACCCCGGACTGTGTGAGAACGCCACTGACGATCCTCGGTATTACAATGAAATTGCAGAAAAGCTGTCTCCTCCCGCTGTCCTTTCATTCTCCCTCACATCTAATAACGTGCCATCATCGATATGCGCAAGCCCATCACATTGTCTGCTTATCCATTGTCCGGGGCCACGTGTGGTCACATGTTCTTGTCCCCCGGCAACAATGCGCCAATCACAATGGGAGGACGGCGGAGACGCGCGGAGCAGACGTATGAATAAGGACACGGATAAAAGCCAACTTTTTTTCGCTCGTCGGCGCACCACCCTGGTTGCACCGCACGTACGTACGGGGGACGACACGTTGTGAGTTGCGTGTTGTTTAGAGCGCCACTTGACAAACAGACGATGCCGTATTGTATTGAGCGCGCTAATTTCCCGCGCAAAAAAAAAGGGAAGAAGAAAAAAAAATATGACAAATTTGAGCGACGATCCACTTGTCTGCATCGCTGCGTGAGATGGTGGGCCTGAGTGCCAATGCATAAATGCATGCCTCGCTTGTACTAAAGTCCACAATAACGTCTATACCTTGGGATCCAAAGTCTATTCCAGAAAGTTATTTTAGAATAAAAAAAGGGCAATTTAAATCTAATACAGTACAACACATGTTTTTAGTACTGTATTAGATTTAAATTGCTAATTTTTTTTTAGCATAGGCCTACACAAGTTATTCAATTTTGAACGAGACATCTACTCAACCCACGTCTAACCCAGTTATACCGATGTTCCCCAACCCTAACCCTAACCCTAACCCTAATCCTAAGGATTTCGGGAAACATTGGTATTGGGGAACATAGGTATTGGGGAACATCGAATAGACCCCGTCCAGTTACGGGTTTATTGCTTTACAAATTTCGAATTGTTTGCGGCCCGACAACAATTCAGTCATCGCAAAATAGACTGGTTCCCGACCCCACTATCAGTATCACTAATGAAGGGCGGATCTGTCTTTTGCGCAAAGGCAAGTCCGTATTTGTTTCGTATTTCTCCAGCAAATTCACATTGGACACTCCGGGTAAAAAAACCCGCTCAGATATCGTTTTGGAATATCCTTTAAAATAGAAATTATTTCCCATGCTATTTTCGAGTTTTACCTGAAAAATTGGTCTTTTTCAATTGCTATTAACACAAAAACGTGTTCACTTTTCAGTGGGACATCGAACGAAAAAATCTACCAATGCTGAGTTATATTGAAATTATTTCTTCACAATATAAATGATAGACTGCCATACAATAGTTCGGCTCTCGCAGGGCGGGTTCATTTGTGGGCAGAAGATTGAAAGCCCTTTTTTCAGAGGGTTGCAGACGCTCAAAATAAAGTAGATATTTTGTTTAAACAACTCAAAAATTAAATGAAAACTCGTTAGGAAACCTTTTTTTAAGGGAAGATACAACATTTGCAAACATCAGAAACCGAAACGATCAGGTTATCACGAAATACCTTACTGGATTGTCTGGTGTGCTGACAACACCTGTGAAGGGATACTACTAATGTTCCAAGTTTATATCGAAAATTGCAGCAAAGGCAAATGTTGTACATGCCCTTTAAGGGCATTGGGTAAGCCTATGCATCCTTTAAATATATCATACAAGTTGAAAAAAAGTTACGAGAAAAAAAATTATGAAGAACGCGGACAGTATATCTTACATTTGTATTAGTTAATATGCGATACACTGGTGATAATGGTACTTGAAATGTACGCTTTCCCGGTTAATTTAGCACTCGTATATCATATTGATAAGAAAGACTTTAATTTCGTTCCGCAACGATCTAGTGTAAAACGCCAGTTTCAAATTGGCACCGACACATTTCATTTTAGTTGGTTTATGTGTGCCGAACAAGCACCGTTCTATTGGTCTATATTAACGACCCGGGCCCGTCGCCGGAGGGGGGGGGGGGGGGGGGGGGCCGGGCCCCCCTTGGTGACGTGAGCAATTGGCCCCAACGGCAAAAGCCATAGGCCTACATGTGCATTTTTGTATTTTTATGGTAGTGGGCCCCCTAGTTGGTACTATGGCCCCCCTGACGCTCAGGGCTGGCGACGGGCCCGTAACGACCCCCTGAATTTCCAACGTTTGTTTTCTTATCTTTTGAGTAATAGCTTCCCGCATGAAGCAAGATATTTTCTTACTTTTCTCAGCAATCTCTATACATGTACCTGCTATTCGTTCCACAAACACTGAATAAAACGTGTCATACATTCTGTTTTCAAACTGCTGGAAGGTATTGCAGCGTCTCCGCTAACCAGTGGTTGATAAACGGTGGGTGTGGTGGTTTTGGGAGGTCTTCCCCCTGGCCTCAAAAATAAGAAAATCGTACCCTCCCCCTCCTCCCTGCTAACCATCATTGAGTTTAATACCCTCCAAAATGTAAGACGCTAAGCCATTTTATTGATAAATCATGCACAAAAATAGCTTATTATTTGGCACAATTGTCCCGTTCAAGGGAAGCAATTCCTGCCCTAAAACTGACCAAATTTATCCCGCTTTCCACCCCATGCACCCTTGTTGCAGCCTTACCCTCATGCCGCCCTCTTTCTAAGTAGCCACGCCCTACATCATGCGCCCCCCCCCCATATTGTAGCTGTATAGGCTGAGGTTAAGCCGATTTTCACGTGTGCGCTGCATACGTGCACACGGTCAGCCCCAAGCTTGCGTGCGCACCAACAATGGCCTGCCGGGGTCGCGCGGAAATACGCGGCGTATGCACCGACATGTTTTTTCCCTCTCTTTTTTTTCCAGGCCGTCATGTAGAATTTAAATTAATTTCCCATTCAATTATCATTCAGCCTCAAGGCTCTGGAAAAAAAGAAAGAAAGAAAACACACATCCCTGGAGGATGAATAGAACTATTTGTTGGGACTCGGTCTAGCGAGAGAGATGATGGTTTTTTTTGGCGTGGATCTCGGGGGTTGAAGTTGATTGTAGATTATAACGGGAGGTGTATCCGATATCAGTAGGGCTGAGCGTATACCAGGGAATTGGGAACATCAACCGACTTGACCGTACACAGGGGTTGAAGTGACCAACGGGGAAAGAAGGGTCGCAGCCTGCCTGGCCGGCCGCTCACGACAGACAGAGAAACACGAAACCAAACAAACAATGTCTAAGTTGACCAACGATGAAAATCTCCACTTCGTTCAAAATGGGCGCGTGTCCGCTCTGCGGACGGGCCGTGAACAACAAAGGCCCGTAGTCCACCCACGGTTCAAAAGCTACACGTCAAATCAAACTTTTGTCAAATACGTTAGGTTTTTCATTATCCACATCTTAAAAGGGTGCATTCGATTGACGTGGGCGCGAATGAGTTTGTACCACGAATTGCTGTTGGAACGATCCTCAAAAAGTAGATTTATGAACGTTCACACAACTTCGTGTATAATGACGGTGTGAAAGAATTTTGAGGTGCAAAATGCTTGTCTTCAAAAATCAAGCCGCTGGACCGCTGGTCTTAATGCCAGTCATGCATGTTTTTGTTCAAGATAAGTAAGATTTGACACTTTGCATGGTGGTGGTATGAACAAGTGAAGGTTTGTCGTAACACCAGGTAGAAATCTCTTTTAGGAAGATGTGTGGTTCACTGAAAAGAAAAACAACCAACTGGTTCTTTTCAGACCACATGTCTTCACAAAAGAGATTTCTACATGGTGTTACCGCAAGCCTTCAGTGGTCCTGTTCAAAATGTTGCTTCATGCGCGTGCGCTAGGATCGCCAAGCGTGTGGGTTTCGATGGCTCCACTGCTTGAAATACGTATAGGCAAGGCCAACATAACTGCCACGCCTGATGTCATATAAGCTGGGGTTTCCAACATCTTAATGTAAGACATTACTTGGATTTGCTGTAACCCAGAACTGTGAACTATGGCTAGCAACCAATATGAAACACTAAAATTGTAATGCATAATTGTTTTGATGGCTTAACCATAATAAAAGGGCAGGGGGCGGGGCGGAATCCGCCCCTTCTCAACCTTTTCCGCGATACCCTTGCAAAACAGTTTCCCGACCCGAGCTTCCTGCTTTTTAAGCCTCGGGTCTTGCGCATCTATTGATACCAAGAATATAAAATTCCGACTAAGGGTTACCGCGCAGCGAAGTTTTTCGGAGCTGTGCGTCGTGTAAACTGAATGTCCCCATATGTATAGTATACACAAAGCAGAACTACCATTGGTGCATACGAATAATTAATTAGCCGATAATTCCCACACCCTTAAACCTATAGTAATGAAATTGCTTGGGTATGTTCATATCCAACACCCTCCCCCTCCGGCTGTGGAAATGGTAAAAAACAGCCCGGCTCCTTTTTCTGGTTGATGCAGTTGCGCAACGAGGGTTCAATGTGCAAGGGAGGGGTGCGTACCTATGTTCCCCGGTCCCTGTTGCCCAGTTCATTATGTTCTCCAGTGACCCCACTCATAATCCACCAACCCTAATAACCTTAACCCTAGGGGAACACTGGACATAGGGACTGGGGAACATCGGGTGGACCCCGGGAGGGGGCCTTGGTTGAGGACTCATTGTGTTGGGTCATACTTCAAACATTTAAACAAGTAGAAAAGTTCAACAGTGACTAAGAAATTATCTAAGCCCTTTTCATTTCATTATTTCATTACATCTTGTTTCCCTCGTATCCTCGTACTTGTTACATTGTAAATTGTGCAGTCACCAAGATTTTTGGAGGAAAATGAACCTCGGAGGAAAATAGGAAAATATATCAATATTAAACAATCTTATTAACTTGAATGACCAAACGATGAAAGCGATTGCCCACAAAAGAATCAGTAACGAAAAGCATGGTAATACGTTATATAAGCGCACCGACGTCCGCTAATTTGAATGCCTCAATCGTCAAAAGGTTGCAAAGACTTAATTAAAGAATGCTACAAATTAAGTCTGGAATGCACCAAACGGAATAAAAATGAAATTGAATGCCCCAAAGTGATAAAGAGCCCCCAATTTGATCACACGTGTAAAAGTTGCGCGAAATTGAATGGCTGATAATGAAAACGATTAAAACAAATCGGAAAGTGGTCGGGAAAACCTATATTTAAAACACATTATATGTGAAACGAAGAACAATATTGGCGAATTTATTTATTTGTGTAGTCTATTTTTTGGTCCATTTTTGGCCAAGGTGAAGCTTAATCGAGTTCAATTCACAAATGATAGTCAGTCAGTAGTGAGATAGGAACCGAGATGACCGTAGGCTGGCACTAATAAAGTAACAAGATGTGAATTTTGCTATTAAATGTAAATGATTAGGGATATTAGATAAAGTGGATACAAAAACCCCCAAGATCCATTGTGTACAACACATAGATTTGAGTTAAAGGAATGAATGGTTACCACACACATAAATCAAGCAACATGGCCGCCGTCACCAATTCGCGCACTATTTGGGACCTTAACTCAATATACTGTGCAAACAAGTGGCCGGCTCTGGAAATTGACGCACTACTAATTAATACATGCCAATTGAATTTAAATCGTGTGAATCGCACATTTTCAATACGGTCCTTTTTTATTGAAACAACGGGCCTTTGCCAAGCCCACATTTGGCCTCACCGAACTCCCTCCGTGTTTGTCACTCCTTCAAAGAAAGACAGGGGGGAAAAAGGAACAAAACAATTGCCGGCATGCACCGCGTGTTTTCGAAGATTTACTAAACAGGGGGCGGCCGTGCGCCACTTTATAACAGACAAATAGTCCGGGGATTTTTGTCTGAGTCCGCTATAGGTACTCCAAACGCGTGGGTTATAAAGCCCAGGTTTGCCCGCCGTGCACGCGCCAACAACTCCCCCGGCCACGCGCGCCACGCGCCCCGCGAGCGGATCTCAAGTTTGCTCGCCTGCCCCCGGGGGGATCGCCCGGGCCTGCACGTGAGTAAACCTTCACGGGACGTAGACCAAGAACGCACTTGGAATTGCAAGTTTGAGGGGCTGGATTTTGAGCACTCTGGGGGCTTGCTGTGGAATTATTGACGATATCAGGAAGATGTAAGACTTGAAACAGAAATTAGATGCTCCAAGATTGCTGCCTGTGCACCAAGTTTATGGTGGTTTATTTGGCACTTGACTTATAACAATGCACCATTTTAAGGATTGTACACCTTCCTTCTAAAAGTAATAAAGATTATATTCTTTTTAAGAATAATTCTAAGCCTGTTCCAGTCACCTCGAACTTCCTTTTCCTCCATCATTTAATTGTATTCCTATCATCGGTGATCAGTAATGTACCCATGTTTTGGATTCTGGATTGGGGGAGGGGTTGCATTATCGCGTAATATGTTTTCTGGAAAATAGAGTAACTCCAAATTCTTTTCGTTCGAAAATTGGTTTCTTTTCGTTCGTAAAACTGCGGAGCACAGTGTTAAACACCTGTCTTAAGCGCCACTGACCGGTGTTTAAACGGGGCCGTATCATAAGTCCAACGCCTCATAGGTCCGACGCCTCATAAGTCCGAAATTTCGGACTTATGAGGCGTCGGACTTATGAGGCATACAATTTATTTATTCTGCGTCATAGGTCCGACGCCTCATATTAAATCCTACGCCTCATAAGTCCGACGTCGGAAAAACGAAGCGTTCAAGGCGTCGGAGCTATGAGGCGTCGGACTTATGGGCCTTTATTTGGTTGGGGATGCAATTGTGTCGGACTTTTGAGGCGTCGGACGTATGAGGCGTCGGACTTATGAGCGGACCCCGTTTAAACGGCGGTTTAAGGCCATCACCCACGTGACAGGCTCTCGACCAATAGCAATGGGTAAACCGTCTCAGGTGTTTGTGACTGTGAAATAAGATTTGTAAGGACATTAACGGACATTTAGTTAGTTGCATTCCTTGTTCGCACGTTTCAATTCTAGCACTTGCGGCATTGATCGAAAACTTTTAGTAAAAAGATAACAAATGTGCTTTTTTGGTTAAAAAAAGAAAAGAAAAGGAAGAACGCCTTACACCGGATTGTTACATGTCAGTCGGAGGACTAGAGTAACACCACAACACGTCTTCACAAGTTCACAAAGAGACACCCCCAGCCCCATTGGTGTCTCTTAAAGACAATCAAATCCGTATCATTAAAGATCGTCATCCTTACGTGTATAACACGGCGGCAAAATCTGGGCTGGAACTTATTAATTGCACGAGAGGTGCGCCAATAATACAAAGGGACCGCCGTGTAGGGCTGAGATAAATTGGAATGCCAAGCCATGCGTGTTGGATTGGTCCGCATATAGAGTCGGCCGCCACACACCGCACGCGCGCCACAGACTCTCATTATCTCTAATACGGTTATAATTAGAGCTGGAAACGATACCAAAATGCCTGCACGACTTGTAAAAATGTACACACGACGAGGAGATTTTTTCTCTCTTCTATTATCAACAATTGTCTCGTAAACAAACAGTGAGAACCCGTGTGTTGGATGGAAGTACCTGCGATTTCGGCCGAGGAAGATATCCAGGTTAATATACACCGGTTTTTAATTAATTGTGCTGAAAAGGAATTGAAGGTGACGCTGTGGAGATGGGTTTGGATGAAATGCTGGGAAAAGAAGGTAATTATACTCTCTTATACATACACTTGTATTCTTATACCGAAGGTCTATCATGTTGTGAGTGGCATAGGCTGGCTGATAAACAAAAATCTAGCCCGATCATTGTAAAGCGTAATTGGCAAAATGTCCTTTCCAAACATTAAAAAAAAGGAACTGCAGTAATTATTTCGTAATCAACTTTCAATGGGCTGCAGTCAATATTATGACAATAAATACCGCAACAAAGGAATGTCTGAAATCATACCTGTTTAAACAAATTTACAGATTTACAGTTAAAATCCATTCAACAGTGACATATGTAATGTATAAATAGGTCGTAAATGGAAAACAAAATTGTATTTTTTATTGGCATTGAAAAAAAGAAGGGAAACAACACTAAGTTTTACTAAATTAAAACTTTTAAAATGCATCAAAGCGAAGTATCGCCTGCTTTTCACTATCCAAATGGTTTCTGTAAAGAAGGATTTCCTTAGCTTCGGCGTTTATAAAGACAATGCTATTCTCTGTTTTAATAAAGAAAGAGACATTTGTTTTTCGTTTTGGTTTTTGGTTTTCTGGTTTGTTGTTGTTTTCGTTGTCGTTGTTGTTGTTTTAAAGGAAAAGAAGCCATCTCATAGGACGAGTTTTTGGTAAAAACTCATGAAACACTGAACTTTTGTATAAGCGAAGCACTGCGCTATCTATCCAAGTAACTCTCAGAAAAAATATTGCCTAAGAATGTACAAAGACGCATCAGTGTCCGCCTAGACCAAAATATTGTGAGAGATTATGAGAAAGCATCCATTGCAGGTCTGCAGTGGTGTATCTCCCCCAGCTACTTTCTCAAGCTTGCAGCAGCTGGCTGGCCAGTCGACCCTCTACAAATTAGGATTTTTTTGTCGATCCGCAGGTGCCCCCCAAAAATTCATTGGAGACCCCCTCCGGGCCCTCCACTGAATAAAACCTTTGCTCCACCACCGACAGGCAATCTTTCAAAATACAAAGTGTGATTATATTAGGTAATACCTTTTGGGACAGATTAGAATGACTTAAGAAACCATGAGCAGGCGCGGATCCAGAGGGGGGGGGGGGGTAAGGGTCAACCCCCACCCCTCTCCCACCCCTCCCCACCCCACCTATTGATTTTACGGGAGCCAAAAAAGTGTCCGGACAAAAAAAACCCTTTCTACATTTCAGCATTGATTTGCTGATGAACCCCACCCCCTTCAAAAATTCCCGGATCCGAAAACGATGAGCTCTCAAAAGGAGTAAAAAGCGAAAAAAAGTGTTCTGTCTTGACTGGTATATTATTAGCATACTTACACGGCTACACGGTCTAAGTTATGCGCAGACGCAAGATTAATTTTCAGCGGTCGCCTGCCGGCGGGGAAGACGAACGCATGCGCAGTGTTTGCGCAGCTAAGTTAACGGATGGCTAGCCGTGTGCGGGATGCGTGCAGCCCTATGTGGCTCGCTGTCATCCCCCCATTGGAAACAAATTAGTTTCCCCTCCAAAAGATGGGCACTTGTTTAATGTTCTCACGCCTCCTCAACCAATACCTCGTCTGTTTTTAATATATATTTTTATAGATACAAACAACTGTACTTTTCCTGCCGTGGACAAATACGCACACAAAAACCAGGCCAGTGTGAATATCATTCCGTATATAACACGCACAGAGATCGTGACATAAAAAACATCGCCAGAAAAACGGACCCCAAAACACGAACAAAATTGATCAAAAGAATTGGGTGTATCACGACGGCGCCGATGCGCACACAATCTTCCCGCCAAAAACGGAAGATATTAAAGAGGATACGAGCTGAGCGGTTGGAGATGGTGGATGTGAGGGTGTGAATTTCTTCCTTTGTGTTGCCGGGCAACGGATGATGCGTAGGCCGTCTGGCATGTTCTCGCACAGCCACAGGTGGGGGCGCGGGGGGGGGGGGGCTCAGATTGGTTTCATCACCCCTGGAATGGATTTGTGGGATTTCAATGGATTCGTGATTTTATAGTTAAAAACTATGTAGGCCTAGTTATTGGATTTATCTAACGGGTTTGAGGATTGAGAAAATGATTTAATTTCCCTCTTGTATTATGTAAGAAAAGAGAAACAGCACTGTTTGAAAAAAAATCATGAACGAAACTCATCAGAAATCCTTCAAAATGCAACAAAAGCAGAATTGAGCAAGATGGGGTGTCCTAAAAACAGGTAACTCCCAAACAAAAGGTTAATATTAACAAACTATGAACTTATGACCATTATTATGGTTTCATCACAAACTATAGTGGAAGTATGATTTCCATTGATGTCTTAGATGCTTGCCTCAGGTCATGCATCACCGAGTTCCATTGTTTTGAAAATGGTATGTGACACCCGAGAAAATAATCCATAGCAGCTCGGGGGGGGGGGGATTCCCCCAGCCACCAACAATATTGTTACGGTACTAGTAAAATGGGGCCAAAGATGATAGACTGGTTTAAAAAGTTTGTCTCAAAATTTCTAAATTTATTCTCAAATTGCCTGAGAATGTAGGAGAAAGCATCGTGTTTTCAGATATTGTTATCCGAGGTGTGGCATAATAAAATCGAGGCGTGGCATATTTGTAACCGAACTATATTTGCAAGTGATTTTTGTGCAAAGTTTTAAATCCTTGTATTGAGCTGTCAGCAAGATCATTTCGTCAGGTTTAAGATGCATCATTAACGGTCACATGTGTGTTGTTAGTACACATGTATTGTTAATGCTGGTATACACACCATCAGCAGGTACTCAATCGGTGTTATATATTCTCAAAAGTGAAGCTCCTATGTTTGACTCCTTTTTTTTTTATGAAAAACGATTCCCTCTTTTAAGATACGGTTGATATGCAAATGACCTTGTTGCCATAAAGTCTGCTTCCGCATAATGACATATAATCAGTGTTCCGCCACACACAAATCGCCCACAACAGTCGATACATTGAATTTTAAAAACCGAATTGATAAGAAGGGACGGAAAAGTGAATCCGTTCATTTTAATCACTTCAATTTATATCCGCGGCTGCCATTTCTTTTCTCATCGTGACGATAATGAAAACCAGTAAATCAATGAGTAATGTTGATGAAAGAATATTGGCTGGGAGGACGTATATACCAGAGTTAAATCATTAAACGGGCAAACGAACAAACAAAAAAACAATACTCCGTCGCTGCGCTGGATTTAATTTGCAGTTCTCTCGAGCATTGATTCCATTCAATCAGCAAGAAAGAAAACAACCAAACAAAATGATAATGTAATAATAACGGTGATTTGTTTGGTTAGCGTGTCTTTTATTGCTTCCTGGTCGTGCGTTGTTAATTACCAGCCGAGATTGGTTTAGAGTGTCATTATAGAATTAGGATCAATAGCGCTCGTTATCGCTTAATGAACAAAGGAAATGAGGGAAGGATCTGAGCTAGAAATCTGGGTCTGGGAGCCTGTTATTAAGTCATTAGATACTGGATCCCGTGCAGGTGTAAATTGGACAGGAGAACTCCACTTTAGTCACGTACTGGGGAGTTTGTCTTTATTATGGTCAAACACATTCTTGTGTTAATTAGCGATCCTGTAAGGTTATAAGTAACCATTAGAAGTATGCAGTGGTTTCTTTCTTTTGGTGACAACCGAGAGTTCTGTCTGACTTGTCCAATCCGATGGTAGCACTCGCTGACGTAGTGCAATTCTTTAACAGACCAGCCAATCAAAATCGTCGTTCTCCTGATAACGCATAATGGTCTGCAATATATCGTGACTTAATTGAAGACTCACGCTTTCAATCGGAAAGCTCGATTTTACCGGTCTTGGGCAGATAAGGGAGGGTGACTTCACCGTGTCACGTGCCAAAATATGACAGCCAAGCAAAATGGGTCTGACGCAGCGGCGTAGCAGCGTTGAACTTCGAGGGGAACCTGGGGTATACACATTTTGCAAGGGGGTGGGGCACTGAAGGCAATTAATATTATTGGTTTGTGAGCAATTCAAGATTTTAAATAGGGGCCCGGGGGGGAGGGCGGCGGACCTCCACTTGGGGGCAGGGCTACAATAATGAAACAAATCTGACATTGAAGTTAAATTGAAAAAGGAAACATCTAAATGTTCACTTTCTCAATGTCCATATTCTTCAGGATGTCAAATTGATTGGTATCTTAAACTGAAGAGCCGGGTAATTAAATCTTCAAAAAAAATCACAGAAAATCACCAAGACTCATTATTTTAATAAAGTCTGGTCACAAATAAACAAGCTTGTGGAACACGTTAAGAAAGGAAATCCAATGATTTTCCTCTCTTTTTGTAGCCATCATGTTTGCCAGGGGCCCACAAAGCAACAATACATCTTCAGCGACGCTTAGTGGACCAATGACAGCCTCGTTCAACATTCCACCAATCACTGACCACGCCCACTTAACCCGACACTTAACCAAATCCGCAAATTCCTTTCCTATCCTGTCTAATCAATCATCCTCTCCACCCCAACCACCCACCCCCCCTGAAAAAAAGAGACAAGATATTGTCATTTTGTTTTTCAATTCCATATTGCCCATCGATATTATCGTTCGCTTAGCAGCGCCCAATTTCGATTGTGCGAATGCAAGGAGGCGTACGCGACTCGAAAAGCGCCTGTTGCATTTTTCGAGAGCAAAATTCCCCGCTTGAAAAACGAGGGGCTGTACATTGTAACCAACGCACGCGACCCTATTGTGTTGCCTTGTTGACCAGCGCCCTTTCGAATGCAATTAATAACACCTTATAGGGTTTAAATTGACGGGCCGGGCGAGGGGGACTGACAGTCTAAACCCCCGGCACCGGATCTGTTGGCTCGCGGTCGAACGATCGCTGCGGGGCCAGATTAACACCGAGAATCTTTTCCTACTTTTGTGCGGGAGCGCGCACGCCGCCAGGCACCGCCCGGGGCTACACGGCGCGCACGACGGCGGGGAGTATTTCAGTTTGCTCGCCGGAGACTTGGCATGTATTTTGGTGGTGAGTATATCACAACAACGTTAGAAAATCCGTGATTAGGCCGGCTCTCGTGATAAGCCTGTTTTAAAAAGTCTTTGTAGATTGTGACCGGCCGTGCGTCGAACTGACGATATTGGTGAGCGATATTCCAGAAACTCGTATGAAATTTCAGAGGTGAAATTTTGGACGGATTTTTAACTAAAAATTAATCATCCAGTTTGACTGAAACTGAACTGAATGTATTTGTTTAAACATAGAATTTTAAGATACGGTATTTACAAAGATGGTAAGCCTATAACAAACCAATTTCGAAGACTGGAATTTAAAAATGTCGTGTTAATAATTAGTTTTTGCAAGACGTAATCTCTTGAAAAAAATCATGAATTTATTCCCAAACGTACTGAATCGTTATGATTTATCTACAAAAGGCCTTAACACGAAACGTCATCTTTTAACGCAATTTAATGTTTTTTTAAGAGCTGCAGTACATTCTCACTAGAAAGACGATAGTTTTTGGCCAAAAAATACTACAATTTTTGGTCGAAAACCATCGTCTTTCTAGTGAGAATTTACTGCGGCTAATACACTCTTCAACAATCGAAGTGGTTTTAGATTGGCGATGTTTAACATGCCCAGCTAGTTTCCTATAGGCATCCGCTGCCTAAAATCACGCCGAGTTTTCCAATTTTTGTGTAACATATGCACAAATATTCTGGACAAAGACCGAACTGACGACATGGATTCTTGAGTATAGACTAACGATAATGTATACTGTTAAAAAGTGTAGTCCATGGATTACAATCTGCTTGTGGTTTTTCTCTTCATATTTTCAGAAATATTCTGTAAAATATTTCGATAAACTGCAATATCGGGAAGCGATAATTGTACTTGGAAATGCGCTTTAATTTGCAGTGTGTTTTGCCTGAAGGCAATTTTGGAAAGTCAATTCAAGAATTTACTACATTCACAAAATTACCTCTTTTGGTCACGTTCTGGAGAAAAATGTAGCCAATTTTACAAAAAAGGGGAAAAGCACTTTTTTTCTTCGATGTGTTTAATTATTCCTATTATAGGTTTACCTGATAAAGAAAAATAGTTGCTTTTTCAGTTCAACGCCAATCGCCACATGAGAGGAATTTCCCGAAACTTAATTGTACGAATCACTGACGCTACAATCGCGAATTAGACTGGACCATGACATCTACTGGTGCAATTGCGAATTTGTAATTAACAAATTGATCCCAACGGCAATCTGAACGAATTCAAAGTATCTTGGAATGTAGATGATACACGTGTTACAGTACAACTAAGAAAACCTATGTCATTCTATATTTTGTAATACAAAAATTGATGACCACAATTTTGTGAGATTGATCACACAGCGAATCTTACGGCAAATATTCCTTAGCTGAATAGGTTTTTAACATCTTAATAGATTAACGTCTTGCATCATAAATTCAAAGGAATCATAATATTTTAGTTCTACATAACCACTTACAATTGTACCTGTCGTGATGAACCCTGTTTAATTTATAAGCTTTCTGGACATTTCAGTTAAAGAAAATCTTGACAATCTTGAAAATCGCGAACGATTCACAGGATCTGTTGATAATTATTTTGTTCAGGTTTTTATTCCATGCGATTAAGACGGATTTATTCATTTATTATCTCATTACGAACTGTGTTATTTTTTAACAGAGTAACCACTTCTTTTTAAAATCCTTGTTGTGCTTTCATAATGTCATTTTTATATCTTCACGGTGTCGTTCTCGTGGTTTCGTTTTAAATGTGCTTGTCGTTCAACGCTTTACTGTTTTAATGCTGCTATAGAATATCACAAGTTTCCATAATTTTGTGGTCAACTCTTCTTTTGGTGTTTCTTTGCCGTTCGCGCACATTATAAAATCACATGGCATTTTCAACGTCCGACACTCTGGGTTCTTGATTCTTATAGCTTTGAAAAATTGAAAGCGTGCCGAGAGTGTCGTCGGTATAAATACCATGCAGTTGTCAGGAAAAGGCATGGACGTCGTAAAAATACCAAGAAAAAGACAAATACAAAACACAATTTTAAAAAGACATGTCTCGTTTGTATAAAGTGTCAAGGAATGGATAATTTGCCCAAAATATGTTTATTCTGTTGTGTAATATACACGAGGCAAGTTACAAGCAACTTAATTTCAGGCAATCTTCGAAACGAAAAACAACCTGCATTGTTATTTTGCGTAAGATTCTTTTAGAATTTCACGCGTTCAGTCACTTTCTAGATGTATGCATTTCGATATTGCCGAAGATTGGTTGCTTCCCAGATGCCTTCAAAATTGTTCTGTGCTCGTTTTGAAACCTTGTCCCCCAAAAAACTGTTTGTTAGATTTTTTTAAATTTGGTTCTATACCCAGTTGACAGCGGATTGAACCAACTTGCCGGCATGTTTGTGAACGGGCGCCCTCTACCGGAGACGATGCGCCACCGTATAGTTGAGATGGCCCATTGCGGGGCGCGACCCTGCGACATCTCCAGACAACTGCTGGTGTCCCACGGCTGTGTCAACAAGATTTTAGGTAAGACTCATAGGGTTGCAGACCAGTGAATAAAATGTCATGGACACCAGTGATAAATACACCCACTTCCGAAATTTAGGAAAACTACTCACAGCTCTCCAAGGTGTTTGAGGCACACATCAAATTAAAGCTGATTTCGTCATCTTTCATCTTCTGTTCAGTTAGTTTTGGGTTAAGCAATGACTTTTGGTAGAAAATTCCATCCAAAGATAATCACCACTAAAAGTAGTCCTGCAACCAATCGCCGTTTTGAAAAATGATGCCGGCGCTCCGTTGCAAAATAGAGCAACTGTAGGGCCCAATTGTATTCGAATTTCACTGAAATACGAGCTGGCACTCCTGTACACGGCTTCTACACTTCTTTTTTTTGCTTACAAACCCTCAAGCTCATGGCCCACAAAATGCTCTTATACCGGAGAATTTGAGGGCATGCAAATCGTGATTTAGCCTGCGTATAAGCAGTTTCGGGCCTATTTACTGGCCTGCGCCCATAGAGAAATGGACCCCCGCATGAACAAAGGACGGAGTTGTTCTTTTGAGATAGCGGATGGAAGTCGAGGGCAACCTCGTCCCCATCCCCCGGGCTTACCTTATGTTCAATTCAGGAAACTTGCTTCCTGTATCCTGATTCGATACCGCCATACCAAGTAATCGATTTATATCGTGTACTTGGTGAATTTATTTCAAACGTGTATCACGTGTTTTGACATTCGTTGTATTATCACGTCCAATCCTCCGCCAAAAGTATCCTCCCTTTCCCATTTTGCATATAATAATACTGCAAAAATGCTAGTACATAATAATATTATGCAATAAACATATGAAATAAAACGTGTAGAGCTAACCAAAATTGTCCTTTTTTGTACTGTTGGTAATAAATTAAGCGTACAAACCATCACTTCTTTCCAATTTTAAAACGAGAACAAACTACCACAGTAAGTCCTTTGACGGAAAGCATGTTTTATTTCGAGGTAATAATCCCAGCGTGTAAAACGAGCAATTTGCCAAAAACTTTACTTTTCTTCTCCCCAGGTCGATTCCTTGAGACCGGCTCTGTTCGGCCGGGGACTATCGGTGGGAGTAAACCCAAAGTGGCCACGCCCACCGTGGTGGAGAAGATTGAACGCTACAAGCAAGAGAACCCGACCATCTTCGCCTGGGAGATCAGAGACAAGCTCATCTCGGAAGGTATATGCCAAAATAAAGAATATGACCTATATCAACTTAATTTAAATATTCATATGCATATGTACAGAAGCGTACTTGAGAAATTAGCCATTCGCCACAGTAGTTCAACACATATAGTTCTACAACAACTTCGTAAAGCGCATACTTATACGGGTAACCCGTGAGCATGAAACCTGGGCATGAAACCTCGCGTGCGCACCTGGTAAACAGCAAAACCAACAGCTGCTACTTGATGGTGAATGGACCAGTGAGAAATCGGTCCTCGATCATGATTATGTATGAGTATAGTATCAACCAATAAAATTTCAGAATCAGTTACGGCGCTACTGTCTCATACGTATGGGTACGAGGTCAGGTCTCAAGTCTGTGATTATTCAATGCGTGCGGGAACTAAGGTGGGCGCTACGCTCACATGCACCGGTCATAGTATACTACTTGCTCGATCATGCCTACTGATGACTTATGCAAGACGTCTTTTAACAGCTAATTGCTAACTGTACGATTCAAAGTGAAAGCAGAATTCCACGGGGGTTCGCTGGTACCATTCATCTATTATCTCATTTCTCGGTATCTAACAGGTGTCTGCACGACTTCGACGGTGCCCAGCGTGAGCTCCATCAACCGCATACTGCGCAATCGCGCCGCCGAGCGCGCAGCCGCAGAGTACGCCAGGGCCACTGAACAGGCTTATCTGAGTGACTACGCCAGCGCCTGGACGCACTACGCGTCGCCCTACGGCATTGGCCCCGGCATGAGGATAGACGGGCGACTGGATCCCAGGCAGACGTTGAGGGCGTGCTGCTCTGGTTTCCTGTGCGGTTCGCCATATGGAACATACCATCCGAGTAAGACACTTTGAAATTTGTTCTCGTTTTTATAAGGTGACACTCGAATTGACTGTATTACTTTGTTGACGTCATTTTGACGAGGTAGATTATCATCCTGGTCGCGTACGGTACCTCAACCCTACCCTTCATGCCTAAAAACGTGCATTACTTACGTCACAATGCAAGTACAAACTTTGAGGCTTTGGAAACAGCATCTGCTGCATGCACTGTGCAGCGTAGAGCAAGTTCTGGGAGGACTAATGGTTCATTCCTGACGTAACTACTTACGTCTGCGCTCTATAGCAACATGTGAACGACTCTAATATAGTCAAAACGTCATCACTACACTCTTGGTCCTGCCAGCCAGGGGCTGACTTTATAAAACGCTAAGACGCGTCTTAGGAAGGGTGACTCGTCTTATCTCGCGACTCGTCCAAGGATCGATTTTACGATATTAAATTAGTCTATGGTCTTGAATGCAGTGACGTATGACGTAATTGTTGTGCCTATACAGAGTGGCCCACAAAAAAAACCGGAACGGCATACATTCACTATACCTTGAGACTCAAACCACCTGTACCAAAGGATGGAGAATTGTTTTAGAAGAAAATGATATCAAGATCCCGATTTGGTCCAGTGATGTCTGCTGCAGACTCTAATTTGGGAAGCACACATCTTTCATGTGGGTATTATTACATGAAAATTATTACCTCTATCCTACTAAATCACGCGGCTTAGTAATTCATCTGGACAAAATGACTCCCAACTTTGTTTCACAAAATAGGCTCTTGAAAGAAAAACTACTCGACCGAATCGGGTTAACTTGGTATCATTTTTCTTTTAACAGTTTTCACTTTGCATTGGTATAGGTTGTTTGAGTCTCAGGGAAGCGAAAGTACGCTGTTCCGTTTTGTTCCTTTTGTGGGGCACCTGCCCACTGTATAGGTCGAGGAGATCTAACTATGAAACTGTCTTTGGGTAGAGGGTGTGCCGATAACAATCTTGTTTTGAGTGGAAAATGTCAAAGAATTGAAGTGGAACTTGACATGTTTTCTCCCCTGACCGACAGGTATTCTACCATCTTCCAACTCGCCGTCACCTTTACCGACCGAGGGCCAGAGCGACGCTCCCTTCTCTGCCTCCTCGTCTTCGACCAGTCCCCGGGCTCGCTCCCCATCGCCCTCCGCCACTCCAGTGTCTTCCTCTGAAAACCTTGCGTACCAGGCCCAGCTTGATCCCTCGCCGTACAGGGACCCGATCAGCGAAGAGCAAAGACGCAAACTCCGGCGGAGCAGGACCACTTTTACCCCCGAACAGATCCAGGTAGGTTATGGTAGGAGGATGATCTTGGTAGGAGGATGATCTTGGTAGGGGATGATCTTGGTTTACCTTAAAATAAATACGCTTGGTGTACTCTTTTTCTTCTTCTTCAAACCGAGTATGACCGATTTTGAAGCATCATAACCAGTATTGAAGCGGGGTTGTCTCAACTTCAGGTTTTCGGGTATTTCTTCCTGCTAATAAATAATGGAAGGAAACAATTGTTTGTGAGCAAAAAGAAGAAGACAGGAACGAAAAAAGAAAAACCTGCCGTTTATTATCTTTTCAAAGTTGGGTACTCTGCGTGAGGCTTGGCCGTCAAAACGTGTGCGCAGCACAAATTAGCCTAGGGTGGCCGTTTCAGGACAATAAACTGGCCTATGGCTTGGCCTTTTTTCAGCAACAGCCGTCTAATAAAGCCGTCTTCAATTTATAAAACAAAAGATATAAATCAACATTGATGCATCTCGCGTCTAATGATTTACACAGAAAACCTCATTTCGGCCAGCGTCTTCCGATGTTTCTTGTATAATTCATCTATATATTTTTTTTGTTTAATCCCCTATTCTTACAGATTCTAGAAAAAGAATTCGAGAAGTCTCACTACCCCTGCGTCTCCACGAGAGAAGACCTAGCAAACAAGACCACGCTCTCCGAAGCTCGGGTACAGGTACGAGCCGACGAGGCTCATTTCTTCCTTTCGCTTGTTAATAAAGCCTCCGTGTGGCAAGTAGAGAGCGCTAGTGCATGGGTACATGGATCACGTGGACTTTCAAAAATTCTGACAAATCTTATTTTAGTATTAGCTGAGCATTGTTAGGCAGGACTCTACTAGTTTACGAATATATCCGACGTTTTCGGAGTTTATTTTCGTTGACAGTCACCTAGATATTATTCGCTAAAGCGCGGTTGTTTCTGCGTGCAAAACGGTCGTACTTTATACCAGCATAATGCCCACATGGTGCTTGTTTATATCAATAATTGTTTTGTGAACATGTGGAGTTCATTCAATCGAAGCTCGCCTTGGCAAAATTCGAGGAACATCTGGGCAAAAGTGCTCGATCAGCAGTAGACAATTTTAAGCTCACGGCTGATGTGATGATGGGAGCTATTTAAGTGGATGGTCAATTTTCACCTGTCCCTCCTGTACATGAACTATCATGTGAGAAGTTTCAACTCTCAGGTGATCACCAGGCAATTTGTACGGCCGGACAGAGAGATGGGGCTCGCGTATTAGTGAAGATGTTTTTGCATCTTTACCCCATGTTAGTTTCGGCACGTAATCTATAGCCGACCTCTTCTGTTTTTTTTTTGTATGATATTTGTGACATGTAAAGCCTTTAGAATGATCATTTGAAACCTACATCAGGCGGTTGACGCTTGAGATGTCAAATGTTTGTTTTTGTTTGTGCGGTACAGAAATAGCGTAGGTGTGGAAACTGGATGTTAGAACAAGTTATCTGCGATTATGACACAATTTTTTTCTTGGGTTCCCGCAAGACGAAAACTATAACCTGGGAATAACTCTGAATGTATCTATACTTTGCATGTTGTTTCTTATATATTTTTTTTCTACAGTGACGTTTTTATTTTGATTTCTTCCAATTACAGGTTTGGTTTTCCAACCGTCGGGCAAAATGGCGCCGCCACAAGAAGATTGGCAGTCTGCCGTCACATCCGGGCCCTTTGCTGTCCCATCCTTCCCACAATGCCCTGTACTCTACGTCAGTGGCCCTGCCGCGTGCCTACAAGGCGGTGGAGCTGGAGGGCGGCAAGGTCACGCTCAGACCCTCCATCTCGTCGGCATTCACGCCTCTCAGTCTGGCTAAAGCCACGCCCTCGTCCGCCTCGTCTAGTGGCTTGCATTAGATCACAGCAGAGGGCGCCCTGCAGCCCTTGAGCATGTCGCGAGGGCTTGTTTAATTTTTTCTTTTGCCTGGCAAGTATCAAAGGAAGTGACGCTCACATCAGTGGGCAGATTTGTAATAAAGTCCCATCAAGTTACAAGGCATTCAGTCTCAAGCAGAAACATCCTCATGATTCTAATTATGATCTGTGATAAAGGTATTTCTTTGTTATTTTTCATTTCATCCTGGCTACTTGCCTACTTGTGACTTAACATGACCGTGATTGACTTGTGATTTGATTGGTGATAGACCCCACTATATAACTGTGCCAATCGTTAGACATACATGTGAACAGATGTGGACTAGTCCATAATATTGAAAGCTTTAAAAAAAAAAAGCCTTTTAATGCACCACTGGATTGCAACTGTATAGAAATTTGCGGCAGTCAACTGATTGTTCCCATGACATGGCCTCGTGTGAAGCCGCATTCAGGGATGTAGTCAAATCACAAGTCCATCACATGTCCAGTCTCAAGATCGCAAGTGCACTCTCAAGTAAAGCACAAGTCCACAGTACACACGTCCGGTAATAAGTAACAGTTGATGAACAAAGGAATGCCTTTGTCAAAGCTCATCAATAGAATAGCTCGTGAGTTGAATTGAGACTGGAGGACTTGTGATGGACTTGCAGGAACTTGCAGGAAGCTGTGTGATGAACTCGACTATAGCACTCATTGTGTTCTAAAGAAGATGCCTTCTTACATCTATTGCTTACACAGTCACTTGTCTATGAAGGGAATGTGTAGCCTTGTAAACCAAGTTTGGGCGGTCTGCCCCTGACACGGGTATATTGTTCTTGCAAAACCCTGCCGGATAGGTGTTCGAGTGTAGTGTTCGTTGGTCGTGTTCCCGCCGTTTGAGCTTGGGAACAATATACCCGTGTCAAGAGCTGCAGACCGTCCAAACTCGGCCAGAGTGTACATAAACAATATTTTGAACGAATGAGGGCGCCACCAATGGACCATTTAAGGTGACACTTCACTTGCAAGTTTGCTGAGATTTGATTGTTTTTTCAACAGTCCTCATTCTTGGTAATGAAGCAGATTTAAATTTGCGGAGTTGGGCCTGTTGTTACCTCAAAAGATGTCCTTACAGCGCCCTCACACGTCAAAATACGATCCGTTTCAATGTAACAATTCAATGTGAGCTAATTGTAAAATCACAGTTGGACAAAATGCAAAAAGAAAATGTACTGCAAATCACACAAGTTTCTATTTAGCAGCCAAACTGCTTTACAAAGTCATACATTAGAAATAATTCACTTTGTCTAAACAAATGCATTGCCTCACACTTAAAAAGAAAATATTAAACCGAACGCGCAGTGCCGCTATTTGTAAAATACTAGCAGCAGTAAGATTTAACTATTACTTTTTTAATATATGACTCGGAACCAAAGTTTAAAGAACAAAATTTGATTTACTAAATTTAAAACAAATATAATATTTTAAAAGGTACTCTTTATTATTTGATACTTAAATCAGACGGACGCATGTAGAACAGTTTATTTTGACCAGGAACCAAGACGGTCACGTGATACCTAAACAATTTGTAATTAACGCTTGAAATAATTGTGCGTAGTGAGGAAGGAGTGTTAAACTTTTGATTGAGGCCGCTCATGGAAGTTATTGTATATTTCACTGTCTGTTCAGTGCTCTCTCGTAGTTTAGGAGTGACATCTCATTTTCAACGACACTTTCATGCTTACTAGTGCTTATCCATTCGTCTACCGCAAGCAGACGTGAAATCTTCAAGAAAGCCAACTCTGGATACATGAAACCATCTCCTTTATACGTAACGAAATTCATCAAGACTAGTCATATTCGTTGTTACTGAACCTAAATATCCAGATTTAGTACGTTTAACTACATTGTAAAAAGAATGGCTTTAGGCTATCAGCTTCGGTCCAAAAATGGGGCCACCGGTATCAAATGATCTAAAGGAGCAATGCTCAAAGTAATTTTTGGCAAGGTATGCACATCTACAGTTAGAAAAATGTGAAAGCTTTGCAGTGTGAGCGGTGGCAGTTTTGCGGGTGTTATCAATTTTATTTATTTAACTTTTTTTTCCAAAATGGCCGCCGATATGCTTGCTACCGGATTAATTATATGGGGTAAATACCTTGCCAAAAACCACAATGAGCATTATTCCCCTCATTTGATACCGACCAAACCCCCAGGCTGCTGACCTACTTAGATTTTAAACACATTTCTAAACACTTCGTTGTACCCGCTTTTAACATCGACTTGTGGTCGTCTGTAAGGCGGACATGTTGAAGTACATCGCACGATAGCCTGTTACTATCATCAGGTTTAAATTATAAAAGTTTATAAATATTGAGTCCTGGGATCTACGACAAAGACAGGAACAATACACACTTTGTCACGTTCTTCTCTTTTTATCACCAAATGACTGAAATACGAGCTTCAGTATACATAATTGCCCGTTTTACAATTTATTTCCGTTACCACTTGCTCACTTGCCTACTGTGCAAAAAAAAACATCTAAACATGGCTATACGACCTAAACACGTAAAAAGTGTGTACAAAAGGTGTTTGAATTTCCAATACCAATTTTACAGTGTAAGTTATAATTATTGGCGTGGTGTAAGAAAACTTAAGGCTCTACATTGCAAAATCTGAAATAATCTCTGCAATAGTGAAATAATTGCGTTCATTGGTGCAATCAGCTTTCCTTTTTGAAAATGTAAATATTTGCCGAACTATCTTCTTTTGTTCCTTGAAGAATGTGCAATAAAGAGCAATATCTCCTATCTAAGCTCATAATGCCCTGTGCTGACAATTGTGCTTTCCTTTATTTTCACTTAAAACTTACAACTAATGACCAAACGTACGCCTTCGATTATGTAAAGGATGAGATCATCATTGGTTTAGTTGGAAAAAAAACTTACTATTTTCTTGATGTTAATTTTTCCTGGGATGATTCGCAGACCATGCGTAGTGAATAATCTAATAGATGTTTACGAACATCAATTCTGACGTCATACGAAAAGTCAGACTTAAGACAACCTTCTTAATCAGCAGATAATTGGCGTAGGTAATACGATTCTTTTTAGTTAGAAATAAGAGTGGAAAATAGTCTTGGTCAAGGCGTTCGATAAGGCCCGTCTGTTAATTACACCGTTAAATGGCGCCATTGATACGTAAAAAAAATGTGCCACCATCAATGGTATTAATCTTTCAGCGAATTCGGTAGTGCTGCCCGAGAACCAGTAACGTCATGTCGAGTTCGAGTACTTCGACATTCGAGTACGAGTACGAGTACTCCAAAAAATTACTCGAGTAGTACTCGAGTACGAGTACCGAGTACGAGTACTACAACACTGTTTGGTACCTATCCTATCGTCACTTTGAGCAAGGATTTCTTCTTAATCGGTATAGGTACGTTACCGGAAAATTGCAAATGTTCCTACGTGCCTTTAATTGAAATTCGTCTGAGGGCCAGTTCAGAATCACACCGATGTTTTTCTATGAGTGAGGCTACAACGGTCTCCAGATTGTCAGAAATAAAGGAGCGCCCTCTATTGCCACTTTGGATTAAACACGTAAAACCTGTTATTTTCGTGATTACATTTGGAGAAACAAATTAAATAAAGCTGCCCTAGTAATATGAATGTTTATGTCTTTAAAACAGATCAGACACATAATAATCTGAAGCCCTTCTACCTTGGCATTCCACAACTTGCGGCTGGCTAATGGTCGAACGTCAATCCAGTCCCGTTAAACTTGTCTTGAATGAGGGCGTCCATAGCCTCGCTCTGAGCCACAGTGAAGTGAGACTTCCAGTCTCCAACTTTGCCTGCAATGAAACATAAAAAGTCGGAAGGAACAACTTCAAGGAAATCAACTCTCTATGACTGGTATAAAAGCTTTGCAGTAAGTAAACATGAATGCACAAAAAACGAGGCACCGACCTCAAAAAAAAAACAGCTAATACGCAACGGCAATCAACACGCCAATATTACCTGCTTAAACGACACTACGTAGCTTATAGTTTATTCAGATTTTTAATTGTAGATTTTTGTGTGTTAGAGTGTATATTTCCTGCATCATGTTTGGGACCGCACACATTTGCAACAAGACATTACATATGCCCTTCATCATAGACAGGTATTTCGTATGTGAAAACAGTGGCAAGTGGATATATGTTCTTGAACGAAGGGGTCAAGTTTGAGTATGAGCTACAGAGCAAATTCGTCTCCAGGAAGTGCCCAATCTAACACTGAAACACCATTGGAAACTGTTTTCTAATTCAGACCCAAGTCACACGAGGCAATTATCAGAGGCAACTTGAAGGCAACCAAATTGTGACGTGCCATATCAGCTCTCCTTCATCTAGCTGGTTCGTCTGGTAGCGTGCTGCCTCGATGGTGTCGTATCCCTGCAGTGGTGGGCCACAGCACCAGGCTATCGCCTCTGCTCAGTGGACAGGACCAGAAGACTGGTGGAAGTAGGGTCAGTGGAATACACAAGGGAATGGGATTGAGCCATTGGGGATGGGGAATTGTAATTGGAATGTGGATGGAGTTGGAATGTGGGTGGAGTCGGAATGTGGGTGTAGTTTGGATTGTGGGTGGAGCACCTTAAGGTCGCGCAACTTCGGTGGCGCATCTTATTTTCCTTGGAACTTTGCCCTTGAATTCTGTAATCTTGAGTATATCCGACCCTAGAACATAGACTATTAATTGGTGATCGGAGACAGTAAATCAAGAATTTTCATCATTCATCACCATCTGTCATGTCATCCATTATAATCAAGAGCCTCAGCAAATATCCTGATCATCGAAGAATCAAGCAATCAACTGCCTCAATCCTAGCCCT
Organism: Patiria pectinifera; assembly: GCA_029964075.1. Taxonomy (NCBI): domain Eukaryota; kingdom Metazoa; phylum Echinodermata; class Asteroidea; order Valvatida; family Asterinidae; genus Patiria; species Patiria pectinifera. The sequence goes on from CM057150.1 coordinate 3,227,768, forward strand.
GAAACGCCTTTTATACACTTTGAACGCTCATAGGCTAAGTACATTTTCTTTTTGCCATACAACAGTGTTGAAACCCAACCAGGATTCCCCAATATGCAAAGTGTGGGCGACTCACATGTTCTATATTACATGTATATACTTAAAACATACAGGTGGTGGCTGTATACTTCCTGCTTCGTCTCAAAATGCACTATGAGTATGAGTCAAAATCCCTACAGGAAGAACGAAGTACGTCTTTCCTACACTATGTAAGCGCGTTATATATATATTTTTTGATTCCGTCAACCAATGAGAATGTCTACCTTTTCTCATGAAGGGCGCTTGGGTGGCGCCGGGGGCCGGTTCCGGTTTGCCAGAGAGGGAGTCTGGGTTGGTCATGGGGTTCTTCTTCATGTTGGCGAAGGTGCAGTGGTCCGTGATGGCGTCCAGTGCCTCGGCGGGCAGGTCCTTGCCCAGGAACTTGCTGATCGTTTCAACATTGCCTCTCAGATCCTGAGGTGAATGGGTAAAAAGTTCATGAAGAATGAGGCCGCGCCCGCATGATTTGGCTATGTCTAGAAATAACACACCAGTCTATGGGAAGAGGCTGCAGCCGCTTCCATAGGTGAGTGTGTAATTTCCAGCCGTAGCCAGATAATTCTGATGGGATAATAATAATAAACAATAATGGGTATTTACAAAGCGCACGTATCAACCATTATTGGTGCCCAAGGCGCTACATCATTATTACCCTGCTCATTGGGCCAATGAAACATTCCAAATACCATCTCAACTCCCTGGGAGTATTCAGCTTGACACGGCCATTTTTGCGCAAAGCAGCTTAAAATCAAACACAATAACCATCTTGGCCTTCACATGTGTACCCACTTACTCCTGGGTGGGGAGAAGCAATGAGTGCCCAAGGGCACACGCACCATAGCCCTAAGCTGGACTTGAACCCACAACCTGGCCTGCAGAATTACCCGCAGACCACGAATTCAATGCTCCACGAGGCAACGACGCTCTACGTACGAATAGTAAAGAAATCGAACAGTACAAAATATTAACTCAATTGAAACAATTATTAGTAGCTTGACTCAATCTGCAAATTAAAGATTGCTAGAAAATGAATCTTCGGAATACGTGTATTCATGACACAACCAATTTAAATACCGACTGGTTTCTCTAATTCTTAGGAAGTGCCATGTCGATTAGTTTTTGGGATGTGATTTTTTGGAATGTTTGCAGTCTGCTCTCATCCATATACCTGGTTGTGTACATTGAAGTACCCTCCAAAATCCTTTCCTTATACACTTGGAAAAATCTTGGGTCGGATTGACCCGGAATCTGAATCCAACAAAATGACAGTTTTCTGGGTCATTATTATCGTCATTTTTTCTTTTAAGAGTGTACAGCCTCACATAGGAACTCCTTGCCAGGTTCTTGCTCTGCTCCTTATAACTTATCGCACTTTAAGCACCTTGAGTTGCCCCTAATTTTTTAACACCTCCTATGTCATATTGTACAGAGAATCACATGTAAAGACTTCATGGATGGATTGTGTTTTGCCTGTCCAATTATCACTTACCCTTTTCAGGTCTTCAAATCTCAGCAGGAGGATGTTTGGATGGTGTCTCTTTTTCCAAAAGAATAGGTAATGGTCCCACCATGGACCATAAGGATCTTCGCGAACAAAAAGAATGCAAAGAAGAAGTAGGTATAGAATGAAGTTTCGAAGTTCATTTTACGAGAGTAGGCTATTTGCAAAACGCCGAATGAATCCAAATACTAGGGCTTGATTCATTTGCAGCCGGCCATCGACAGTGACCGTGTCCCACAACAATCGTATTTCGAGAGGTAATTGTTTGGGAAAAGAGAACTAAATTATAGAAAAGGGTGGTAGGTTACGGATGAAGCATGTTGCTTGGCGAAATCGGTGACTCTGATCAGAAACTGCCAGGCACCAAATTGCACCTGTACGTACCATACGAGTTTTGCTTCAGTGTGCCATATTTTACGCGAATGAGGGTGCTATTACTATTCGAAACGAGGTCAAAACTTAAGTAAGGCCAGAGGACGAGGTTGGAGACGACCATGTTCCTCACCTTTTCCTGCCATCATTTCGTCGAAAAACTCGCTGAATGTCTGGCCGCTCCTGCCAGGATTGATTGTTCGGAGGAAGTAGAAGTTGGACACCACCATGTCTTTGGGGTTACGGATGACGTAGACGACCTTGGCCTTGTCCCAGACGTTAGGGGGCAGTAACTGCCCGGGGAGATGGGACTTGATGACTCGGGGCGATGGCATCGTTTCAACCATCTTGTGGGTTTGAGGCAACTGACAAAAACAAAGAAAAAACAAACTGGAGTCTTGTCTTTGTCACCCCGCAAATGGCCAATAAATATTGTACTGTACAGAGTGAGTCAAAAAAAGCAAAACCCACATGTCGGGACTGTTGTTTTAGTTTCAGTGAAGTTCTGTACAAAAACTTTCAAAATCTAGGATACGAAAACCCAATTCGTAAGCTTTCTTTAAATACAAGAATAATTCAAAAACACCCGTGTACTTTCCAAGTTACGGAATTTGAAACACAACCACCGTTTTAAAGTTCTGTCCACGGATTACAAAATGGTGTGCGTTCTTTCAGCAAAACGAAAACAATTCACACACATCCCTATGTGCTTTGTTTTCATTCTGCTGAAAGAACACTTATCTTCTTGTGAGTGTGGACAGAACTTTAAAACAATGGTTGCGTAAACAAATTCTGTAACTTGAAAAGTACATGAATGATTTTTTTACTACTACTACTACTTATACAGGAGTCTTATAAAGCTTATGGATTGGGCTTTCATATCCTGGATTTTAAAAGTGCTACATGCAGAATTTCACTCAAACAATGGTCCCGACGTTTGAGGGTTTTTTTTAATCACCCTGTAGTTGATTATCTTGTTTCAGACCCAATACAACAACAAATTCAACGACGACCTGAAATTTAAGCAGACGAGTTTCCTGTCAAAACTGACTCATGGGGCTTACGGTACCTTATGTTCATCCCGGACGGTCTTTGGCAAATTAAACTCTAGGAACGGCACTCGGAACACAGTATGTCGCTTGTTGACTTCCTCCAGGTTCCCGTCATGCATCACGCACGACATGATCTCCTGCACCCAAGTTGTTCCTGGAAACATACATAAAACCACCGCATTTTTATCTATTTGCTGTTTAAGATATGGTGGAAATAATAGGAGGGCGCTATTTCGTGGTGGATAAAAACTTCGGTACTTCCCCGAATTGATGTACTCCAAATAAAGTCCTTATTATTGTCAGCTGTTATAATTATGGTCTATATTTAACAGTGGCGTAAACTGTGCCGGCGATTTGGGGGATGGGGGATGACCAAAAATCCAAAAATGTGCCCGGCCGTGGAAATTCGAAATGCGGGGGATACCCCCATATACCTCCATCCCCCGGGATTTACGACCCTGATATTTAAACTCTTGTACCAGCTACCTAGCATTCCAAATGATGGCAGGTTTTCTGGTCCTTAACAAGTGACTACAAAAAGGAATAGTGGTCACTGCCGGAAATCAGTGCTGACCGCTTTTGCTTTTGACTAGGCTAAACATTCTATTATTCCGTTAGTTTTTTTTGTAATCAACTATCCTGATTGGAAGGACTTCGCTTCAATTCGGAACAAAAGGGCCCTTTAACTTTGTGCACATTAAGCCACTTACCTGGACCCAATTTCGTTGAGGTGCAAGGGAAGATTTTGGTGCTTGGGCATATTGAGAAAAAACGGGGAAAACAAAGGCCTATGCACACTTAAGTTCTTCGGTCACGTGACTGGATTCCGTTGCTAACGCAAACGCAAAATCACCTTTAAATGATTGTTGTCTTCCGAATGACACCAATTCAGGCGGGATAATTCATTTCACAGGGTATTTAATACGGGTTCTATCTTTACTTATTTAGTTAAATCAGTTGGTACATTTTCGGGTAATTGCAAATGTTCCTACGAGCCCGTTTAGCTAAAAATAAATGGTATCAGTAACACGCGATATGAACCGTTGGGTTTACACTGCGCATATAAGGTAAAGGTAAAGGTTCCATAGCCATTACTGGCTGTAGCGGGGCAGTGGGATGTTAGAGGTCCACCGTCCACTGTGTCTTGGGCGGGGCATATGAGTAGCGGTGGCCATCTCCTCTCGCCGTCTTACCTTCCCTGAACGAATCAGGTAACCATTTTTCTGATAGGTCGTTAGAGAGAGTTTTTCAGTTTTTGGTCAGATTGGGATTCGAACCGCCACAGCTCCAAGCTCCAAGCGCTCGGCTACGAGGCCCCGCTAAAAAACTGCCCATATACACTCAACCAAAAAAGAAAGTTCCTCCCTTCCAATACTTTTTTTTTGTGTACCTCAAGACCTACTGAGCACCTGTCGCCCAAATAACGACTAATCAGTACAGAAATTCCTTAGCAATCCAGCCATAATCTTTATTTGGCTCAAAACAGTGACAATGTGTACCAATGTATGCAAATTATGACAAATTATACCGAAAAGAGTTGCACTTTTGTATACGTGGAAGTTGTGGTTCACACTCACCTTGAACGTAAGTGCAACTTTTGTTTTGGTACCATTTGACATAAATTGCATAATTTTGTACACATTATCACTGTTTGGGCCAAACAAAGAGTATAGCGGGATCGCTCAGGAATATCTGTACTGATCAGTCGTAATTTGAGCGAGATATGCCCGTGGATTTTGAGTTAGACAAACAGTATTAAGGGGGACTTTCTTTTTTTTAGTTGAGTGTATTTAACGTGCTTAGCAAATATCTAGTGTTAAGCAACTCCATGAAGATTGCTCTTCTCGTACTCTACCTGTTTTGGGAAAGGTCACGATCCAGCTGTCATCATCTCTGACTTCAAATGTCTTCAGTGCCTTGACCACCTCATCTCCTTCCCAGTAAAGTGTGATGCCTTCACACTTGACGTAAACAAACTTGGAGGACTTTGACGCCAACAGTTTCTTGTCTATGGAGAATAGACCATAGACCTTAGACGTAATGACGTCACGCTTTGTTTACATAATTTATGCGACCTCTCTTAGCCATTCCGGAGACCTGTATGGTTTCTCTCGTGCCCGCCTGCCTCCCATAAGAAGGCGTATGTAAACAAAGTGTGACGTCATTATGTCTCCAGGTTTATCAATAGAATCCTGCAATGATGCGTCTAAATACATAACAGTGGGTCAACTATCCAAAACACATGCCAAGTTGCCAAAGTGCATCAATTTATATGATATATCTACCGTCTGCAGCCAGTTGTCCAAGGCCATACTTTTCGAAAAACAGTACAAAAGGTTTGAATTTTTTATCCCACAGAATCTGTCTTGAAGAACAAACATTTTCGAGTAACAGGATCAGATCATTAGTTACAGGGTGAGACCACATTTCTATAGCTGATGTGTTCCAATTACACGTAAAACGAGTCATTGATATTCTCGACTCGAGTCAAGTAGAGTCGATTTAGTCAAGTAGTTACATGCATTACACCCGAGTCAAATCAAATCGCTCTCAGGTATTGACTGAGCTGAATCGAGTCATTCGCACAGAGGTAGTTACCCAAATCACGTTGTCCTTATTGCTCGAAGTCAAGTTGGATCATTACAAGACAGTAAGTGGAGTCCAGTCTCAGACAATCAAGACGCAGTCAAGAAAATGGGCTCAAAATATAGTTGTAAGGGTCGATTCACGCTCTAACTCGAGCCAATTCGAGTTCATGGGCGTCGCCAGGACGTTTTTTGCGAGAGGTGACAAATGACCCCCCCCCCCACAAAAAAATCCAAAACAGCATATTCTCAATATATCATGTTACATGGTGGGCGGGGCCGGGGGGGGGTGTCCAACCCACCCCCATTCAAGGACGGATCCATTTTTTTGGGGGGGGGGGGGTAAAAATATATTGTTGGATTCTAGATTCTCTGTGGTGCGATCTGAGGCAAAGCGGACAAGATTTTGGTGTAAGAATTGGCTGAATTTTGTTACAAAGTCACTTAAGTCCGCCGTTGCCTTCATTGACATTCGTGCGGACGCTCAGTTTGCTTTGTTTGTATTTAATTAATAGTGGTACAACTTCACACTTGTTTTGTTTTCTTGTGTTTTCTTTTCTCTCTCCATTTCTCTTTTTTGGGGGGGGCGGGGGGGGGGAGGGGGAGGAGTGAAAACTTTCCTTTTAAAGAGTTTGAGTGAAAAACATTTTTTCAGCCATATTTTAAACTTCTAATCATGGTGTTATAACTTGGGATAGTAATGTGAGTTATGATAAAACTTACAGTTTTCAAGCGTGATCAGCTTGTCCATAACTGCGTCGGAAGAGGATCTGTGCGGAAATGGGAATACAAAGTACGTTGAGTTGGTACGGATTATATATTTTGCTGTATGATTTCAAAGGGAATTCTCCGCTTCTACAGTAAAAAGCAGAGCAGAGCTGCATCTGGGCACAGGTTTAAATGAATGTTTGACGTATATGACTCCCACTTCGACAGAACTGCTCGTCCAGATTTGGGCTCTAACATATTTAGCATTATGTTGCAATACACGAACTCTCTATGTGATGAAAATTATAGTGTGATTTAAATGTCAGGTTCAGCCACGCATGGCAGCCGAAACGATTCTCATTGTCACCCGCTACACACTATGCTTGTGACCTTTATTACTGTAATAACTAAACGGATTTGGAAGCATGGGAAAACTTCCTGTCTTCCAACGTAAAGGTAAGGTGCTTAGTACTAATACGGCCACAGTCGCTCCCTTTTAACTCGATATTTGTTGCAATTGGTGATGAAGTACACTTACCTAGCTGGGTCACTACAATGTGTGTATGAGGTTGCTGCCTGCTTGGTGCGTAGGGGTGAGTCTGCTTGCAACCGTCTGAAGCCACACAGTTAAGCATGGAGCTATACAAAGGTAGAGTGCTGTACGAATAGTTGAACTCTCGTATTTTACACTTAAACATGAACAAATGATTACTATCTACTCGTAAGGTTCATAAGGTGACTGGTGTCGGCCCGCATGGTAGACTCTGTGTTTTCATACTAGTTATCAGAGAGCAACGACGGGACAATCGAACAATGGTTTCCCGCACCAGCTTGCAACAGGTACGATCGGTACATTCATAATTAAGTTGCCTTTCCTGAACCTTAAACCTTACGTTGTTAATAAATGGCAATCCTTGAACTTTATACCTAATTACGCTGTTGGAATAAAATTGCCGCGGGCAGCGAAGCTTTCAGTTCCTATACACACATAACCAAATTGGGTGTTCGGCTGCGCTATGGGGGTTTTGACTTTCCTTTTCTAAAATTAAAACCTGAGGAAATTATATATATAAAGAACACAAAAATGAATTCGAATCAATGAAATTCTGCCTTTATTTCCCTTTAAAAAAAGTATACAAAGCCACAAATTAGAAAAGAAAAAAATGGAAAATGTGGTTTGGACAGTACCTCCTCCGATTTCAAAACCATGCCGTTATCCAGCTCGACAGCAAACTGTAGTTCGTGGCATTATACATCTGCGTAGGTATAACACAAGTATCGTACATGGCGCTCAACACCCATCCAAAATATGTTGTTTGGGGAAAAAAATAATTCGCCCGTCGCGAGGTAACGGGTACTGGGAAACAAGAACAACAATTTTGAAACTGGAAGCTGTTGTAACTGAACAACCACAAAGCTTTTCTCAAAATGTTTTTGTTTATTGGAAGGTAAAAAGTTATTTAATGATTTGTCCACAAGCAGCGGCGCGTAGCTTCGAGGGGGGGGGGGACTGTTTAATTGGGTGGAAGGGGGGGGGGCGTGTGGGTGCGCACGCCCCCCTCCCTCACTGGAAATTTGCTATCCGGAGAAAAGCACAGCCGTATGAGTTACCATGATTAGTTGGAAGAACATTAAGTCACGTTTTCCGCGATTGTGTGCGTATTATTCACCAAAACCCTTTCTTTTTGCAAGTGGCTGTTTATTTTAACGTCCGTGGAAAGCGAATAGCCGTAGTTATTGTCTAACATTAACCATGATAGAGGTTTTTAACAGTGCCTCCATGGGAAGATGGTGTCCAGCCCCTATTTGAGTTTACGGAGGTCAGGTGTCTGGTGAAAAAAAACATGTCTCTACCATTCAGCACAGATACACATTTTGGACGCCCCTCTATGTAACCTCAAGGCTCCCCCCCTTACACACCCCACACCCCCACCCCCGGATGAAAACCCTGGCTAAACCGCTGCGGCTGTCCATGAGCTGTAACTTTCAACCCCACGAGTTTGATAATAAGGGAGATATTATTGGAGTCTACAAATATCACTTCCATCAGTAATACCGAATGTACAGGTTGCATGGCCTTGTCATTCCAGCAGGCACATCTTCAGGCCAATATAATGCTACGTCCAAAAACTGGAAATATACATAATCACATTGTGCAGATAAAATTACGATGCCGCAAAATTGCCTCATTAAATACTCATGAAGCCACAACATGACGACAGTAAACTCATGGATGTCGTGCCGGAAATTTCTAAAAAAGAGAGAAAAAAACAAGGAAAGAAAAACAGAGAAAAAAGGAAAGAAAAAGAGGCGCAAAGTCATCATAGGCCTATTGGATTGAATTTAATGGGTGGGGGGGGGGGACAAAATGTCCATGCTACCTTCTTAAACTGATAAATTGAGAATATGTTGAGAAATATACATGAATTTTTTGGGAAAAATATGTTTTTCCCCCTTCTAGAACAAATCCTGGCGACGCCCATGAGTAAACTGCACGATAATAATAATGCAAAATGTTTATCTTCGGAGGTTGCTGCATGATTATATAAGGTATCAATCCCATGAGGATGTGAATCGGTTAGATATGGTAATCAAGGTTTAAATTAACAATTCCGGTTATACCGGAAGTAAGGGTCACATGAACAGGACATCAATTAAATGGAATTACATTTACTGAACTGTAAATCAGTTTCCTATTCAATCAATGTCATTCTAGGTACCTGAACATTGTGTTGCTATGTGTTTGGGTAGTCACAAAGAAAGGTCTGTATCCTATACATGCATGGATGCATGTCAGTGAAATTTTTACTGAATGTTGCCAATACCCAGATCAAAATAATACTGGCTTAAGCGAAAAACTGGTAACCTTTCGCGTTTTTGCGGGAGAGAAACTATTCAAAGGGACGTTCTTTTGACTCACCCTCTACAGTTCCTTTTTACATGTTCATGTTAGAACCAATTTTAATTTGTTGCCTAAACATTTTTATCAATCAAAATTACTCGACCTCCGGTTTTTCGAAGGTGAAAACAGCAACAAAGTAACATTAAAATATATTATAATAATCGTTCAAATTTGGTTTATTATTCAAATGTTCATTTTTTTTGTGCTGAGTATGATTGTGTCAATTAGGCTTATGTGTCAAACAGGAAAACTTAGATTTACTCAAAAACCAAAACTTTAACCAACCTGTTATAAAAATTTCAAACAATAATCCCTTGGAATGAGAATGAGATATAAACCAATTTATCCGATTTTGTTTTTGTTTGCAGTCTTATCATAGTATTACCGCCGCTTTAGCGTCATCTAATATAAGTTTGTGCCCGTTATAATTATTTTTGTAGTATATCACATGCACTTGCAGTACTTGCACAACATTTTACGGTGCAATGCTTGCTTTAAATTAACCACAAGCTCTAAGTAAATAAAGCCCGAGCACGTTTCATATTCCAAGCTTATGGTTATTGACACGAATTTCTAAGTAAATACTTCAAACATAGCTTCATAGCCCAAGCTTGAGGTAAGTTTAACCAGTTTTCGTAGTTGGTATAAATTTGGTCATTGTAGTAACCCACGTAATGGTAAAATTGACCGAGAAATTCTCACCCAATCAATGGACCGATCCAGTAAGCCCCGCCCACTGCGCACTAGGCAAATTAACACGTGCTCCTCTCCATCCAATGCCACAGTGCATTTTCCTGCTGCGCGCATCATATGCGCGTGCACGCATGTCGGACTTTCGTGCACGCATGTCGTACATAAATCACGGCTGTGATTGGTCAGAACACCATGGGGCGGTGCTTACTGGATCGGTCCATTGGATCGGGGCGGCCCAACTTTGGGTAAATGCTGTTTTCACCCTATGCATGCTTGCGTAAAAATTTCACTCATTGGGGTCGAACTTTAAACCCCACACTTGTTTTCAGTGCAATCGTAGCTGGCTATTGGTCGAACGTCAGTCCAGTCCCGTAGAACTTGTCTCGAATGAGGGCGTCAATAGCCTCGTTATGAGCACAGTGAAATGAGACTTCCAATCTCCAACTTTGCCTGAAATGAATTAGATAAAAGAAAACTTCAAGGAACTAAATGCTTTATATATGACTGTTTTAAAACGCTTTGTTTTCGTGTAGTATTAAGAATACACAAGAGAAGAGGTCTTACTGTACTTGTATCACTGCGTGTGGACCAACAGAATACGCCTCAACTATTGCTAATATGCAACGGCAATCAACACGCCAATACTGTCGACACCGACATCAAGCCACCGGATTATTTGCTCTGCTTAACATCGTCGAGCTTCCCCCCCCCCATCGCCAGCACAGGTTTACGCCACTGGCCGCCATTGCACTCACGTGGTCACGATTCTAATCATGCCACCGGCTGACGTTAATTTGACATTGTATTATAATGGCATCATTCCCTAGACTTAGCGTAAGTACAAGAAAAGATGAAGTTTCCCAAACTACCTAAGGGAGCTGAATTAGAATCAGACAAACAAAATTCCCTCATAAAAAATTGTAAACGGGTCAGTAGTTTGATATGAATATAATGTGGTAGGGGAAACTTGCTAGAATTTCTCTCAATCATAGCGACATGTCAGTGCCGGCCGAAAGACGCGCGACGCGAAACAATAATTGATGAGAAAGAATAAGAACGGGCTTGGTAAGGTTAATTGCTCGTAGTGACTCTGAATAGTCAACTGCTCGGTACACAAGAATGATTGTAGAAAAGAGTTACGTAACAGCATCCATGTGTATAGCACGATGCTGATGCATCTTTGGTGCAGCTATGAAACACAAAGTAACTCTCCCACTGCGGAAATAGGGATTATGTTTTAAACGCAAAGAGAAAAGCACCTACCGAAACAGCCTAGTTGTTAAGCTGTCTGACAGCGGACCCAGGGTTAGGGGTTCGAAACCGCTTGGTGTCATTTTTTGGTTTTCGATGCCCGCGGCTCTGTCATTTAAGAGTATTAATTTTCCGTCGTCATTTACCAACAGCAGTTAGCTCGGTCGGTCGGTAAGCTGACTCACAAGTTGGGACTGTCTGCGAAGTCCAGGTTGGCATCTGCGTATAGGTACGGGGTTCTTTTGCTGACTCGGCAGCAAGGCTTAGGGTGCCACCTCGTTTCCTCCCTTTATGGTGCCTGACTTTCGAGTTACATGGATGGACAGGGAAGGAGGTGTGGTGGGCCGGGTACCGAGTCCCAGAAGAGTTCTATATGGAAGTCGGTAAGGCTGAGTTCAGGTCATAAGTCCGACTCCTGAAAGCTTGGCCATCGCCCCATAACACATAACTTTTTTTTTCTTTTCTTTCTATCGGAGGACAATTGCAAGAATAATTTGTTATATTGAGAGCTTGTACTGTGTCGTTTCGAAATCGTTTTAAATTGCTTCAAAAATTAAAAAAAAATCCAATGAGCTATAATATTTCTATTTCATTGTTTTCAAACTGCGCATACATGCTCAGTACCATGTCGCATACCTGCGCATACCTTGTTCAGGCCTGTTCCCACCCAGGGTACTGCAGGGGGGTTTTTAATTTATTTATTTTTTTTTTTTATTTTTATTTTTATATATGCAGCTGTCAACCCCGTATATCCGTATATGAAGCGACTTCGCGCGGCAGCTTGTGCCGTCATGGGTTTCAGAACCGGATTTTAGCTTCGCGGAGTTTTGAGCAGCGGTTTTTATTATTTACATTCTCCACTTTGTTATTTTCCCCTCTTCCTTTCCCCTTCCTTTTCTATTCTTCGGAACACTGGTGCCTAGGGCCTACGAAACACTTAATCCGGGCCTGCCTATGGAATCTCACCCAAAATATAATCACCTTAAGGCAAATTTTTTTTTTTTTTAAATCGGTCTCTGGTCAGACCGAAGTTCCGGAATTGATGCGGCGACGCGGGGTTTTTTTTGGGTGACTTTTTTTTCAAGCTTGAATTGTACAGACAAGGTGAGTACTATTTTGCTTTTTTGTGTCCTCATTATACATTGGTGTCCTCTATAATTTGCCTTGGTCTTGTTATCTTTATCATTGCCTGCATGCAATTTTTTTGCGCCTCTTGCACAAAAACAAAACTTTTGAAGTAGGTGCGGCAATATGCTGTAGTTTGTAGTCGTGTTAATTGAAAAAAAAAAAAAAAAAGGTTGACGCGCATGATTAAAATCGACGCGCGCGCTGACCAGAGACCGAGTATTTATTTTTTTTGGCCTAATCGGGAAGTTCTACCAGCACTTCGAATAAAGTGGCATAATGGACAGCACGCTTACAGCTTCCTTTAAAGTGAAGTCTGGAGCCCGGCAGGCTTGCATTCTTTCACTCATTCTGTTCCTCATTACGATATATTGGGTCATGCGTCAAACATCATCCGACCGTCCAAGATGAATCCAATGGGCCTTGTTCTCACACCTGAAAGATCTTGATTTTGCTGATGAACTTGCTGTTTTGGCTTCCAAGCGAACCCACATCCATGAGAAGACTGATTGACTCAGTGCATATGCTCGACACGTACATGCAGACAGGCTTGCGTATCAACAGGCATCAATACAGAGGCAGCACCTCCAATTACTATCGATGGAGGGGTAATTGAGTATGTTGAAGACTTCACTTACCTTGGTAGCCTCATCGGGGGTAATAATAGTGCCCCAAGAGACATCCAGGCCCGACTGAACAAAGCCAGAGCTAAAGGCGCATTTAGCAAACGCCGGCCCATCCAAGCCGCCTCAAAACCAAGATCAGGCTCTTTAACAGCAATGTCAAGTCGGTGCTGCTATAAGGCTCTGAGTGCTATAGACAGTGGCCAAGAAGGACATGAACAAAATCGCCTTCGATAACAGCTGCTTACGTTAATCTGCAACATTGATTGGCCTAGTATAAAGGTCAGCAATGAGAACTTGTATAAAAACACAGGCTCAACACTTTCAAGATGCGCAGAGCGCGGTGGCTTGGTCATGTCCTAAGGATGTCTCCAAAAATACCGAAAGCTGTTTCGAGATGGACTCCATCTGGTAACAGGAAGGAGCCAGGCCAAATATGGCGTCTGACAACGATAACTGAGCTGGAAGAGATGGGGCTTACATGAAGTAATGCACAAGCCAAGGCACACGACAGAACTCAGTGGCGTCAGTTGATAGCGGCCTAATGTCCCATTGGGAACGAAGAGGATCAAGTTCAGTAAGTTAAGTTACACAAGGATATTTTCAGAGCAACTGGGAGGCAACCAAAAATGCACGATGAGGCAAATGACTCCACGAGAAGAATGAAGTACATCTTCCCTACACTAAGTGGGATTTAAACCTGCTTTAATTGTTTCGATTCCGTTCGCCGCTGAGAATGTCTACCTTTCCTCATGAAGGACGTTGGGGAGCCGCCAGCGGCCGGTTCCGGCGGGTGCCAGATGGAGTCTGGGTTGGTCATGGGGTTCTTCTTCATGTTGGCGAAGGTGCAGTGGTCCGTGATGGCGTCTAGTGCCTCGGTGGGCAGGTCCTTGCCCAGGAACTTGCTGATCTTTTCAATATTGCCTCTCAAATCCTGAAAAGACGAGGATTAAGTGGATGGAGAATGAATACAGGCCGTTTCCGAATTACTTGCCCACGGCTGGAAATAACACACGGGCCAATGGAAGGGGCTGTGGCTGCTTCCATAGGCGAGTGTGTAGCTTCCGTACGTAGCCACGTTATTTGGACTCGGCTTCAGGGGCTGTTTTTATTAATGAGCGGATGAGAGAACAGTAACGACGCCATTTTTCCGGATACGAACAGTAAGAAAAAATATGAACTCAATGGAAACAATCAATTTAACAACTTGACTCAATCTCAAAATTAAAAGGTTGCCATTGTGTGTATTCATAAACCAACCAATTCAAATTATTGACTGGTTTCTTTTATTTTAAGAAAGTGACTGTTCACAGTTATTCAATACGGGAAAACATTTTGGATGTGCTGCCCCTGCTCAACCATTATGCGTTCAGTTCCTTTCTTTGTACAACCTTACAATGAAAGGCTTTGCGCCTTATAACTTCAAGCGAAATATCAATAGATTAATTAACTTGCTTGGACAACGAACGTTTTGATTGTAGTCACCACCTTGAGTGGCCCTTGACCCTGTGTTTGGCAATGTCTGTAAAAAAAAAAAATACTTCCTTCTTACATACAGAGAATCCTACGTAAAGACTTCATGCATGTCTTGCCTGCATGTTAAATTATCACTTACCCTTTTCAGGTCTTCAAATCTCAGCAGGAGGACGTTTGGGTCGTGTCTCTTTTTCCAGAAGTATAGGTAGTGGTCCCACCATGGACCGTAAGGCTCTTCGCAAATAAAAAATACCAGGTCAATAATTAGTGAACAGTAGGTGTAAAATGAAGTTTTTGAATTCATTTTTCTGCAAAATGCCAACTTTGTAAAATAAAGCCGAATACAAAACTTGAACTTTTCCTGCTGCAGCCGACCGTCTACAGTACTGCCCCCCAAAAAGAAGATATTTCGAGAGGTTTAGTTTGACCACGGATAAGCAAGAGGTAGGTTACAGACGTCGTTGGGTTGTGGATGGAACAAGATTTTTCGAGGAATCTGTGATTCTCAACAGAAGCAAACAGGCCTGACTTTTAACCTGTATTCGTAATTGGCCATATTGTAAGCGAATGAAGGCGATGTGTGTTATAATGACATTTTCTGAGTATCAAAAAACGACATGATGCGTTTATTGAACCAATTATTAAGCAACAGTACCGCAATGGACCAATCCAGTAAGCCCCTCCCACTGCGCACGTGGGTAAATTAACACGTGCTCCTCTCCAATGCCACGCTGCATTTTCCTACCGCGCGCATCATACGCACGTGCACGCATGGCGGACTTTTGTGCACGTATGTCGGACATAAATCACGGCTGTGATTGGTCAGAATACCATGGGGCGGTGCTTACTGGATCTGTCCATTGATTTTCGAAATGGATGAGTGTAAATCTTATTTCTGAATGTAAACCAATATGTAAATGTATAGGATAGCATTAAAGTTGGGATTCACGTCTGTATTTTAAAAACAATGGCCTTTTGGACTCCATTCAGGGGTCACCTTTTTCTCACCTTTTCCTGTCATCATTTCGTCGAAAAACTCGCTGAAAGTTTGGTCGCTCCTGTCAGGATTGATGTCTTGACGAAGTGGAAGTAGGACACCACCACGTCTTTGGGGTTACGGATTACGTAGACGATCTTGGCGTTGTCCCAGACGTTAGGGGGCAGCAACTGACCGGGAAGATGGGACTTAATGACCCGGGGCGATGGAACCGTCTGAACCACCTTGTAAGTTTGAGGCAGCTAAAAAAACACCAAAAAACTATCATCCTTTCGGTGTCACCCCGCAAATGGCCAATCATAAACACAAGATTGTTGAAGTTTAAGCCACTGAGTCGATTTTTTAATTCATTTTGAATACAACGTACCTTTAAGTGGTACAATTTGTTTCAGAAGTAAATTATTGGACTTTAGAGACATACTGGGTATTACTAATAATGAAATGCTTTGCATGGTGGAGATACCAATGAGAGGAATTTTCACTCCATGGAAAATTACTCCTTTAAGTAGATGTATGGGGCTTACCTTATGTTCTTCCCGGACGGTCTTTGGTATATTAAACTCTAGGAACGGCACTCGGAACACAGTATGTCGCTTGTTGACTTCCTCCAAGTCACCGTCATGCATCACGCAAGACATGATCTCCTGCACCCAAGTGGTTCCTGGAAACACACATTTGATCTTTGCGTTAAATTGTTGTTTATGTAAACCCCGGTTCATACTCGGGGCGAAAGCGAAAGCGAACGCGAATTTGTGACGTCTTTGTAAGTATTCGCGCTGCGAATTCGTAAAAGTTGAACATATTTCAACTCGGGCGAATTTCGCAGCGAATGTTTCATGACGTCAAATCCGCTTCGCATTTGCATGCAGTATGAACTGGGCTTAATGGTGGACACAATAGGAGGGCGCTATTTGTGGTGTGTACACTCTTCGGTATTTAATTGACCTATCGCGGTAGAATCGCGTCAACGCAGCTTGTGAAATTTCATGATATACAAATGGACGCGGAACGCGCAAAATCTGAGTGTACAAAAATTCCATGGGGTTGTCTAAGGGGCGTGGCTAACTCACGAACGCCGATAGGTCAATACCTAAATGTATTCAGTCATTATAATTGTGTCCGCCATAATGGGCTAGTTTTCATACCAAATAGCATTAGGAATTATGGCTGGCTTCTCCGGTCCCAAAAAAGTCATCAGAAAGTCAAGTGGTCACTGCCGGAATTCATTGCTGACTGCTTTAACTTTCGACTGCAAATTTTAAATTCACATCTTTTTTTTTTTTAAATTAATAATCGTGAATGGAAATGACTTCTTTTCAATTCGGAATGAAAGGGGGACTTTAACTTTATGTTCGTCCAAAGGCACCTGAACGAGTCTAAAATACCTAGACCCAATTGTGGTCAATAGAGTATACATGTATTGAGAAGAAAAAAACCTGAGAGTTTCATATGAATGGCTATTACCTTATCTTCCACATGAATTTAGGATTTTTCCAATTGGTGGCTGTGGTGAGGAGTTATGCCACTTTCACCTAAGTGGCTCATTTTCCAGTCTGCACACTGAATTGGTTTTGCCTTAGTCAGTCACCATGACTAGGTTTTACACTGCTTCAAATGCAGTCACATCAGCTCGCAATTACACTAAATTGTTTAACCATGGAACTGTGGTCACAGTGTTTTTAGCCTGTGTTCTTTGCAAGCGCCTTTCTTCGGAATGGTTCATTGGATTCACATGAAACATTCACAAAATATGTCCGACATACCAGCCTATAGCATATGTCATTTGCACTTGTTTTGATAAATGTTACATTTTATATTTTTTTACGTGATTAGCGAGTTTATGTCTTAAGCAGCTTTATGAAGATTGCTCTGATCGTCCTGTACCTGCTTTGGGATAGGTCACGATCCAGCTGTCATCATCTCTGACTTCAAATGTCTTCAGTGCCTTGACCACATCATCTCCTTCCTCGTAGAGTATGATGCCTTCATGCTCCACGTAACCAAACTGGACGGGCTTCGACCACAGTTTCTTGTCTATGGGGAATAAACCATGAGACGTAATGACGTCATGCTTTGCTCACATAGCCCTTCCAGAGCTACGGTGGCTCTCGTGCCCTCCTGCCTCCCATAAGAAAGCCTGTGACATCATTATGTTTCAAGGGTATTCAATGCAACCCTGACTGTATTATTGATCAATGATTCAAAACACATGCGGTAGAAGCAGGGTACCGTTTTAGAGCAATTGGGGCGCTGTAACGACACCCTTTGGCATCGGGCCGTTATCAGCGTTCTGGCCAGAAGCAGGTTTTTTGCGTCTTGTTTAAACCCGGCCAAGCACATATTAATTCACCTAATAATACGGTGTTGTATTTTTTTTGGACAGAAGTACGAGTTATAATAAAACTTACACTCCTCAAATGATACCAGCTTGTCCATAACTACGTCGGAAGAGGACCTATGCAGAAATGGGAATACGAGGTATGTTAAGTTGGTATGCTATTTTTGCTTTATGTTTTCGATGGGATTTTTTTTTGCTTTCAGTAAAAGAAGAGCCATGAAATTGGTCTCATGTTTAAAGGGATGTCTGACGTACGAGTTTATTGAGGACATTTTGGGCCATTACGTAATTCGGTATTATGTTGTAACACCCGAACCATTTGTAATCCAAATGTAGTTTAATTTGAATGCCGAGTTCAACCACCTATGACAGCTGAAACGATTGTCATTGTCACACAGTGCATGCACACTAGTATGTACATGACCTATATGACCGTAGCGAAAAGTAACAGTCTTCTTCTTTCGCAGCTTAGAGTGTCAGATCTAGATTAGACAGCTAGGCCAGTGCTGCGTCTGTGGCTTTATAGATCCTGTTAAGAACAGTCCACTGTTTCGAGGGAGGTTGAAACCTGAGACCTCTCTTGTGGGATCTCGGATAAGGTCTTTGTTGGCGACATTGGCATGTGCACAGAGATTTTACAATTTGTTTTGGGGTCAAACTTTGCATCTTCATGGACCTGTATGGAAGTCCAGAAGAGTTTGAGAGATTTGAGGCGCATTCTAGGCAGCTCCCTGTGGATTGGCAGGTCTGGGTTGGTTTAAATTACGTCCCAGGTCTTTCAACATCCGTTCTTTCCTGCATATGCCTGGAAGATTGATGTGAGAGGGAACAGGGAGCCACTGGATTTGAGTAGATTGAACTGTACCCGAGATAGTTATCATTTCTGATTTCAAGATGGTGTCAATTCGTTTGGCATGGCAGCTCTCAGCTCATGCTGGTGCACAGTACTCCGCTGTAGAGTACACAAGGGCAATTAAGGCTTGAAGTGCGTTGAGTGTGAACACTCGATCCCCAACTAGTGCACGCCAGTGTCTTTTTCGGGTGTTCCTTTTTCAGGTGTTCCACGATGCTTTGGGAATTCCTCATGTTTGACTGATTTGCCACAAAAGGAGACTTGGTAATTAACAGTACATGCCCTCGACAGTGTAAAGTGCTTAGCACAAATACGGCCATAGTTGATCCCTGTTAACTCCATGTTAGTTGAATTTGGTGGTGTAGTACTAACTTTAATACCTGGGTCACTGCAACTGTCTGCTCCTGGATACTGTCTGCTCCTGCCTGCTCGTTGAGTAGGGGTACAGCTCTGATCAAGCCGTCTGTATATAGCAAAGTGATTACTATCTATTCGTGGGGTTCATAATTATAAGGTGACTGACGTCAACCTGTGGCATTCATTGCGTTTGTAGCTATGCATTTATGACGACACAATGGGATATAATGATAGCGCAGTTTGCCGTACCAGCGTGCAACAGGTTCAGTACATTAGTTGCCTTCCCTGCACTTTATACTACGACCCGAACGGAACACCCCTGCGCTGTTAGCATAAAAGTGCGGCAGAATTTAGTAATTTGAAAATGAAAAAAAGAGAGAAATGATGGCCTACATGGTGCTTTGTAGTTTATCGCAAGGTATGGATCAGGTTTAAAAAAATAATTGTTCGGCATGCATATCTGGACGAATTGGATGACATTATAAAACGAATGAGGGCGCCCGACTACTCACTTTACTGTGGGCTGTGAACTGGAGTAAATCGCTTGCCAGACCACAACAAACAAATAACCTCACTTAAAAGAATCACCCAAAGTTATGGACCTCCCCTCCTTTGGGGGGGGGGGGAGGAAGGGGAGGTGGGTCCTCACCCTTCACTGCAAAAAAGAGTGACTGTCGAGTTCAATTTCATCCCAAATTTTCTCAGAATTACAATTCAAATATACTGATTCAGAGCTGCAATCCGTCATAGCTTCAAACTCTTGTTGTCTGAACAAGGGCCACAAAACTCAATATAGTTAGTGTTTTTTTATGGACCATAGTAAAAACCACTCAAAAAGATGCAAACTTCACTCTAAAAGAGTGAAAAGCTACTCGAAAATAATCGTTCCCATAAATAGTTGCACTCGCAACACAACAATATAAAACATTAAAGTATACAAGTTATCACAATCGTCCAAGCTCGTTCTATACAAAGTCAAGCTTTTATTTATGTACAATTAAACTCAAATTGATTGTGTCAAACTCATTTTGTCAAGCAGGAAACATCCATTTATTTAAAAACCAAAGTGTACGTAGACATTTTGTATTTAAAATATCATCACTTGGAATAAGATTGAAAAATAAATCAATTAATCCGAATTTGTACTACTGCATGCCGCTATAGCGTTATCTCAGTTGTGCCCATTATTTTTGTTTACAGTATAATACAGAAGGCCTACTAGCAGCACGGGCGTGAAATTTTGTAAGACAAAGTCCAACCAGACATTTTAGTCTCCTATTTAAGTTTCCGAAAATTATTTCAAATTATTTCATAACTGTTCATCTTTGTACTAGAAGGCCTACACCGAGTTCCACTAATCATACACGTGTATTTTAGATTTTCGAGAGTGAAATAGAGGTCAATATTTGGCACAATATTTTACTTACGTCAGGTGATTTTTCAGTTTCCATACATAGATAGACCTTGTTTCGAGGGTGATTTTTTTAAAAAGTGATCAATGTACTAAAATTAATTGCAAAATTAATAATTATTTGCACGCTAATGTTCGTATTCAAGGGGTACGGAAGCGCGCCACTAGGGGTGAACTTTCAGGCTCTATTGGTCGAACGTCAATCCAGTCCCGTAGAACTTGTCTCGAATGAGGGCGTCCATAGCCTCGTTCTGAGCCACAGTGAAGTGCGACTTCCAATCTCCAACTTTGCCTGAAATAAATTAAAAACGAAAACTTCAAGGAAAGCAATAATCTGTGACTAGTTTCAATGCTTTGCTTTGATGCAGTAACAACGAATGCGTAAGAGGTCTTACTGAGTTTGTTTCTGGATTCAATAGGGGACATTGAACAATAGAGGACAATTGGGTCCCCAGTACAGACTGGATTGATTGCTCGTGGTCCAATTAGTACAATTTATACACAAATTCGTGGTGGTTTGATATGGGGAAATTGGGGTTAAGGGCGATTAATGTCGATTTTGTGTGTGTGCACATGGGAATTCCTCCCTAAGGTTCCACTGTAGGTTATAATTTGACCTGCTATAATTATTTTGCTTCCTTGCCCCGAAGAAACTGTGTATAAGGCCAAAAACAAAACAAATACTCGGTCTCTGGTCAGCGCGCGCGTCGATTTTAATCATGCGCGTCAACTTTATTTTTCTTAAAATTAACATGGAAGCTACAACAGCGCCCTCTATTGCCGCACCTGCTCAAATTTTTGTACCAAGGAGCACCAAGGAATAGGGAAATTGCACCAAGGCAAATGATACAGGGCACCAAGGCAAATTATGGAGGACACCAATGTATAATGAGGACACAAAAAAGCAAAAATTAGTACCCACATTGTCTGTACAATTCAAGATAAAAAAAAAAAAGCCACCAAATAAAAAAAAAAAAAACCCGCGTCGCCTCATCAATTCTGGAACTTCGGTCTGACCAGAGACCGACTATTTTTTTGTTTGGCCTAAGGCTGACCGAGCAACAATCTACCTTTTCTCATGAAGGAAATCGGTGCGGCGTCAGCGGCCGGTTTGGGCGGTTCCCAGAGGGAGTCTGGGTTGGCCATGGGGTTCTTCTTCATGTTGGCGAAGGTGCAGTGGTCCGTGATGGCGTCCAGTGCCTCGGCGGGCAGGTCCTTGCCCAAGAACTTGCTGATCTTTTCAATATTGCCTCTTAGATCCTGAAAAGATAAAGTGGATGACCAAGATGGCGTCCGAATCCTTTGGCTACGGCTTGGAATTACACATGGAAAGTGGTCTATGGAAAGTAGCTACGGCGGCTTCCATAGGCGAGTGTGTACTTTCCACAGACGTAGCCAAGTAGTTGGGACACGGCTTACCAGCCATATTTATGCCCCCCCCCCATACGAACAGTACAGAATATCACCTTTCGCAACTTGACCAAATACACAGATTTAAAGATTGCCAAAAACGACACATTCTGAATCCTAAAGCAGTAAATACAAATACTACAGTGTTTTTTCTTAGTAGTGTATTTACTGTTAGCAGTCTAGTCATTTACTGCGGAAAACACGACGATTGTTGAAATGTGATCTTTGAATTTTGCTGACTCCTCTTATCCACATGCCCTTTGTGTAGCAAGGGTAAACGGTGCCGTACTCTTTGAGTTTCTTTCCTTGCATTGTTTTACAGCTAATCTCCTTACCAGGTTCTGGCTTTTCACCGTGTGACTAACTATCACAATTCAAGCGAAATATCAATAATTCCTGCCCCTTCTATCAGTTGGTTTTAAACATCTGTGTAGTCGTTATCTTCAGTGGCCCTTTGCAGTATGTTTGGCGATGTCCCTTAAAACATATCCTTCTTGCATTCTGCCCAGAGAATCACTTTTGCTAGTAAAATCTTCACTCACCCTTTTCAGGTCTTCAAATCTCAGCAGGAGGACATTTGGATGGTGTCTCTTTTTCCAGAAGTATAAGTAGTGGTCCCACCATGGACCGTAAGGCGCTTCGTGAACAAAAACACAAGGTCGATAATAAGAAGTCTAGCCCTTTCACTACCATGGGCTCATTTTCGCACCAAAAGTCTATTCGCCACTTCCTTACCGGTGGCTCCTTTTGGCACATAGCCATTCTGCATTTTGCAAAAATGTAAATAGCGCCCCCTCTCGACGAAATGTCTCTCTGGCATTATTATGCGTAATTGTGAATAGTTGTAACTCCATGGTTGAAGCATATATCAAATAGAGTACTCAATTATGTCAATATAAATATTATTCCTCCCGCCCCCCCCCCCCCAAATGCAATGTTACTAGGATAGTTGGCCAGTTTGCCTGCACGCTCGATTTCCAATAACACTGAACGGGGGTGGGGGGGGGGGGGCTTGAACCAGTTCCTAAATACATAGATTGTATTTGCGCGTGTCCGGTAACATCTTGGTAAACTATCAATGGTGATAAACATGCAGACGGTTTGGAAGTTCACCTAATTGTTTACATTTGCCGGGCAAGCAATGGCCTCTGTCCTCCATGCATGAAGTACGAGGGCTCTACACAATAACAAATTCAATGAAATCAAGTTTCAGGGATTACTATTGAAAACGAGGTTCCTGGAGACGAGGTTGCATGACACCCAGTTCCTCACCTTTTCCTGACGTCATTTCATCGAAAAACTCGCTGAAGGCAAGGTCGCTTTTCTCAGGATTGAGCATCCTGACGAAGTAGAAGAAGGACACCACCACGTCTTTGGGATTACGGATGACGTAGATGGTCTTAGCCTTGTCCCAGAGTTGAGGGGGCAGGAACTGACCAGGAAGATGGGACTTTAGGACCCGGGGCGAGGGCAGCGTCTCAACCAAGTCGCAAATTACGGGCACCTAAAATGGCAAAACAAGAAACACGATTCTGTTGGTATACACCACTGAGTTGATTATTTGTTTCTCATTGTCAATACAAGAACGAGTAAGTCCACCTTATGGAGACACTTTGCTAAAGTAGTAAAATGTTACTTGACATAAGGAGACACTGGGCATCAGAGCTACCTTGAGGTATCTCCCTAATGCTTCCATTAAAACACATTATAGAGGAAGTGTTATCGTCTTAAACTGATTCCTTTCGTCAAAAATAGTATAATTGCAAAGTTTGGGGAGGGGAACGTATTTAGAAATACAGGGGATATGGGCGCCGCCAGGATTTGTCTTCAGGGGCCGTGACAAAGCGCTCACCGGTGCACCATAAGCGAAGGGAGAAATCACAGGCCGTGGACAAAAATCAAGAGCGGGCGCTAGACATCACTCAACGTTTTGTTAAAAACCGTGAAAAGTATGTACAGGGCGAGTAAAAAAAACCGAAACCCAAATTTTAGTGATGTTTTGCATGTAGCACTTTCCAAATCTAGGATATGAAAGCCCAATTCAAAAGCTTTCTTTTAGTACAAGAATCATTCAAATCACTCATGTACTTTTCAAGTTACGGAATTTAAACCCAACCACCGTTTCAAAATTCTGTCCACGGATCACAAAACAGGTGTGCGTTACAATTCACACACATCCCTATGTGATTTGTTTTGCTGAAAAGACAAAAAACCACTTATCTTCTTGTGATCCGTGGACAGAACTTTAAATGGAAGGGATTTCGTTGGTTTTTCATTGTGCACAGGTTTACGGGAATATCGGGCCTGAGGTCATACGGAAATAACGTCTGTTATTCTGGTTAATTATAAGACTGATTGCTCAGAATAAGTGCTACACATAATTGAAAAGCGTTGATTAACTTGAGTCGCGCACTGTAACACATTCTCGATTTATCAGTTTTAAAGGGGGCAGGGACATTTTGCCCCCCCCCCCCCTCATTAAATTTACACCACTTTGTCTTCGCGCCTCTTTTTCTTTTTTCTTTTTTTTTTTTACCTTTTTTTTGTTTTGTTTTTTGGCTTTTCAGGAGGAGAGGTGCCCTTGCTCCCCCCTCGCGACGCCCATGATTGAAGACCTTCACTATGACGACAAAAGGCTAGAACTCACGAAAAGGAAGCAGAATAACAGTCTTTAGGATTTTTTTGCTGACAGTGACACGATTTTGCCGGGAAAAAAACGATTCCCCCCAACAAGAATGACTAATTGGACTTACCTTAGTGTCTTGCCGAATTGTCTTCGGTAGATTGTTCTCTAGGAACGGCACTCGGAACACAGTATGTCGCTTGTTGACAGCCTCCAAGTCACCATCATGCATCACGCAAGACATGATCTCCTGCACCCAAGTTGTTCCTGGAAACCAAAATGTTTTATTGAAACATTATCACATTTTTGGAATAGCTAGTTTCGTAAGTTCTTGAAAAGTTACCAGAACATTGGTCGCTTTAGCTTTCCACTTTAAAGATCTCTATTTTTAACTTGAATGTCCATTCAATGATCCTATCCTGAATAGCCAAAAAAACCACAAAAAAAAAAAGTTCATTATGTTCACAGATTTTCAGTTACATCCAGCTGAGCCTAATACCCAGTCAAATTGAACTGTATTCTAGGAACATTGGACGAGTTTTTTAAGTGTACATTTTACTGACCCACATTAGTGTGTATTTGCCTGCAATCGGGGACCCGCTACTGTCCCTCTTTTGTTTGTAGTTTAACTTTATAGGAACACCTCCCATATGTTTTGTACATGACTCCAAATTGGGGACCTCTCGAGAATCGAGGATCCTATTTTCGTCTATTGTTCAACGATCCCCTATTAAATGCAGAAACAATTAAACTCAAACTAACTTACACCCAAACCCAAACCCCCAGCAAACTCTCAGCAAATGTAATCATATACGACTATGGAACAGGACACGTGCACTAAAGACGTTTATGCCAAATACACCTTGGAGCTTTCTGCAAATCGGTAATCAGAACGCTAACCGAGCATGTTGAAATTATCGTCGTTCACTCTTTACGTTGATAAATTTTAACTTTTGAGACAATGGTAAGTTGGTTCTAAGATCACTTTTAGTTAACAGATATGATTGTCGATCCTGTACCTGCTTTGGGATAGGTCACGATCCAGCTGTCATCATCTCTGACTTCAAATGTCTTCAGTGCCTTGACCACATCATCTCCTTCCTCGTAAAGTGTGATGCCTTCATGCTCCACGTACCTTATCTTGAAGGGCTGTGCCCACAGTCTCTTGTCTATGGGGAATATGGATACATGGAATGTCGTCACGCTTTGTTTACATGTGCGCTTTCGTATAGCTCTTCCAAAGCGATGGTGACTGTCGTCCCCAAGCGTACTATTTGAAAAATCCTTTGTCAGATTGACCGGAACCCAGCTTCTGTTTGGCCTGATCCTTTTTAGGGTCAAGACTAGCACTTTTCTGGGTCAAATCGACCGCAAAAGTTGACCTGGAAAAGGCACTGTGTCCGAGTCAGTAACTCGAGTTGAGTCACGGTAAACAAGATTGAGTCGATGCCTGTCGAGTAACAAAATACTGTCAATATATATAGTAGGGTCGATTCACGTTCTTAATCGGGTCAATCCGAGTCAAACACGTTTCAACGGCATCATATCTAGTAATCATGGCGTTATAGGCCTAGGACGAGTAAATAAAACTTACACTCTTCAATCGAGACCACCGTGTCCATAACTACTTTGGAGTACCTGTGCAGAACAGGAAACACATAAAGTCTGTTTATTTTTGAAAGGAAAGTTTCTGCTATATGCTATTTCAATGATTTTTTTTACGCTTAGGCTTATAGTAAAAGTAGAGCCATGAAATTGGACATTATGTTTAAAGGGACTTTTGACGTATATGATTCGCACTTAAGAGAACTGTTCGTCGATATTTAATGGAGATCTTTTGGGGCTACAACGTAATTCGGCATTATGTTATGATGTACGTATACCTGCAACCCTAGGATCATATGTGGTGTGATTTGAATGCCGAGTTCAACCACGCATGATACCCCCATCGATTTGCTATTGTCACACAGTGCACTATGCTCATGACCTGTATGACCGTAGCTACAAGTATATAATTGGAGTGATGGAAAACGTGCACTCTATTTACTAACTGCCTTCCATGCAGTAGGCCTACATTTCCATGTTAGTGCTTAGGGCCCCGGGTGCACACCGGTAAATCGATCCGCCAAGCTCATGAATAAAAGTCATACCCTCAAAATATTCTATATTAGAGAGTTCTGAGCGCCGTAAAATTGGGGAATTGAAGAGATATGGTAATGAACCTCTGGCCCGGACTTGGGGCTTCCAATTCTGAGCATTTTGGATGCTATTGGGCTCGAAAGTGGCGCTATTTTGCCATGTTGTGGAGGGATCGTTTTTCAAGATGGCTACTTTTCCGCTTTGGGAAAATAGGGGTCGTCTTCTTTGGATGAAAATATCTCGAAAAGTCAATGGTCAACCCACCAAAAATTGAAAAGAAAACGAAAGATGACATGTTGATTATCATTTTTCTGTGCAGCTTGAATACCTGTGAGAGTTTTGAGTATTTTTAAAAGAATTTTGAAGTATGGGCATTTAGCACTAGTGTCTATGGGAGTTTATTTGCAGGTATGCATCCCTATATAGTTGTACGTCCCTGTTAACTCCATATTCGTAGCGTTTGGTGGTGTAGTAAACTTACCTGGGTTACAACTTCCTGGGAGGTTACTGCTGCCTGCTCGGTGAGTAGGGGCAAGTCTGCTTCCAGCTGTCTGTATAGTTACACAAATATTATTGAAGTGCTCAACAACTGACACTGAAGCCTCGCATTAAGTTGAACCATGGAGCTAGGAACACAGCAAAATGATTATCTGCTCGTGAGGTTAATAGGATAATTGACGTCAACCTGTATGAAGCATTCAGTGACTTGCTAGATATCAGTACACTGCAGTTATGAGGAGACAATGGGACACTGATAGCGCATTTTCCCGTACCAGCTTGCAACAGGTTCGGTTCATTCACAAGTTGCCTATCAGCTCTACGCACTTTATACCGTGGCAAGACTGGAGGTCGTTACGATAGTAGCATAAAAGTGCCGTCAACTGGAAAACTAGAAAAAAAACTTTGAAAAAAAAAAAGCTATGTAGGTTATCGCGAGGTATGGGTCAAGTTGTCAACTGAACAAAATTCTACTGCCATTGTGTAGACGAATCCGGCGACAATATGAAACGAATGAGGGCCCCCGACTGTTCATCTTGCTGTGGGCTGTGAACTAGTAAATCGCTTGCCTTAAACACCGTAAAGAATACCCTCACTTAAAAACAATCTCACAAATCTCCGCGGTTACCAAGACACACATCGATTTATGGGCTATCCCTTTTTTTTTAGGGAGGGGGGGGGGGGCTGGTTACCCCATCAATGCAAAATAGAGCGACTGCCGAGTTCAGTTTCATCCGAAATTTACAAGAATCACAAGTTCAATAAACGCTTGAGAGCTGGAATCATTCATCTCCGTCACCGTCATTGCTACAAACCCTCAAAGTGCTACTCGAGGGCCACAAACCTCACTATTTAGGTAGAAATTGACGTGGTGGGCAATTAGGGTCTCTTTATTGCACCCACATGAACAGGTATACAGTTCAGTTTTTTGGGTTTTAACTTTTATTTCAATATGCAACATAAAGACATACAAATATAACAGTCTACCAGGTTTATCATCATTAATAATTTTAGGGAGCACAGTCTTTAGTATGTTTGCAAGTACTTTGGCACAAATCTTATAATCAACATTGAGGAGAGAGATAGGACGCCGATTTTTTTAATCACTAGGATGTTTTACCTAGTTTAGGAATTACATCAATTATCCCTCTCCACTGATCTACAATCATATTGAAAGATGCAAACATGAAATGCTTAAGAGCGGCTCAACACTCTTTTTCTTCCAGAGAACCATCACACACAAACTGGCCATCTTCGGTCAACTTATTCTCAAAATTGCTATGAAGGAACTCATCAAATCGGAACCGCTTTGTGGAATTGGAGTGATATAATGTTGGGTAAAAATGGTGCTCCTGCTTCAAAATACCAGACTGATCTGTGATAACATCCCCGTTCTTACATGCGCCTTTAATGCCCCCCCCCCCCCGCGCTGCCCAAGGTCCGATGTCGGGATTTGGTCACGTTTTTCTCGCCACAGGGTGGGGATTTTGGTCACTCAAATTACATTGTTACCATTGGCGTACTACATGGAAAGGCAATCACTAGTGCGCCCCACGTATGTATGTCGGGGCATGGTCGGGGATTGTCACTTAAATTTTGCCCGAGGGGTGGGATTTTGTCAATTCAAAAGTGACAATCCCCACATCTTGGGTGGAGCAGCCCGGGGGAGAGGGGTGGGGGAAACAATAATCAGTTGCAGTAATGTTTGTATTAAAACAGGGTTTGTTTCATTCACATAAATATTGGGCTGTACAATTCGTGAATATCAACATACATTTCGTGCCTACTTATGTATGTCCATCTTAATGAAACCACAAAAAACGTGATTTTACGAGTTAATCAAAAGTACGAGTCTATTCCCGAAGAGTCGGATATAATTCAATACATGTTCAGATAAAATTCATTAAGTTCTAATAAAATTTAATTTTAGATGGCCTCATAACGGCATGCATAGATTACTTATTTATATACTTCCAAAGGTTGTGGAATACACGTTTCATTTAAAGAAAAAGATGCGGAGATGCTGTATGATTATTTCCTGCTCCACAATGAAAACAACAGTTTTATGGGGCTTAATGTTAAAGGGCATCGTAGAGTTATTTTCTATAGTTTCGCTAAAATAGGTTTGCTAAAAATGTGTTTTGATCCACCTCTTTTCGAAGTTGATGACAACAAAGTAACATTAAAGCATGTATAATTTGTATTGATAATTTCAAATTCGATTTACAAAGCCAACTTTTCATTTATGTGGAATTTAGTTTAACATAGATCAATCTCAGATGCGAATGTTAATGTTCATCCAATCATCCGAAGTTAATTCTTTTATCCCTGAGATTTTTAATACGGGACGCCACTTCTTTTTTGTTTAATTCAGTTCTGGACAAAATGAATTGCAGGCTTTAAGTGTTGCTTTCTGAAGCAATATAACCGTAGCTCTTCTGTTCCATTATGATTTCGATATAAACTTCCACAGTTGGAAAGGGGGAATATATTTTGCATTTGCAAGTTTGATCGGTCACTTCCAGCCGACACGATCTCAAAAGCTACAATCTGATTGGTCAGTGATCGAAGGTGAGTCCGGTACCGTGCAGCTTCTCTTTAATGAGGGCGTCCATGGTTTCATTCTGTGCCACAGTGAAGTGGGTCTTCCAATTCCCACTTTTACCTGAAATAAAAAAAAGAAGATTTTGTTTACTATCACAGATATACGACTGCCATTGTTTGTGACGTTCTCACCAAGTGTGAGTTTTCTTTACATTATTGTTAACAAAATCTGTCTATACCAGATATGAGAAAACCGGCGTTAAAAATGAATTACATTTCATAGCTTTGACTGCGAGTAAATAAATACATAAATAAAGGCATCGTCGCCGTGATTTAGCTGAATACATTCACACGAGTACTATGCCATGAGTACGAGTACTACAACACTGCATCGGCTAAAGAGACCAGGCAAAAGTAGGACATTTGTTTTGATAAATCGCCCTGTTAAACCTAATTTGTAATAATATACCGACAGAAAAGCAAGGTTATTGTAGGATGTTATCCATCCAATACCGTTCAAGGAAATTGGACTTATTTCAGCCGTCGATACACTGATATTTCAAAAGTGACATTTCGTTTGGTACTTTAGTAGCCGATAATTTGGTACTTCACTATTTCTCGGATTGATTATTTTCTGTTTTACTTCGGTGTTTTAGGTCAATTTTTCTTTTTGACTTGCTCATGAACGTGCGTAATGTTTCATTGGCTTTGTCTTCACCTTTTCTTCTATAATTTCGAATCTTGTTTTTCATTTGGTGGGATGGGGGAGGTACTCAAACAAACTCCCCACCTTTACGCATGAAGGAACGGCCTGGTATCTCGTCGGCTGCAAGTAAGGAATCGGGGTTGGTCATGGGGTTGCTCTTCATGTTGTCGAATGAGCAGTGCTTCGTGATGTCATCTAGTGTCTTGGCAGACAGGGCCTTGCCCAGAAATTGACTGATTATCTCCACGTTTCCTCGCAGATCCTGCATTCAAGATGTGCAAACTACACTCAGCAGGGCTCAGCAATACTGCTTTGCCTTCAACCCATATAAACATGTACATGTAAGGACCGTTTGTGTAGCGGCCATCTTGGAAATTAGACGTTTACGTGTGCAGAGCCACACTGTAAACGTCTGATATTATGCGAACCTGCGCGCCAGCCAATCGGAGCCATCCTAAGAAGTTGTGAGATCATGTGGAGCAGAAACGAAATATTTTTGATTTGCCAAAAGCTGTCATGTTTTTCTCGTACATTTTCCCTTTCCTTTGTAGCACGCACCTTGAGTGGCCCTCTATTGGACCTTGTGATGGGCGGTAACTATTTAAGGAAAAACATCGTGTTTACCAAAGCCACGCCCGCAAAATGGTCGGAATACGGAAGTCATACAAGAGGCAGTGTCGTTTTACATAATCTGCAGGAGTATTATCGCTTGTCCTGCTAACATCTATTCCACAGACTACAATTCCATAGACTTCTTGTAAGGTGGTTTATTATTTTAATTCAGTTTCGTATACCGCAAAAACGTCTAAAATGGAAAACTTGGTCCCATGGTTAATTTGATCTCTCTTGGAAAATTACTCATAATTACTCTGTCGAAAAATTATCGAATTTGGACTTTGATGTTTCATTTTAAAGTGGAAAGATGGATCGTTCGAACCATACCTATATTATATATGTTGGTTACACATTCTACGTCTTGCATTCAGTTATATTTTGTTTGCATTTTTTGATACACACTGTGTAGCGCCCTCAAACGTGTCTATCTGTTCGTTGTGTCGATCCCCATTGGGTGTGGCGGCCATGCCGTGCCGCGCGCGTAATTTTTATTCCTAGGAGGGTTAGGGGCAATGTCATGAATAATTTATGTTTGTCCATGAGAACGGACAATGACATCAACAGCATTGTTGTTAGTTACTCAACTAGTTACAATACATTAAAGTATTTTAAAGAACGGTTGTCGTCGAGCTACCACATAGTAGCCTAGTGGATAGCGAGATGAGCTATGGATACAAAGATCCCTGGTTCGAATCCACGTCGTCGCTGCTCATTTTCATCAGCTATTTTTCTTCTCCAAATTTATCACTGAGATAATTTTAAATTAAGGGGAAAATAGAACGAGAACCCAAGTCTTGCAATGATTCAAAGGAAAAACTGAATTATTCATGACATTGCCCCTAACCCTCCTAGGAAAAAAATTGCGCGTGCCGCGCTGCCACACGGTCATAACATGTAATATAAAGTTCCACATTGCAACATTGTCGAATTCAGGCACTTACTCTTTTCAAATCCTCAAATCGTAGCACCAGAACGTTTGGTTGGTGCCTTCTCTTCCAAAAGTACAAGTAGTGGTCCCACCAAGATCCGTAGCTTGCTTTAAACAACCAAACAAGGATCGGACTCGTTAAAGGTGATTAGTGGACCCCATTTGCAAACGCTGAGAAATAAAACTATTAAAAATCACATAATATCTTACTTGATTGTATTACAAAGTAAATAATGATGTCAAGTGAAATCATTGCGCCATAATAAGCTGTCATTGTCGGGAGTAGTTGCATTACCATCATTTCCACGTGGTGGCTAGGGCCAACCATGGCGCGGTCAATGGGAACCTATGCTTTGCGTCGAGAAAAATGATGCATTTCTGCAGTTTTCTCAAAAAGTATATCTATACTGATCTGAACATTCGACAGGCTATGTTTTGACCAGTTGCTTAAGATTTATTGTGGGTTACAATGATCTAGACAAATGTCATTTCTGACCCGGAAAAGTGTCAATTTTGACCCGGGAAAGGACTGGGTAATGATAGATTCAGATTATTTTGTCAATCTGACCCAGGAGTTTTTAGAGTGTCTCCTCTCTACAGGTTTCTAGCAGCCTAATAGAGCTACCAACGATTGGAAAGGCCTTCTTTTTTATTTCTTTAATGTAGTCCCACTGCCATCTTTAAATCAGGTAAGCTTTACTTAAAATATCTGCAAATGATGGTCTGTACCTTCAAGGTGATGGGCTGTCAAATGAAATGTCTTCTCATTGTCTCCTCTCTACAGGTTTCTGTCTGCCTTAGAGTTACCGCGTCTATAACTCACTTGTTAGGAATCCTTGGTTTCATTGCCAGAAAGAAAACAAAATATCTAAATCAAATAAATAATAACTGAGAGAATTACCTTTCTTTGAGTTTCTGTACCCTAAATACTCCTCAAACGATAGTCCTGCGCCCTTCAAATTCAACATCTGTTCGAAGTGGAAAAAAGATACAATCAAGTCCTTTGGATTGCGGATGACGTAGACGATCTTGGCTTTCTTGGTCCAGATTTGTGGAGGCAGGAGCTGGCCGGGAAGGTGGGACTTGATGACCCGAGGGGAAGGCATCTCGCCCGCTATTCTGTGCGTCGTTGGAAGCTGTGAAGAATAATGAACATATGAAACTCTTTCTGGCAAGTGCATGGGTTACTGCAGCATGTTGTCTTTATAAGTGCTTTCGTTTAGAAAGTTGCACAATAGCTACACATTCTTAATTTCGTATTCAGAACACGAATTACAATCTGACGTTAAATCACCAGCATGTAACAGAAACATAGATGGACATAGGTGCTCGCGCCACGTACCGTAATTTTATATCAACACATTAAACCTAAAAGAGCCACAATAGCCGAGCTCCGAGCTGTTATGATTTTTTAGCCTCGAGCTTTGCGCATCTTTTGATACCAAAAACATAAAAATCGGACCATGGGTTGCCGCGTAGCGAAGAATTTTCCGGCGCTACGCGCCGTGAAAACTGAATTTTCCCATATACGTCGTGTACATACACAGAGCAGAATCTATAGTCATGAAATTTCTTGGGTGTGTTTATGATGAGTTGCTCTATGCATGTACAGAGTTTCAAAATTCTTCGTCACTCGATGGCCGAGAACTTGGGGGGGGGGGGGGCGGCTGAGAGATGGTCAAAATAACCCGGCACTGTTAGGGTTAAAACATTAACCAACAATTCAAATTAGCGGTAAAACGTAATCTACTTACATTTTTGAGCTGCCTTACTTTCTCAGGGAAAGTCTGCTCAAAATATGGCACGCGGAGCATAGAGTGGCTTTTGTTGACCTCTTCAAGGTTCCCATCATGCATCACGGCCGACATGATCTCCTGAACCCAAGTTGTGCCTGTGAAAGAAAAAGGAAATTCACGTCAAAGTAGCTCGAAACGAACACTTATAACATCCAGCAGCACAATTTCATGATTTGTTTTCAAGTGCCTAGATAGAATCCGTGGTACGTTGGCACTTTTTGCCAACCACGGCTCCAAATGTATGCTCTTAACTGTGACAGCCTTAACCAAAAAATGGCGTTTGCTGTTAACAAACAAAAGGAAGGTCTATACTGCAGTTGCTAAACAAATAGAATAGCTTCACACCGTCCAAATACATTACAGACACACTCTCGGAAAAAATGGTCCGGATAATATTGTTAACTTATTTCTTATGATGGGACTGTGGTTTGGCCGAAGTCAATTGAGCGTGATCGGCTGACTGATAACGTTTACGTACAAAACCCCGAGCCAACGAGGTTTTTGTATAGAAAGCACCCGGACCACATTTTGCGAGAGTGTGTCCGTAATGGCTTGAAGCCTGCCGGTAATGCTGAGCCTGCATACTGCAAAAGTTACCAGTGGCATCCCTACATTTTCTCCTGCAAATAGGTCCCATTTTTGGACCCTAATTTTATCAAATCTGCTCTTAGATAATAGCCCAAAAGCTAGGGAGATGATACTCGGCTATATTCGCACGATTCCACCGATTTTTAAACTAGACGGTCTCCTTTTTTACAAAAATGTTGGGGGCACTTTTTATGCAAATTAACGACTCGGACGCGTAGAAATTTTTGAAACCCTAATCAAAATTATTGCGCCCACTGTCGGTCTTATTGCGCCATTCTGATATATCTTCTGTCTGGCACCCCCCCCCCCCAGCCACTCCCCCCGCACCACCACCACCACACCAAAAAAATAATAGTAATTAAATACTGTTAAAAATGTGCTCGTTTATTCAGAAATTCATGAAGCATATTCAAACTGATTGGATTTTTCCAAAGTGTCTTTCCCATTTGCAAAAGTTTTTTTTAAAAGCCCATCAATCAGGCTTGAAGCCTGCCGGTAATGCTGAGCCTGCATACTGCCAAAGTTACCAGTGGCATCCCTACATTTTCTTCTGCAAATAGGTCCCATTTTTGGACCCTAATTTTATCAAATCTGCTCTTAGATAATAGCCCAAAAGCTAGGGAGATGATACTCGGCTATATTCGCACGATTCCACCGATTTTTAAACTAGACGGTCTCCTTTTTTACAAAAAATTGTGGGGGCACTTTTTATGCAAATTAACGACTCGGACGCGTAGAAATTTTTGAAACCCTAATCAAAATTATTGCGCCCGCTGTCGGTCTTATTGCGTCATTCTGAAATATCTTCTGTCTGGCCCCCCCCCCCCAGCCAGCCACTCCCCCCGCACCACCACCACCACACTAAAAAAAATAATAGTAATTAAATACTGTTAAAAATGTGCTCGTTTATTCAGAAATTCATGACGCATATTCAAACTGATTGGATTTTTCCAAAGTGTCTTTCCCATTTGCAAAAGTTCTTTTTAAAAGCCCATCAACCATTACAGACACACTCTCGGAAAAAATGGTCCGGATAACATTGTTAACTTATTTCTTATGATGGGACTGCGGTTTGGCCGAAGTCAATTGAGCGTGATCGGCTGACTGATAACGTTTACGTACAAAACCCCGAGCCAACGAGGTTTTTGTATAGAAAGCACCCGGACCACATTTTGCGAGAGTGTGTCCGTAATGAACGTGCCACGTGGAGTGCGCATTAACTGTATTCTCACCTGCTTTTGGGTAGGTGACGATCCAACAGTCGTCGGCTCTGACCTCAAATGACCTGAGCTCGTCCATGATTTCGCAAACCTCTGACGCAAGTGGGACTCCTTCGTACTCGCCTAGCGTGTACGGTTGCTGGTCCGTGTACATTACCCTCATCATCTCTCGAACTGCAGGCCAATACCATAATAGTTCGCGCAAATTAAACCCGTTAAAAGTCACAAGCAACAGCAGAGCATGGGCAGAACAGGCAAACACTGTGTAAAATACTTCATGGGCCAATTTATCTTCTTAAGTTATAAATAGAGTGACCAACCATACTGGAACATATAAGTTGAGTATCATATTCCTTCCAACAAATTTCCACATGGTATCAAAAACGTATGGCGCACTAAAGTCTAAATAATTAGGAGGTTTAATACTGCACTGGTAACTTTAATGATGATTCAATGCATTATGACACGCCATGGACTAATTATTAGATAGTCAATTGATTATGGCTATCAAAGAATTGCCGATGAGAATTAAAACACACACACTGGATATAATATGCCATATGATGCTGACTATAGGCCTACAAACTTGTGGCGAAGAAAAACTTTATTAATAAACTGACATGTCATGATGGCAGTATGCATCCCAGCATGCATGATATACTATTATACTTACAATCTTCGGTGGTTAGGTACATGTCCATATTGTGATGCGAACGTGTGGGTCAGGCTACATGCATAATACTCTAGCAAATAAAGCATGAATAGATCGAACACAACTCTCTGCTCAACAACAATACGTGTACATGTACATTGTACTGTGACTTGAAGTGTACAGTAACGGAGAGTGTGCAGTGATAGCTCTGATCTCACATGGCGCTACGGTGCAATACTCGACCTTTATCACTTAACGACCATGATGTCCCGTTCTGATTGCCATTACAACGGGCCTAATCAATACGGTGTGTAGACCTACACCGCGGCAGGAAAGAGCCAGTGAATTATA
Organism: Patiria pectinifera; assembly: GCA_029964075.1. Lineage (NCBI taxonomy): Eukaryota > Metazoa > Echinodermata > Asteroidea > Valvatida > Asterinidae > Patiria > Patiria pectinifera. The sequence goes on from CM057150.1 coordinate 3,264,160, forward strand.
CTACATGTAGGTTAAACCATGGAGCTATTAAACACATAGCGTATATAGCTGCACGGTTAAAACCTATATATGGGATGCATATACATGCATTTGCAAAGGGGGTGGACACTGATTCTGTACAATACGCTTAATTCAGGGTCGGCCGAACAAAACCGTGACCCCGGTCAATGACCGACTAGTACGTGTTGTAGAGTCGGGGGGGGGGGACACTTTGCCTCCAGAAATCAATAGGTTTGGGAGGGGGGAATCCCGGTATATACCGTTATTTCGTTTAACTGTTTTGGATTTCATAAATAAAAAAAACAGAAAAGGAACCATTGACCGTTTTACGGTTTCTGCGTTTTATCAGTTTAATAAAACCCATGACAGCATAACGATCAATGATTTGCAAAAACGAAATAATGCCTTATGTACCGGGATTGAGGGGGCGCTCGTACCATACGTTAAATTGGGGGGGGGGGGGGGCGCTAATAAAATCCTAGATGAGGGTTTGACAAAATTAATGCCACCCCCTTGGAATCTTATATCTATATTATATCTTGGCTATATCTTATAATTGTAAGCAGGATACACCGTTCGCATGTCACGTCAGTGTACGGATGTCACGTACCTTCTAACATTAGCCATAGAATGGGTTTTGGGGCATTTTTGTTGGGGGGGGAGGGGCTCATGAAAAGCTAAAGCCCCGAGCTCATTGAGTGAAATCTTGATCCACCGTGATATATATTAGCATAATTCACATGAATTTTTTGAAAGTGAGGGTATAATCTGTGGTGTTCATGGTGTAATGGTAAATGATGTGGATATAGCTCCCTAATATTGACGCCAGATTCGTTCCCGCATGACACAAATAAGTGTATAATCACAGCATTGCTAAACTAAAACTAAACTTTTTCTTTAAATTACGGGGCTTGCGGTCGCTGCCGAAGTTATTTGAACGTGATGGGAGTTAATAAATAACCGTCTATTTTCTACACGAACCGGCCCCCGATGTAGGGGGTTTTGCATAGAAAGTTTCAGATACCTCACTTTTACGACAATGTGATAGCAATGAACGAGGGGCCAGTGTTTTTTTATTTTGAAAAACCAATATGCACGTCGCCCGTGACAACTTTTATACTGTATCTTCATATAGTCAAATAAATCTACATATATATAAACTTTCCAGTATAGTAACAGATGCTGCTGGCACAATGAAAAAACTTAATCAAATTGTGCTGTATAAAGTCCGTGGAGGGCAACGTGCAACTTAATATTGCGAATGGAGCGAACTTGTCCAAGCTTGTCCCATCGTTAATACTGCACTATGGTAACATGCACTCCGAAACGGGTTGACGTCAGTTGTCAGTATTAAGATAATGATCACTTAAAGGCGAGGCCTCACCTATTGTAGGACACGTTAATGTGTAACTAATAAACTAACTAACTATAACGTTTGTGGGTGTAGGCCTGAGACGGCTCGAGGAGACTCACACGTAAACCAGCAGGACTTAATACAACTTTCCAGGACGTTGTAACCCAGGTAGGTTTTACTTAACCAACAAACGCAACTAATGTTGAGTGAAAGGGAGGCTATAAACACTTAATAATAATTAATACTGATTGTGCTTATAGCGCTTTCCAAAGTATCAACAATGTCAAAGCGCTTTACAATTACTCACTAGGCCATATCAGCGCTCAATCAGTCCTCGACCCTCACAGGTGCCCATTTATATTCCTGGGTGGAGAGAGGTAATTGTAGTTAAGTGTATTGCCCAAGGGCACAAACACCATGTTCCTGGCAGGGTTCGAACCCACGCACCTTCGTGCATGAGTCAAACACCTTTACCACTGGACCATGGCGTTCTACGGACCATGGCGTTCTACACTTGACAATACTGCACATGAAAAAGTAAGGCCGACTAATCATGACAAATAGTTTCATCGTGCTTGGTTGAACATTGTATTCAAATTACACTACATTTGGACCACTAAGGGTTGGTGCAGTGGATCATAACATAATGCCAAATTGTGTGATAGCCCTAAAATATATTTAATGGCCCATGCAATGTAATTGTTTTAATGTTATTCAATTTTATCACTAAATGATCAAATTATGTATAAGCAGCAAAATTTCCATTGAACTTCTCCTGTTGGTTATATTATATGTGTTGTGCAAAATGTAGGCTAACTCCATGCACACACATCTCGATCACTGTGAATGCATTTCATACTGTACTTTCGTATGAAGAACTTGTACATGAAACCCTATTGACAAATTTGTGACAAAAGTGAGATCCTGTAAACAGGAGAAGAGCCAATCAACAGCCACGAATTTTAACCAATTGCTGAGAAGGCTTGGAGGGGCAACCAACCAATAAGAATTCTTGTTCTGTGACACTTGGCAAGGCCTGGCTATGGGCCAATGAGACGTAGGGTTGGTTCTTTACATTCTAGAAGTAGAAAGTTTAGGCGGGATGGAAAAGTTGCTGGCCAGTCACTTTTGTCTCAGCCTCTGAAGAAACAACTTGGATAGCAAATTTTACTTCACAATTTTAATTCTCCGCCACCTTCCCCTCCTCCTCCATGGCATTTTTTGAAGCGGATAAAACACCCCATGGTTCATTAATGATTTTTTACTCCTGCCATTACGATTTTGTAAATAATACTTAGGTTCAACAAAGCACAGTGTGCAACATTATGTAAGTAATTTAATGAGTAGTTAGTATTTTATTGTTGCTGTCAACATGTCTTCCCCTGAATCAGTACAACAGGGGAGGATGAACCGTTCTGTCTTCTGTAAGTTCAAACGAAGAAAGAACGGTGCATCAAATCTTTTGTGCACTTGGCATACAATGTAATTGTACATAGAAACAATTTATCATAAGCTTTGTGGTGAAATAAAGTTTACTGGCACTTTCTTAATAGATTTTCAGTTCGGCCTATCATAAATAGGTCATTTATTGCATTGATGATTGAGCTGTGGTGCTCCGAGTCAAATGGTGCTTGGAGATGCCCTTGGGCCTTTGTGGGTGCCCAAAAAACGGAAGAGCTATGGTCTCCGAGTCAAATGGTGCTTGGATGAGCTATTGGTGCTCTGGGCCTTTGTGGTGCCCAAAATGTGAATATTGACAATAATAATAGTGTGCTACATGGATGATGAGTCGGCTGCCCAGATTTCGGTACCCGACATTTTTTGAATAAAAACCTTCTGGCTGAGGCGTAGACACACAATTTTTTCTGTGTTGTTTGTGTTTTTTAATTTGTGCGCTTATAATCTTGAAAATGTCCCATTTAACCTTATATTCAAATTTCATTTTACCATCGACGGGTATTTTGCTTTTTTTCCTTTTATGCTAATACAAAATAATGTTCATATTCATGAGCAAAACTGTGATGTCGTTCGGGGCAGAAAAAACTCAATGTCACAGCTCTTTCAGCACAAGAGTTTGCTAGAAATTTTGGATATTTTGTTGCAGTTACATTTTCTGTTCTTTGGTGATTCGTAGTTGTCTCTGTATGTGGCAGAATACCAATGAACAAAAATTTCTCACCATTTTTTTTAATGAGCCAATTGTTTTGGTTCGCAATTTGAACACAAAACCCTTAAACTGAACAGTGTTTTCCTGAAGTGACATCACAGCAACATCGCCCTCGGTTGTCCGGAAAAGCATGGACTTTTAAAAGGTAGTTTAAAGAAGTGCACTTTTCAATCATATTAACCAAAAAGGGTGTCAAATATTGTTCGTACTTTAATAAAGAAGAGTAGACAGTTGCACAAACTGTGTTCCTAAGAAAACGTCACTTCATGAACCTATTAAACCCGGGCGAACAGATCATTTAGTAAAACGTGCATAACCCTCGCAAGTTCAGTGAACTCATCAACATGCCGTGTGTTTTCATTTCTTACAGGTGCTCAGTGTTCTGACGTAGTCATGGACAAGGTGATACCAGCTGATCTGTGTAAGTTGTATTATAACTCCAACCACTATGGCAAAAATATAACGCCATGATTACTAGTTACGATGAGATGTTTGCTCGAATAGACTCGAGTATAAGAACGTGATCCAACTCTGTTTTGAACACATTTTGTTTTTCGACCTGCATCGATGCGATTATCAAACCTTGTTGACTCTGTGACGCTACTCGAGTATATGCCTCAGAATGACCCAACTTAACTCGACTAAATGACTATCAGAACATCGATTTGACTAAAGCTACTGCCTTAGTTGGAAAGACTCGATTTGACTACCAAAAGAGCGACGTTCTAGATACTTGCGAAAAAGTGGGTCGACTCTACTTGCCTCGAGTCGAAAATTCAATGACACATAAGCTACAAAATTGTGGCCTGATCCCGCGACCTTCGACCTGATCCCGTGAACTGAAACGTGTTTCTTCTTTAATTAAGATTCTTTTGGATAGAAAACTCAAACTTTTTTTACCCTTCCCCCGAAAAGTACAGCTTTCGAAAATGGCTGCAAAAAAGAAGAAGAAATATCACTTATAATGAGCAGTTAGACAACATACTTCGGTTCAGTCTGGATATTAAAGTTTGTAAAAAGTTGAATTCTAGCAATTTAAACGTGCGTCAAAACATGGGATACTGTTTATATCAATCTTTCAGTAAAAAAAATAAATAAATCAGCGTATTGCATGCTTTCATAAAAAGTACCTGGATGACTGCAATATTGTCGGTAAAAGTACCCGGATTGCGGACAATATTACTTTTGATATAGAACTTCCATTGCACTGTGCGCTGCGCGCCACGTGCGCGCCGTGCGTTGGTACGAATAATTCAATGACATGTGATCAACGATCCACCAATCAGATGACGGGGATTTATTCAGGTGTTGTATAAAAGAATGTATTGCATTCACTATAACAATATTGCACTCGTCTTCGACTCGTGCACTAATGTCGTAACTAGCGCAATATTCTTGTATTCATCCATTAGTATTATGATTGTTAAAGACGTTTTTTGCTCTCCAAAGTGGTTTCGTTTTACGCTGTCATTGATAGCTGGGAAAAAATGGCTCCTTCCGGGATCCACTGCGTGTGCTTTGGACTAGCTAGTGGCATATACTACAATATATCTCGTATTGAACCGCATCAACATTGCAGACTGTAATGCATGCCATAACATCGAGACAAAATGACGTCAGGCTTTGTTTACATGTACGCTTATACTTATGACAGGCTGATGAAAACGAGCTCGCATAATGTAAACAAAGATGTCATTACGTCTCAGGTCTTCTATCTATTCCCTATAGACCAGAAACTGTTGTCGCAGCCCCTCCATTTTGGTTACGTGGAGCATGAAGGCATCATACTCTACGAGGAAGGAGATGATGTGGTCAAGGCACTGAAGACATTTGAAGTCAGAGATGACGATAGCTGGATCGTGACCTATCCCAAAGCAGGTAGAGTACGAGAAGAGCAATCTTCATGCAGCTTGCTAAGCACGTTAAAGGGCTCCCGCTGCCTAAAATGATCCCAAATGGGCTACAAAACGCACTTTGAACGAATAATCAGAACGAACATTTAATAGTAGGATATCACATCCACACAACTATACTTTAAAAACTCGGCGTTTTTCTTGAATTCTTGCGTTAGGCCAAAAGTCTTCAGTTTCCGGTATGGAGCTCGCCTCCGCCTCAAAAATGGTGCAAAAAAAGGCTGAATTTCAGCAATAACCACTTAACTTCCGGTTCAATTTTAAAAATAATAATAATTAGTATAGGTATTTATAACGCGTACTTTCTCTGGAATCTATTCAAAGGCAAACTTTTCTTTAGGACCAGAGAAACCAGCCATCATTTCGAATACCACAGCTGGTGCGAGAGAGTAACTGGCATATAATGGCAGACATGAGTACTTTATTCGGTTTGGATAAATTTGAGATTTGACCCACTACAATAGCGCCCTCTCATTGTGTCCATCATCAAAAAAAGTTACCAGGATCAAATGTGTGTTTCCAGGAACAACTTGGGTGCAGGAGATCATGTCATGCGTGATGCATGACGGGAACCTGGAGGAAGTCAACAAGCGACATACTTCGTTCCGGGTGCCGTTCATAGAGTTTAATTTACCAAAGACTATTCGGCAAGAAAATAAGGTAAGCCTGATTGGTCATTTTTATCGAGAAAATTGTTTTCTTTTCCAGACAAATCGTGTCACTGTCGCCAATGTCACCATTTTTTGTCACCGTTGCCAACAATTCCTTGACTGGTTTATTGTAGCTTCCCTGTCTTAAGGACTAGCCTTTTGCGGTCATAGTTTTGTCCTCAAAAGAATTCGTGACAAAAGTTAATTATTTTCGCATAATAATCACCGAGAATGCGACATTCTCATAAATTTGTGCACAAGTAAATAAAATCTCTCCCATAACCACTGCGTTTCTAAATACTCTCCCATCCCAGACTTTTCAATTATTATACTTTTTCGACCCAATGAATAATGTTGAATAAATTGTGGGGTGCTGTGGTCCAATGGTTACGGTGTTCGACCCGTATGCCGCGATATATGGGTTCGAATCCTGACCGTGGGAACATATGGTGCTTGTGCTCTTGAGCAAGGCACTTTACCATTATTGCTTCGTCCTGATGATGGGACGTGAAGCCGTTGGTCCCGTGTGTTGTGTAATGCACGTTTAAGAACCCAGAATCTCTTATCGCTAAGAGAAGGGGTTTACCCCGGTGTTTCTGGCAGTGGCAGCAATATGCGCCGCAGCACCTTGTAACACTTATTGGTGCTACGTAATGGGTCTCGTGTTTCTCATATTAAGCCTAAAATTGCCGGGGCGGAATCCCCCCCCTCGACTTTTTCCGCGATAGCCTTTAAATAAAACTTTGGATAAAAAACATCCCTCAAGAATTGGTATTTCTGCATTACGCAGACTCTTGAAGTAATATCAATACTACTCCTTGATGACCAGTGTCTCCTTTATGTCAAATAATTTGCTCCTGCAACAACGTGTCTCCTATAAGATGGTTTCCTTGGGGATCGACTCAGTGGATTTAACTTAAACAACCACTATGTGTATAGACCTTTATAAAGCTGCCACCATTTGAGTCATGTTCCCTGTATCCAATAGTACTGAATGATAAGGGGTTTGGTGTAAAAAGGAACCAGACTATTTTCCTTCCAGCATCGCTTTGGTTACGTTGATTTGAATGGGAAAAACTCAAGATGGCCGCAACATGATAATGTTCTATAATTGGTCCTTTGTAGGGTGACACCATTATGACTCTAATTGTTTCTTTTTGTTAGCTGCCTCTGACCTACAAGGCGGTTGAGCAGATTCCATCTCCCCGCGTCATCAAGTCCCATCTCCCCGGTCAGTTGCTGCCCCCTAACATCTGGGAGAAGTCCAAGGTCGTCTACGTCATCCGTAACCCAAAAGACGTGGTGGTGTCGTACTTCTACTTCCTCAAGCTAATCAATCCGAACGACAGGAGCGGCCAGACATTCAACGAGTTTTTCGACGAGATGATGTCTGGAAAAAGTGAGGAACATTGTCTCCCCAATCTCATCCTCATGGCTAGGCTTAGCACTTTATTTTCAACCCCACTTCCTGACTTCCAATGGTAACCCGCCCCCTTGGTGGGAAACCTGCTTCCTGTATCCTGATAAGTAATGTCGTGTACTTCCAGTGTAGTAATCAAGTCCATCACAAGTCCCTGCAAGTTCATCACAAGTCCATCTCAACTTAAATCACTAGCTATTCAAAGGAACTTACAAAAACATTTCTTTGTTCAGCCCATTAATTAAACCCCAACAAACAAACAGACAAACAAACAAACAAACACGATCCTCCCTTTCCATTTTCCTTACAATTATGTTTTAAGCTTACTGAATATAAAAAGTCATCGTGTTTTCCAATTTTACGCCAAACGGATAGATTCTGTCTTTACCTATTAGCAGTCAATGCCAATAATGCATGAAACACTAATTTTAAGCACGGCCACTGCAGATACCAGACCACTCCGTTAACTAATTTACATGTGCAAGAGCACAGAGGCACACTATCTTGTACACTGGTCTCCTCAAACAATGGTCCTGTAGGTCTTATTTTTGTGTAAATGAGGGCGCTGAAACCACTTGGTCTTACAAATAAATATGAATCCGAATGTCATACCAACCTACATTAACAGAATTAGTTCACATTCAGAAATAGACATCATTTGCCGACTGAGATAACAATGGCTAAATTAGTTCAATAAACTGATTGTGCCGTTTTTGATACCCAGGGAAAGGCATTGAGAATGACATCGAAGTCAGCACCTTCATGGCTCAGAAATATGTCTTAAATCCCAAATCATAAGATTAGGCCTACGTATGGGTTCCGATTGTGGCCTATTTGTTTCCGATCCCTGTTCCATCCGCAGCCCACTACCATCTATAGCGTTTGAGTAAACACATTTGTAGATACTTAAGTAATAATGAGTTCTGCTACTTCTTTCTGGACCTATAAAAATTTAGTAACGACTTGGTCTCTTTTTTATTCGCAAAGTTCTCTACGGTCCATGGTGGGATCACTACCTGTCCTTCTGGAAAATGAGACACCACCCAAACGTCCTCCTGCTGAGATTTGAAGACCTGAAAAGGGTAAGTGATCATTTTTGACTGCAGGCAAGCACTATGCATGTATGCGATATTTAAATGTGAGCTTTATAATAAGCAGAAATTCAAGAGTAGGCTTTGCCCTTCTCCGATGTATAGTTACTGTATGCTCGGTGTGTAACCTCCGGAGTGAAAGTTAGAAAAAATTCACTGGGTGGGACTCGAACCCACGACCTCATGCATGCTTGTTATAGAATAGAGTGTGTTGTTTCAAGATGGAGCCAAGTAGTTGGGACACAGCCTATAGTTTCCTTATCCTCCTCGCTTCAGGATCTGAGGAGCAATGTTGAAAGGGTCAGCAAGTTCCTGGGGAAGAACTTGCCCGCCAAGACACTGGACGCCATCACCGACCACTGTACCTTCGCCAACATGAAGAAGAACCCCATGGCCAACCCGGACTCCATCTTATCCGACACCGCCCCGCGGGAAGGGTCCTTCATGAGAAAAGGTAGACATCCTCATCGGTTGACGGATTCAAAATAATCAGAGCAGGTTTCTTTTCCCACTTTATGCGCTTTGTTCTTCCCAGGGATTTATTTGATTCATGGTGCATTTTGGTTTGCTACAATATGACTCAGCAGCTTTATTGTAGAAGCATTAGATTCACTGTATGGACTTCCGAACAAAAGATGCCCACATAAACTATATAGTTTCCAGATGTGTGGACTTGCCCACGTCCACACAAGGTTTCCCTTTCTCTTGAAAGCAGGTTTAGAAGCATTTTGGGGCTAGGTTTATCAGTGGCAAAATGAAAAGTTGTGGTTGAAAAAAAGTTCTCAGTTTGAGTAAACACGAAAACAAAGAATGTCCACATTTTATTTAAGTATGTATAAAACAAACGTGTTGACGTGTGCGTGCTTTCGTTCAACAGAGTAGGCATTATGTTAGCCTTTACACCAGTCATAGACAATTAATGTCCTTGAGGTGATTCCCCCGGTTGTGTTTGTCCTATTTCAGGCAAAGTTGGAGATTGGAAGTCTCACTTCACTGTGGCTCAGAACGAGGCTATGGACGCCCTCATTCGAGACAAGTGTTACGGGACCGGATTGACGTTCGACCAATAGCCAGCCGCAAGTTGTGGAATGGAGAGCTTGTCCAGGCGATTCAGATATTATGTATCAGATACGTTTTTAAGACATAAACATTCTGATTACTATGCAAGCATCTTAATTACAAAGTTGTTGCAAATTTCATAGTAGAGGAGTTTATGTGTACCGTAGTGACGATAGAGGGCGCTACCGGTACGTCTCCTGTATAGTCATTTGCGATTATGCACCTATCAATTTAACGAAAGAACCCTTGTGGCCTTGTTCAAAAGTGAAGATTGCAGCTTTATTTCAAACAGCTTTATTTCAGATTTGTTGCTAATTTTAGTGTAGAGAATTTTATGTGTACCGTAGAGGGCGCTACGTCTCCTGTAGAGCTATTTGCTTATATTGCTATCACCAGGAAATGCACCGATTTAACGAGATAGTCCTTGCTCGAAGTGAAGATAGAACTGGTACAAAATACGCAGTGACATTTGATACGCCTGATTAAAACAGGAAAAGGTCCAAATGTCCTTTATTAATTGGTTTAAGTTTCAATGAGAGTCTCTGCATGGCAGTTAACTTGAAGTGCGGTAATTAGAACATTTTGACACATTCGTGGGAGTCAATGGGCCATCTTTTCCAGCGAATGGGGCGCTTTAAACTTTTAATCACCGTTGCGCCCGAAACCACTGAGCCTTTTCAATGATGCCATTTTGAGTGATAATTAACAGACTAGAACAATCAAACTTGGCGATGCAAATTTGCAATCCGAAATTTTACCATCTGTTATATTTAGATTTAAGTAGAGATACTAAAGTGCTTCAATAATTGAGATTTTTCTACGGCTTTTTTTTTTAATCTTCATAGTTAAATTACGGCCAAAATTTAGCGACAACCTTCCTTTTCGAAGGCAAAACCCACTGAACGTTTACAGCATGTTCAAATAAAAGTACGAGGTAGGCCTACTTTGATGAAACAGTTGTCTTTTTTCGTTTTCAATGTCAAAGTTTGGTAAATTTAATCATAACACGAGATGAAGGATATCAACCGATTATTCTGTCAGGAATTGTTCCCAATTGTTGGTCAGAATTTATCCCAACCACAGTTATTCCAATTTAGTGGAAGGCAATTGATCCCAATGAAATATGAAATGTGTAACTTTCAAAGGAACGTAGCAATGAATTATTATCTGGACCCACTCCATAACCCCCGTAGATCTGCCACTATTACAAAAGCGCCGGACCTGTCTATATTTTAAAAAGGATGTCTTCAGGGACATACACATTTTTTCGTCTACCAACGAAGTACACGACAGTTGTTCTTTCAACATATAAATGCAAACACTCACTCTTTTCAGATCTTCAAATCGTATAGCACCATAACGTTGAGTTCATGCCTCCTCTTCCAAAAGTACAAGTAGTGGTCCCACCAAGATCCGTAACTTGCTTAAAACAACCAAACAAGGCACACGATCTCAGTAATGGTAATGGACCCGATTTGCAAACATTCACAAATGAATTTGTCAAAACATCATGAAAAGAGGTCAAGCATCCTGTGAAATCATTGCGATGCGGCAGGCTGTCATTCTCGAGAAACGAGGCATGAATATCGTGGTGGTTAGGACCAACCCATCGCGCTGCCAACGGAAACACCTGCTTTGTGATTAGCAGAAAGATGCACTTTGGCAAAACGTACATCTCACAAAGCAGAAAGTTCAGATTAACTGTATTGTTCCCTGAATCGGTAAAAATATTTCTGACAAACACTTTTTTCAGCAAATGAGACCCATTACTTTTCAGGCAGATATATCTGTCAATTGGCGTGGTGGTAATTTCCTCACGTCCTAACATTGCGACCTGGGTTCAAATCCCACCGTGCCAATCTGGGATGAGTCTCTAAAGTCATATCACCAACACTCCATTCAATTCTCAGTTCCTTTCTTTCATTATAAATGGTTGCGTAAAAACTTGTACAGGCATAAATAATAACCACCTGAAAGCATTAATTGATTTGTCAAATAATCCAGAGAATACCTTTCTTTGAGTTTCTGTACCCTAAATACTCCTCAAATGGCAGCCCTGCGCTCTTTAAATTCATCATGTTCTCGATGTGGAAATAAGACACCATCAAGTCCTTTGGATTACGGATGACGTAGACGATCTTTGCTTTCTTGGTCCAGATTTGTGGAGGCAGGAGCTGGCCGGGAAGGTGGGACTTGATGACCCGAGGGGAAGACATCTCGTCCGCTATTCTGTGAGTTGAAGGGAGCTGTCGAGAATGAAATAATGGACATATGAATGTCTTTCTGGCAATGGGAGGCTTTTGAGACGTTGGTGGCAGTAAACAAACCGGCCCTTTTCAATTGTTTACGTCCATGTTTAAAGATAGAGTCCATCATTTGCAGCTATCCGAAAAGTAACTGGCGTAATTATTGTTGAAAAACATTCTTGAAAGATAGTAAAGAGACTAAACTCCCTGTGAAATTATTCTTTCTGGCAAGCTCTCATTTTGAAGAAATCAACAAAAGAAAGCCTTTCCAACGGTGCTTCTTAAGACGCACCGTAAGAAATTTAAATAAGTAGTTCGTTTTGTTATTTGGCGAAGCGCACGCAAGGATTGGCACGACGCACACGCGCGCGCGGTTGCTGTAATTCGTCAGATCCGTGCACGAAAATTCATACAAGTGTTAAAATAGCCGGGAAAACCTATACTATATGTAGATATACAGTACAAACGTTGTCACGAGCGACGTGCATATTGGTTCAAACTAAAAAAACAAAAAAAAAAAACGCTGGCCCCTCGTTCATTACTAACACATTAAAAGTAGTGTTAGGTCAGAATGCTCTTTTATTGATAAACTAATTATTTGTTATATTTCATCAATAGAGGGCGCTGTTAAATTGGACCGTAATGTTTTTACAGTCGCCATATTTCATGTTTTGTTAGCACGTCATCCCAAAGTCGTAAGTGAAATATACATAACTCATCATTTATAATCCCTTTATTTGGTTATTATGGACATGCTTTGGGTTCTTGGATAAGTTTAAGGTATTTAATTTGGGAAAAAAACACACAGAAGTATAAAATAGAGACAGTTTATAATGTACATGTATGTTCATGGTTGTTAATTACATGTGACAATAGGGTTTTTGCGTGTAATGGTACAAAATGTACATGTAGACCCACAGACAAGGCTGGTGTCATCGATCCTGTTAATTGCCTGATATTATGTGATTAGTTATGATTGCTTAACTTCAATTATAAACACAATTGTTGTTGATTCATACTTACAATTTACAACTGTTTAAAGTAAATTTTGTATTTGTTATGGACAGATTAAATCGTGTTCACCCGATTACAAGCCTGTCAAGTCTGAAGTTGAGATTTGATACCCGACACCCCGTCACAAGTAGGTATCTGAAACTTTCTATCCAAAACCCCCTACACCGGGGGTTCGAGTAGAAAATATCACACGGTTACTTATTAACTCCCATCACGTTCAAATAACTTCGGCAGCGACCGCAAGCCCCGTAATTTAAAGAAAAAAATACGACAGGATCAAGGCAATGTTGTAGGCAAGTACGTTTTTTTCGAGTACCGAGTACTTTGGTGCCGAGTACTTAGTTGCCGAGTGCAGGTACGAGTACGACTACTTGAGCTTCCGAGTACGAGTACGAGTACGAGTACCGTACTTCCGAGTACAAGTACGAGTACTTGTATTTCCGAACACGGCCATACGGCAAATCCAGCGAATGGGGCGCTTTCAACTTTTAATCACGCGCCCGAAACCACTGAGCCTTTTCAATGATGCCATTTTGAGTGATAATTAACAGACTAGAACAATCAAACTTGGCGATTCAAATTTGCAATCCGAAAATTTTACCATCTGTTATATTTAGATTTAAGTAGAGATACTAAAGTGCTTCAATAATTGAGATTTTTCTACGGCTTTTTTTTTTAACCTTCATAGTTAAATTACGGCCAAAATTTAGCGACAACCCTCCTTTTCGAAGGCAAAACCCACTGAACGTTTACAGCATGTTCAAATAAAAGTACGAAGTAGGCCTACTTTGATGAAACAGTTGTCTTTTTTCGTTTTCAATGTCAAAGTTTGGTAAATTTAATCATAACGTGAGATGAAGCTCAATGGTTGGGCAGTGACAAAGGTCAAGGATATCAACCGATTATTCCGTCAGGAATTATTCCCAATTGTTGGTCTCAATTTTTCCCAACCACAGTTATTCCAATTTAGTGGAAGGCAATTGATCCCAATGAATATGAAATGTCTAACTTTCAAAGGAACGTAGCAATGAATTATTATCTGGACCCACTCCATAACCCCCGTAGATCTGCCACTTTTACAAAAGCCGCGGACCTGTCTATATTTTAAAAAGGATGTCTTCAGGGACATATCCATTTTTTGCGTCTACCAACGAAGTACACGACAGTTGTTCTTTCAACATATAAATGCAAACACTCACTCTTTTCAGATCTTCAAATCGTAGCACCATAACGTTAGGTTCATGCCTCCTCTTCCAAAAGTACAAGTAGTGGTCCCACCAAGATCCATAACTTGCTGAAAACAACCAAACAAGGTACACGATCTCAGTAAATGTATAATGGGCCCGATATGAAAACATTCACAAATGAATTTGTCAAAACATCATGAAATGAGATCAAGCATCCTGTGAAATCATTGCGATGCGGCAGGCTGTCATTCTCGAGAAACGAGGCATGATTATCGTGGTGGTTAGGACCAACCCATCGCGCTGCCAACGGAAACACATGCTTTGTGATTAGCAGAAAGATGCACTTTGGCAAAACGTACATCTCACAAAGCAGAAAGTTCAGATTAACTGTATTGTTCCCTGAATCGGTAAAAATATTTCTGACAAACACTTTTTTCAGCAAATGAGACCCATTACTTTTCAGGCAGATATATCTGTCAATTGGCGTGGTGGTAATTTCCTCACGTCCTAACATTGCGACCTAGGTTCAAATCCTACCGTGCCAATCTGGGATGAGTCTCTAAGTCATATCACCAACACTCCATTCAATTCTCAGTTTCTTTCTTTCATTATAAATGGTTGCGTAAAAACTTGTATAGGCATAAATAATAACCACCTGAAAGCAGTAATTAATTTGTCAAATAATCGAGACAATACCTTTCTTTGAGTTTCTGTATCCTAAATACTCCTCAAATGGCAGCCCTGCGCTCTTTAAATTCATCATGTTCTCGAAGTGGAAATAAGACACCATCAAGTCCTTTGGATTACGGATGACGTAGACGATCTTGGCTTTCTCGGTCCAGATTTGTGGAGGCAGGAGCTGGCCGGGAAGGTGGGACTTGATGACCCGAGGGGAAGGCATCTCGTCCGCTATTCTGTGAGTTGAAGGGAGCTGTAGAGAATGAAATAATGGACATATGAATGTCTTTCTGGCAATGGGAGGCTTTTGAGACGTTGGTGGCAGTAAACAGACCGGCCCTTTTCTATTGTTTACGTCCATGTTTAAAAATAAAGTCCATCATTTGCAGCTATCCGAAAAGTAACTGGCGTAATTATTGTTGAAAAACATTCTTGAAAGATAGTAAGGGGACTAAACTCCCAGTGAAATTATTCTTTCTGGCAAGCTCTCATTTTGAAGAAATCAACAAAAGAAAGCCTTTCCAACGGTGCTTCTTAAGACGCACCGTAAGAAATTTAAATAAGTAGTTCGTTTTGTTATTCGGCGAAGCGCACGCAGGGATTGGCACGACGCACACGCGCGCGCGGTTGCTGTAATTCGTCGGATCCGTGCACGAAAATTCATACAAGTGTTAAAATAGCCGGGAAAACCTATACTATATGTAGATTATACAGTACAAACGTTGTCACGAGCGACGTGCATATTGGTTCAAACTAAAAAACAAACAAAAAAAACCGGCTGGCCCCTCGTTCATTACTAACACATTAAAAGTAGTGTTAAGTCAGAATGCTCTTTTATTGATAAACTAATTATTTGTTATATTTTATCAATAGAGGGCGCTGTTAAATTGGACCGTAATGCTTTTGCAGTCGCCATATTTCATGTTTTGTTAGCACGTCATCCCAAAGTCGTAAGTGAAATATACATAACTCATCATTTATAATCCCTTTATTTGGTTATTATGGACATGCTTTGGGTTCTGGGATAAGTTTAAGGTATTTAATTTGGGGAAAAACACACACAAGTATAAAACAGAGACAGTTTATAATGTACATGTATGTTCATTGTTGTTAATTACATGTGACAATAGGGTTTTTGCGTGTAATGGTACAAAATGTACATGCAGACCCACAGACAAGGCTGGTGTCATCGATCCTGTTAATTGCCTGATATTATGTGATTAGTTATGATTGCTTAACTTCAATTATAAACAAAATTGTTGTTGATTCATACTTACAATTTACAACTGTTTAAAGTAAATTTTGTATTTGTTATGGACAGATTAAATCGTGTTCACCCGATTACAAGCCTGTCAAGTCTGAAGTTGAGATTTGATACCCGACACCCCGTCACGAGTAGGTATCTGAAACTTTCTATCCAAAACCCCTACACCGGGGGTTCGAGTAGAAAATATCACACGGTTACTTATTAACTCCCATCACGTTCAAATAACTTCGGCAGCGACCGCAAGCCCCGTAATTTAAAGAAAAAATTACGACAGGATCAAGGCAATGTTGTAGGCAAGTACGTTTTTTTCGAGTACCGAGTACTTTTGTGCCGAGTACTTAGTTGCCGAGTGCAGGTACGAGTACGAGTACTTGAGCTTCCGAGTACGAGTACGAGTACGAGTACCGTACTTCCGAGTACGAGTACGAGTACTTGTATTTCCGAACACGGCCATACGGCAAATGGTTCATTATGTGTAATTGGCCCAGGCCCAGTCAGACCGATAAACAGACCCAATCACGGCTAGCTGTTAAATGTGTTTGTCCGGACTTGCACAGAAGAAAATCGGGAAACTTCGACTTCTCCACAAAGCCAATCAACCATTTCAAACTGAAAGTATCGATAAAATAAGGCTCTGGTATAAAGTCAAGCTATACCATCCCCCCCCCCCGAGTACTGTTATTCGAGTACGAGTACTTTGCTGCCCGAGTACGTACGAGTACCGTCATTTCGGGTACGAGTACTTTGACGTTCGAGTACGAGTAATTAGTAATATGTTGCGATTATACACTTATTTTTGTCATGCGGGAGCGAATCTGGCGACATTATGAGGGAGCTATCCACATCATTTACCATTACACCATTCAATTGTGATGGCCTCCTGTCACTTAGGGTCACGCCGTATAAAGTCCGTGGAGGGCAACGTGCAACTTCAATGGAGCGAACTAGTTCAAGCTGGCACCAGCACCACTCTTCACTGTCCCGTACTGCATAGCCATAGTAACATGTACACCGATGTCAATATAAAGATAGCAATTAAAGGCGAGGCCTCACCTATTGTAGGACACATTAATGTGTAACTATATAATAAACTAACTAACTAACTATAACGTTTGTGGGTGTAGGCCTGAGACGGCTCGAGGAGACCCGTAAACCAGCAGGAATTAATCAACTTTCCAGGACGTTGTAACCCAGGTAGGTTTTACTTAACCAACAAATGCAACTAATGTTGAGTTGACGGGAGGCTATAAATACCATAACTTGCACATAACAGAACTTCACTTAATAATATTTAATAATGATTGTGCTTATAGCACTTTCCAACGTATCAACAATCTCAAAGCGCTTTACAATTACTCATTAGGCCATGGGACCACGCGGCAGCCGATATCAGCGCTCAATCGGTCCTCGACCCTCACAGGTACCCATTTATACTCCTGGGTGGAGAGAGATGATTGTAGTTAAGTGTCTTGCCCAAGGGCACAAACACAATGTTTCTGGCAGGGTTCGAACCCACGCACCTTCGTACATGAGTCAAACACCGTAACCACTGGACCATGGCGTTCTACACTTGACAATACTGCATGGAAAAAGTAAGGCCGACTATCATGACAAATAGTTTCATTGTGCTTGGTTGAACATTGTGTTCAAATTACACTACATTTGGACCACTGAGGGTTGGTACAGTAGATCATAACATAATGCCAAATTGTGTGATAGCCCTTTAATGGCCCATGCAATGTAACTGTTTTTAATGTTATTCTTGAAAATGTCCCATTTAACCTTATTTTCAAATTTCATTTTGCCATCGACGGGTATTTTGGGTTTTTTTCCCTTGCATGCTAATACAAATTTCCATATTCATGAGCAAAACTGTGATGTCGTTCCGGGCAGAAAAACTCAATGTCACAGCTATTTCAGCACAAGAGGTTGCTAGAAGTTTTGGACATTTTGCTGTCGTAAATTTTCTGTTCTTTGGTGATTCGTTGTTGTGTCAGTTGGCAGAAAGCCAATGAACAAACATTTCTCATAAACATTTTCAATAAGCCAATTTGAAAACAAAAACCCTAAACTGAACAGTGTTTTCCTGAAGTGACATCACAGCAACATCGCCCTTGGTTGTCAGGAAAAGCATGGACTTTTTAAAGGTAGTTTAAAGAAGTGCACTTTTTAATCATATCAACCAAAAAGGGTGTCAAATATTGTTCGTAAATTAAAGAAGAGTAGAAAGTTGCACAAACTGTGTTCCTAAGAAAACGTCACTTCATGCACCCATTTAACCCGGGCGAACAGATCATTTAGTAAAACGTGCATAACCCTGGCAAGTTCAGTGAACTCATCAACATGCCGTGTGTTTTCATTTCTGCACAGGTGCTCAGTGTTCCGACGTAGTCATGGACAAGTTGATACCAGATGAAGTGTGTAAGTTGTATTATAACTCCAACCAATATGACAAAAACATAACGCCATGATTACTAGATACATTGACGTTGAGATGTTTACTCGAATAGACTCGAGTAAGAACGTGATCCAAATCGGTTTTGAACGCTACTCGAGTATATGCCTCAGAATGACCCAACTTGACTCGAGTAAATGACCATAAGAACATCGATTCGACTAGAGTTACTGCCTTAGTTGGAAAGACTCGATTTGACTACTATAAGAGCGACGTTCTAGTTACTCGCGAAAAAGGGGGTCGACTCTACTTGCCTCGAGTCGAAAATTCAATGACTCGTTAAACGTAGCACACATAAGCTACAAAATTGTGGCCTGATCCCGCGACCTTCGACCTGATCCCGTGAGCTGAAACGTGTTTCTTCTTTAATTAAGATTCTTTTGGATAGAAACCTCAAACCTTTTTTACCCTTGCCCCGAAAAGTACAGCTTTCGAAAATGGCTGCAAAAAGAAGAAACATCACTTATAATGAAGAGTTGGACATACTTCGGTTGAGTCTGGAAATTAAATTTTGTAAAAAGTTGAATTCTGGCATTTTAAACGTGCGTCAAAACATAAGATATTATTATTTATATCAAGCTAATTCCAATGAAAAAAAAAAATCAACGTATTACATGCTTTCGTAAAAAGTACCCGGATGACAGTAATATATTGTCAGTAAAAGTACCCGGATTGCGGACAATATTACTTTTGGTATTGCCCGGCGCGCCCTCATCCATGCATTTTCGCTGGTTCCCGCACGATCAAGAGCGTCAACCAGTCAACAGAGCGCAATTAAAGCGCAAGGTACCCTCGAACACGGACGCCCACAACAGTGCGCGTACACCTTGCGCGCAGCGCGCAGCAGGCAAGGTGTACGCGCACTGTTGTCAACAATCACAATGACAGCTTCAAATAATTTGACGAAATTGGAGAAATGCAGACTGCAGTGTCTTGAAATGTATTTCTTGCGAATCAAGTCAGCGAGATATAAATGATAATAATATTGGGTTTTTTTTCGGGGGATACAAGAATATATATTGCACTCGCTCTAACAATATTGCACTCGTCTTCGACTCGTGCACTAATATCGTAGCTCGCGCAATATTCTTGTATTCACCTCAAAGCCATCCATTAGTATTTAATTGTTAAAGACTTTTTTTGCTCCCCAAAGTGGCACCGTTTTACGCTGTCATTGATTGCTGGGAAAAAAATGGCCCCTTCCAGGATCCACTGCGTGTGCTTTGGACTAGCTAGTGGCATATACTACAATACATCTCGTATTGAACCGCAACAATATTGCAGACCAGACAGTAATGCATGCCATAACATCGAGACAAAATGACGTCAGGCTTTGTTTACATGTACGCTTATACCTATGACAGGCAGGTGAAAACGAGCTCGCATAATGTAAACAAAGATGTCATTACGTCTCAGGTCTTCTATCTATTCCCTATAGACCGGAAACTGACGACGAAGCCCCTCCCGTTTGGCTACGTGGAGCATGAAGGCATCACACTTTACGAGGAAGGAGATGATGTGGTCAAGGCACTGAAGACATTTGAAGTCAGAGATGATGACAGCTGGATCGTGACCTATCCCAAAGCAGGTAGAGTACGAGAAGAGCACTCTTCCTGGAGCTTGCTAAGCACGTTAAAGGGCTCCCGCTGCCCGGAATGAGCCCAATTGGGCTATAAAACGCACTTTGAACGAATAATCAGAACGAACATGTAATAGTAGGATATAAAAATCCACACGACTTTACTTTAAAAACTTGGCGTTTTCTTTTATTCTTGTGTTAGGCCAAAAAAATCTTCAGTTTATGGTATGGAGCTCGCCTCAAAAATGGTACAGCGACGCCATTTTTTTAAAAACTTTTTCCCCTTCAAATGTCTGCTGCTGACTGCAAATGGTGCCCGACTAAATTTAGTGCAAAATGTATGGGAGCCCAGAGAGGCCACATAGTATAAGAGGCCGCTATAATTAGTATAAGTATTTATAACGCGTATTTTCTCTGGAATCTATTCAAGGGCAAACTTTTCGTTAGGACCAGAGAAACTAGCCATCATTTCAAATGCTACAGCAGTGCGAGAGAGTAACTGGCCTAAAATGGCGGATATGAGTACTTTATTCGGTTTGGATAAATTTGAGAGTTTACCCACTACAATAGAACCCTCCTATTGTGTCCATCATTAAAAAATTTACCAGGATCAAATGTATGTTTCCAGGAACAACTTGGGTGCAGGAGATCATGTCGTGCGTGATGCATGACGGGAACCTGGAGGAAGTCAACAAGCGAAACACTGCGTTCCCGATGCCGTTCATAGAGTTTAATTTGCCAAAGACTATTCGGAAACTAAATAGGGTAAGCCCGATTAGTCATTTTTATCGGGGAAATCGTCTTCTTTTCCAGACAAATCGTGTCACTTTCGCCAAATATCACCATATTTTGGCACCGTTGCCAACAATTCCTTGACTGGTGTATTATAGCTTCCCTTTCTTAAGTACTAGCCTTTTGCGGTCATAGTTTTGTCTTCAAAAGAATTCGTGACAAAAGTTAATTATTTTCGCATAATAATCACCGAGAATGCGACATTCTCATAGATTTGGGCACAAGTAAAAGCAAATAAAATCTCTCCCATAACCACTGCGTTTCTAAATACTCTCCCATCCCCAGACTTTTCAATTATTATACTTTTCTCGATACAATGAATCATATTGAATACATTTTGGGGTGCTGTGGTCCAATGGTTACGGTGTTCGACCCGTGTGCCGCGATACCTGGGAACATATGGTGCTTGTGGTCTTGAGCAAGGCACTTTACCATTATTGTTTTGTCCTTCTGATGGGACGTAAAGCCTAGGTCCCGTGTGTTGTGTAAAGCACGTTAAAGAACCCATTTACTTTTATCGCTAGGAGAAGGGGTTTGCCACAGTGTTTCTGGCAGTGGCAGCAATATGCGCCGCAGCACCTTGTAACCCTTAAAGGTGTTACATAATGGGTCTCGTGTTTCTCATATTGAGGGCCTCCATGGAAAGCAGTGCCTTGCATTGATCGGAGTTTACCCTCATTAAAGATGTCGTAAAATAAAACTTTGGACAAGAAACTTCCCTCAAGAATTGGTAGTTTCCGCATTACCCAGACTCTTGAAATTATATCGATATTACTCCTTGATGACCAGTTTCTCCCTAATATCAAATAATTTACTCCTTCAACAACGTGTCTCCTATAAGGTGGTTTCCTTGTACGGGCGGGGGGATCGACTCAGTGGATTTAACTTAAACAATCACTGTGTTTATAGACCTTTATCATGCTGCCACCATTTGAGTCATGTTCCCTGTATCTAATATAGCACTGAATGATAAGGGGGTTTGGTGCAAAAAGGAACCAGACTATTTTTCCTTCCAGCATCGCCTTGGTTGCGTTGATTTGAATGGGAAAAACTCAAGAGGGCCGCAACATGATAATGTTCTATAGTTGGTCCTTTGTGGGGTGACACCATTATGACTCTAATTGTTTCTTTTTGTTAGCTGCCTCTGACCTACCAGGTGGTTGAGCTGATTCAATCTCCCCGCGTCATCAAGTCCCATCTCCCCGGTCAGTTTCTGCCCCCTAACATCTGGGACAAGTCCAAGGTCGTCTACGTCATCCGTAACCCAAAAGACGTGATGGTGTCTTACTTCTACTTCCTCAAGCGAGTCAGTCCTACCGGCAGGAGCGGCCAGACATTCAGCGAGTTTTTCGACGAAATGATGTCAGGAAAAAGTGAGGAACATTGTCTCCTCCAATCTCATCCTCATGGCTAGGCTTAGCACTTTATTTTCAACCCCACTTCCAATAGTTACCCCTGGGTGGGAAACTTGTATCCTGATAAGTGATGTTGTGTACTTCCAGTGTAGTAATCAAGTCCATCACAAGTCCCTGCAAGTTCATTGCAAGTTCATCACAAGTCTGCCTAAGCCAAATAGCTAGCTATTCCAATGAACTATTGCAAAAAAAAACATTTCTCTTTGTCACATTGTTCAGCCCGTTACTTGGAACTGAACTCATGAAAGGACATGTGACTGAACTTGTAGCA
This sequence comes from Patiria pectinifera, assembly GCA_029964075.1. Taxonomy (NCBI): domain Eukaryota; kingdom Metazoa; phylum Echinodermata; class Asteroidea; order Valvatida; family Asterinidae; genus Patiria; species Patiria pectinifera. The sequence continues at coordinate 3,286,718 of CM057150.1, forward strand.
CTTGTGATAGGACTTGACTACAACACTGGTACCTGGCGATTCCTGTTACGGCTACTAAAAAAAACCCACAATCCTCCTTTTTCAATTTCCTTGTTATGTAACTTACTGCATAAAAAAGTCATCGTGTTTTCAGATTTCACACCAAAACGGATAGATAACGCCCGTACCATAAACAGTCACCGCAGATAAACATAAACACTAATTTAAAACATGTCCACTGCAGACTCCAGACCATTCCGTGAACTAATTTGCATGTGCAAGAGGCACAAGATATTGCACACGGGTCTCTTCTAACAACGTCCCTGTACGTCTCACTTTCGTGCAAATGAGGGCGCTGCAACCACTTTGGTGCTACAAATAGATATGAATCCGAAGTTAATACTATAAATCTATATTAACGTAATAAGTTTACATTCAGAAATAGATTTACAATCATCAAGTTCAGACTGAGATATTATTGCTAAACTACTTAAATAAACGCATTGTGCCGTTTTTTATACCCCGGGAATGGCATTGAGAATGACATCGAAGTCAGCGCCTTCATCGCTCAGAAACATGTCTTAAATCCCAAATCATAAGATTAGGCCTACGTATGGGTTCCGATTGTGGCCTATTTGTTTCCGATCCCTGTTCCATCCGCAGCCCACTACCATCTATAGCGTTTGAGTAAACACATTTGTAGATACTTATGTAATAATGAGTTCAGCTACTTCGTTCTGGACCTATAGATCTAGTAAAGACCTGGTCTTTTTTATTCGCAAAGTTCTTTACGGTCCATGGTGGGATCACTACCTGACCTTCTGGAAATTGAGACACCACCCAAACGTCCTCCTGCTGAGATTTGAAGACCTGAAAAGGGTAAGTGATCATTTTTGACAGGCAAGCATAATGCACTCGCACCTGTTTTTACAACTTTGACTCTGGGAGGTTACGCACTGAGCATACAGTGTTAAATACATCGGTGGGGGGCAAAACCTAATATTGAATTTACATCACCCGGACGAAAATTCCATCAGTCTGAATGTGCAAGAAGGAGGTATATTTTGCGGACATCGTCAACACAGGGCCAAGGGCTACTACTACTACCCACCCACCCACCAAGGGGGGGGGGGGTAATTAGACGCAAGTTCAAGAGGAAGAAGGAACCTGTTGATGTTTCGCTCGAACTGTAATAAGGTACAAGGAGCACAGCAGGAACCTGGCAATGAGTTCCACTGTAAGGCCGTACAAAGAAAGAACTCGATGATTACATCACCGCACTGACCATTTGAACACAAAAGGTATATGGGAGAGAGGAGGCAGCAAACATGTCAAAGATCGCATACAAACAATAATCGTAGTCTTTTCCGTATTGAATGACTGTTAACAGTCACTTTCTTAGAATTAGAGAAATCAATGGAATTGGTTGTCAATTGTAGTCAATTGTATTGGCAATCTTTACTTTTTTCGATTCAATCAATCTACTAAATTGTTTCAATTGAGGTGATATTTTGTTTACTGTTCATATCCGGAAAATGGCGTCGTTGTGAACAGCGCCCAAGGCATACGCTCATCATAAAAATGGCATGCTAGCCGTGTCAGAACTTAGCTGCGGCTGCAAATGAAAACCTTTGGAAGCGACCAAATCAGTAGCGTATCCAGCTTGGATGTCGAGGGGGGGGGGGCAACCGGACATCCGCGCCGAAATGTACACATTTTTTTCTCCGGAATTTTTGCCTCTGTACAGTCAAAAAGCGCGGAGGGGGGGGGGGGGGGGGCTGGTCCCCACCTTCCTAATAGGGGCGCTCTTCAAAACTGCCATTATTATCCAAACTGCAAAGTATATACCCATTTTCACGGCTCATTGTAATGGATTTTGAGCAGGCTTTGTTTTGGTGGATGGATGATAAAACTCTCTTAATACCATTTATTGAGAGTTAGCCAAGTAGTTGAGACACGGCCTATAGTTTTCATCTATATCCTCCTCGCTTCAGGATCTAAGGGGCAATGTTGAAAGGGTCAGCAAGTTCCTGGGCAAGGACCTGCCCGCCGAGACACTGGACGCCATCACCGACCACTGCACCTTCGCCAACATGAAGAAGAACCCCATGGCCAACCCGGACTCCATCTTAGCACCACCGGAACAGGCCGCCGACACCGCCCCGCGGGAAGGGTCCTTCATGAAAAAAGATGGAAATCCTCATCGGTTGAAACAGGCCGCCGACACCGCCCCGCGGGAAGGGTCCTTCATGAGAAAAGGTAGACATCCTCATCGGTTGGCGGAATCAAAATAATTAGAGCTGGTTTCTTTTCCCACTTGATTCCCAGGGATTTATTTGACTTATAGTGCATTTTGGTTTGCTACAGTATGTCTCAGCAGCTTTATTGTACAAGCATTACATTCACTATGAGGACTTCCGAACAAAAGATGTCCACATAAACCAGTTCCAAGATACGTTGTGTGGACTTGCCCACGTACGTCCACACAAGTTTTCCCTTTCTCTTGAAAACAGGTTAAGAGGCATTTTGGGGCTAGGTTTATCAGTGGCAAAATGAAGAGAAACACTAAAGAGATCATAGAAAAAAATGTGGTTGAAAAAAAATGTCACAGTTTGAGTAAAAATGAGTTTTTTTCACTGACAAAGAATGTCCACATTAGGTATGTATAAAAACAAACGTGTGGAGGTGCGTGTGCTTTCGTTCAACAGAGTAGGCATTATGTTAGCCCTAACACCAGTCATAGACAATTAAAGTCCTTGAGATTATTCGCTCGGTTGTGTTTGTCCTATTTCAGGCAAAGTTGGAGATTGGAAGTCTCACTTCACTGTTGCTCAGAACGAGGCTATGGACGCCCTCATTCGAGACAAGTGTTACGGGACCGGATTGACGTTCGACCAATAGCCAGCCGCAAGTTGTGGAATGGAGAGCTTGTCCAGGCGATTCAGATATTATGTATCAGATACATTTTTAAGACATAAACATTCTGATTACTATGCAAGCATCTTAATTACAAAGTTGTTGCAAATTTCATAGTATAGTGGAGGAGTTTATGTGTACCGTAGTGACGATAGAGGGCGCTACCGGTACGTCTCCTGTATAGTCATTGGCGATTTTATGCACCTATCGATTTAACGAAATAACACTTGTTCAAAAGTGAAGATTGCAGCTTTATTGCAAACAGCTTTATTTCATACTTGTTGCAAATTTCATTTATGTGTACCGTAGTAACGATAGAGGGCGCTACGTCTCCTGTGTAGCTATTTGTTAATAATTGCTATTACCAGGAAATGCACCGATTTAACGAGATAATCCTTGCTCAAAGTGAAGATAGAACTGGTACAAAATACGCAGTGCCATTTAATACGCCTGAATTGATATCATAGGCATAATGACCTTCAAACATTTAATACGAGGGGCTGAGTGCTGTCATCGGCGATTAAAACAGGAAAAGGTCCAAATGTCTTTTATTGGTTTAAGTATCAATGAGAGTCTCTGCATGGCAGTTAACTTGAAGTGCGGTAAATAGAACATTTTGACAAATTCGTGGGAGTCAATGGGCCATCTTTTCCAGCGAATGGGGCGCTTTAAACTTTTAATCACGCGCCCGAAACCACTGAGCCTTTTCAATGATGCCATTTTGAGTGATAATTAACGGACTAGAACAATCAAACTTGGCGATGGAAATTTGCAATCCGAAAATTTTACCATCTGTTATATTAAGATTAAAAGTGCTACAATAATTGAGATTTTTCTACGGCATTTTTTTTATCTTCATAGTTAAATTACGGCCAAAATTTAGCGACAACCTTCCCCCTGCGCAGTCAAGTGGCTGCGAAGGGTTTACGGTATCCAAAGTATAACTCTCTTCATTTTATTATGTTCAATGAAACCCAACTTTTCAATGAAGAATTAAACCGGAATTCATCTTTTCTTTCCCTGGCTCTGGGTTTTCTTAAGGAAGTAAATCTGACCATTCACTCCGTTTTACAACTGTCGGATACATTTTATTGACCGTTTACTTGCTTACCCGTGGTTGGCAAACTATTGAAGATGAACATTGCAAAAGAATATTCTTGTTTCCAATGATATCATTGGATTGCTGGAAGTACGAAATATTCGACAATCGCTGTGTACCAAAGACGTAACGTAAAACTGTTGGTATTATCTGTTAATTGCCAACCACGTCATAAATGTTTGCCCTTGTGCCAGCCCTAGAAAATGCCGCTCATTGTATACATATAAATATATGTCTACGCTACTTAAATATACGAAAAATATATAATAGTGCACCCTGCCCAAATAGCATGTCCGAAAAATGTGCAGCCATAGTGTTCTCACCTGCTTTGGGGTAGGTAACGATCCAACAGTCGTCGGCTCTGACCTCAAATGACCTCAGCTCGTCCATGATTTTGCAAATGTTTGAATTAAGTGCAGGACTCCTTCGTACTCGCCCAGCGTGTACGGTTTCTGAGCCGTGTACATTTCCCTCCTCATTTCTCGAACTGCAAGCCAAAACAAACGTGCTAGACTTATTAAAAATACGTTAAAAAAAGTAACAGGTCCGTCTTTGATTCGCAAGGATTGACAAGGAACATACAGCACTCTTATTCTTCATAGCAAAAACACGGAAGTGCACATTATATCAAAATCTTCTTACTTAGGCAACAGACAGAACAAGTAAGTGAAGTATATCATTAACGAAATTGTTTATAATAGGGTTTTTGACACATGTCAATGGGAAATTATTAAAAATATGATTTCATTAATTATGACACGTATACGTGGAGTCTGGAGTAAATTATGAGACAGTAAATGGGCCAAGCCTGATTCTCAGGGAATTGACTATTAAGATACTGCTGACGAAACTAACCTTAATCGTCCGGGGGTGTATATACACAATTAAAGTGTACTAACAATCTTCGACAAATAGGTACATGTCCATGGCGATGGAAGCGTACGTCAGGTTGCATAGACCAAGGTATATGCATAGAGAAATATTAATCCTGTGGTAAAACATGAACACAACTAGTCCGTGGGACGAGAGCCCGAAAACGCTTTAGTTTTCGAGATAGGCGATCTGGTTCACCGAATTTTATAAAACTTGCCAGATATGTAGATTATGGTGTACCATATCAGAAAAACGTTGTTCCCCGGTCCACGAATTGTTTGGGAATGAGAAATTCTACGACAAAAACACGCACGAATTGTGCATGAGAAAAAAGAAAGAAATGGCGCCCTCTTTTGACACAGCAAATATACATGTTACACGCAATGCATGCGCGCGCGAGGCGGGTTCGCCCGTCTTGCTGAACATTTGTTTAATGTTAGATTCTAGCCTTTTTATTTGTAATTATTTCTAAAGCAAGATGCTTATTACAGTTAATTTCAATTTGAAATAACCAGGCAGTTCTTTATATTATAAAATATCTTGTAAATGACAAGCCTTTATGAAAGAATAATGTGTACAACCCATGAGCCCCAGAACTTGCAAGTTGCTTCGTTATGATATCCCACAAAAACTGTAAATCAGTCAATCTTCTCTAAATGGCTGCTAGTTAGCTGAAACGCATGATCATCATTAATATGGGGCAGGTGTCATACTTAAATTGATTTAAATTTAGATTAAATTTGATAAGAACGATTTGAAACAATGAATAACAAATACGATCCAAATACTGTTTCTATAACTTTTTTATTCCAACTTTGATGTGCTGTACATTACATACTTCATTCAGCCAAAAGAAATACACAGATGTGAAAATCTTAATCAGTTAGTGTTGTTTTTTTGAATGAACAATTTGAGTAAAGACGGCAGGTACCTCAAACAGGATGAGTTCATGTATTCCAAATTAAATGACAAAGATCCTCCCCAGAAGAAAGAGCCGCAAAAGAACAGCTTCCAGTAGCAGATAACTTTACAAAAGTTGTTTAAGGTGTGCAGGCATTCCACTCTAAGTAAAAACTTGGATTCAAAACCATCTAGTATACATTTGTTTCTTGAACTTCTGTTTTAAACGACGATACAACCAATTATTTCCTTTTTGGCCCTATCCATTGCCCAAATCCCAATATACACCACATCAAACATTCATAAGGGTTTAATACAACTTCAAACACACCTTATGTAGTGTTACATGTATCTTTCTGCCAATTTGGTAAAACAGCCTTCATGAAAAAGAAATTAAAACAAAAATAAGTTTTCTAAATGCCAGTTTGTAAACAAACACAAATGTGTTTTCACAGATATCAATTATTCTGACCACACCAATGCAATGGCACTTCCTCAGTTGAATTTCTGCAATTACAGTACATGTATAAGTGTCAAATACAAGAAACAATAAGAGCAATAACACAAATGCACCGAAACAATTCTGAGCACATCCATTTTGGAATTGACAATGTGCATAAGAAGTTCTTCATTGTTGTTGTCTTCCGCTGCCTGTAGCAATCTTTCAGCCTGTAGGGTGGTACATGTGACCAGGGGTTCTTGCCTCCTCTTCCTTGTGACTCGGCAGGTCACACACTTCTCCTTCCTGCAAAGGATGCACTGTTTGGGAAAAACATGTTGTGATCTTGCTGCAGTCTTGGAAACCGTTTGCGTGGCTGAACGGAGTCTTCTCTTTTTCACAGGGGGGTGGGGAACCTTTTTGGCTGTTTCAGTTTCTAGAATACAGGAGAGAAACAGAAAATACAATCTTATTCAACTTTTTACATGGAATTAACATTTATTTGGTTGTATTTATTGAAATAAGGCCATTTTTCAATGAAAATGTTGTGTTGCTCTCAAATAAACAAAATCAGGAGGGTATATGTCATGTTTCTTCCTTAAATTTGTGAGATTATCTTTTTTTTGGGGGGGGGGTGTCGGATGGGGAGGGTAAACAACAGTATACATTAAAACCTTCCCCTTCTTCCAAATTAAAAAATAAATGGAAAGAAAGTTATCAGTTCTTGGGCCTAATACTGGTATACACATGTGCATGTACATGGCCATGTATATATATGTGGATGGTACACTAGCCCAGGTGGACTCCCTTTCCCCCCTACGTTACACGTACATTGCCTTTTTATGGCTAAAAGTAAAAGTTTCAAAAGATACATTAAACTCTTTGGACTGTCTTTTCATAAACAAAATACATTTCACATGGACACTGGGTGAACTGAACTATATAAAAACAGTTTTCCAGTGTAACTTAGTTACAGACATCAGATAAATACTGGGGGGAGGGAGATGGGGGTCAGACAAGTCGACCGTTGAGACAACTGGACCAACTGTGCGATAAATGGAAAGACAAGTCGACCGTTGAGACAAGTCGCCTCGCAAGTTTTGGGCCTAGTTTCGGGGATAGTACCGGGGATTTTGACGGCGGCTGATTGCCGTTTGGGAGTGATGACACATGAGGTTTTTTTTTTTCATATAACAGAGCCGATATAGCGCAGCGTGATTGTCCGTGCACATCGTTCGTTTTTCTCAAGGCCACGTGCGCGCATCCCTGATCAACGTGGCCGTACCATGCACGGTGGCATCGTTTTTGCCGGGCCTGTACGCCTATTTGCCGCGCCGGTCGACGTGCCCGCGTGCCGGGCCCGGTCCTCGCGGGCGGGCGGGGCGCATCGGCCCGACGCGACGCCCTCTGTACATCGAGTATGCCTGCGCCGCACCCGTGATAGGTCTTGCCACAGATTTGTGCAACTTTTTCTGCTCCACGTGTATTCATTTCCATTAAGTCGAGCAGTCTCAACGGTCGAGTTGTCCCGAGTCGAGTTGTCTCAACGGTCGACTTGTCTGACATTCAGGGAGATTATCAACAGCACCTCACAAATATACTTGTATAAGTTTATCATACCATCATCTCCCTGCAGTTTTTTTTTCATGAAGGTTACCAAATTTGTTAATGAATAGAAATGGAAGCAACAGTTTCTATACAAATAAAATGTACCTGCAACTTTAAACTTCTCTTTTTGCTGGGCATGAACTGCTCTCTTCACCTTGGACTTGTCAGTGTACAGACTGTAGCATGACCTATACAGAAAAATGTGGAGGTTTACATTTACATAGTACCAACATGACCAATAAGCCTACCATGACTACACAATTGCAAGGCACTAACATCAGAACATGTTGACTAACGTGTATACACAATCATTGACTGCATTTAAGTAGTTTTAGGAAAGCATAAAAATCTACATGTACTGCATTCAGGCCTCCCTATGCCATGAATTTTCAGAGCCCCCCCCCCCTTCCCTTAATGACCTTGCCCTTATTTTATCTCGATCATCATGATCATAAAATAGTCAAGTCATGATCTGGTCATGGACATTGGTAGGTTACTAGATATTACACAATCTCGAAGTGAAGGGAAGTGTATGATTTGTATCTCACCGATGATGACCGGCATTCTCTAGGATCGTGGATTGCAACCGCATACTGACGGGCTGATCGTGCTGATCCGTAGCAACACTTGCTCCGGCTCCGGCTGACGTGGCGCATGTTTTGGCGATGAATTGCCTTGTCCCTGGCACTTGCTATCTCGGCTTGCGGTCCTTTTGTGAAGGCCTTCCAGACGTCGGTATACTCAAGGAAACGTGACCAGCTGTGCTCCGAAAATAACTGCACTTCACCCTTTCCAGTCGGAAAGTGCATGAGACACTGAACTGATGATTTTGGAGCATTTTCTTCACCTGTCTCCGCTGCGGTCTCTCGGACTCGGTACTTCCTTCCGACGACATGGACGACGCCATGTTGGACTCGCCTCTTGTCGACGTGTATAGAACGTGCAATTTGATTGGTTCTTTGGCGACGCAACACAAACCTTGCACGTTATTGGTTGATTTTTATCCTCTCTCGGGCGTTATGTTTGTCTAACGATTTTTTGGCTGTAACCTCGAATTTGATGTTAATTAAAATTCATTTGTGAAGTCCCAAACCACCCACGAACGCGGGAACGTGGTTTGTTAGCGCTTTCTATTTTTGATCAATGGAATGAGAAATATTAGAAAAAATTCGGAAAACCAGATCGCGTAACGAGCGAGGAACGGAAGGGTCAGTTGATTTGCTGGGTCATTCCTGATAGTCTGGTTCTCCGACCTGACAATTTCCCCCAGACGTCTACACGTCTAAGATTCATCAGGAATAGTCGGAATCTTTTGGTCTGGGAACCAGACTACATTCCTGATTGACATCATAGCTTCAGTGCTTTTAGGTAGCGCCAGTATCACAACTCCAGCAGTACCGCTTATGATAATTTATGCTTACGTCACCACAAGTCAGGTACGTCACGTCACAGGACTTAAAATATGCAGTATCGATGGCGATCAGTGGCGGAGCTCCGGAGAGCGGGAGGTTTCACATCGAATGATCGGTCAACTTTCGGAATGTAACTTACTTGTGTTTGAAGGGTTTGCGGAAACACCATGTGCGAATAGTTTCTCAACTAAGAGAATGGTTCTGAAGAGAACCAGAGGTATACCTTTGGTTCTCTTCAGAACCATTCTCTTAGTTGAGGAACTATTCGCACATGGTGTTTCCGCAAACCCTTCATTATTTAGTATCTCCACCATGCAAAGCCTCAAATCTTACTTACTTGTGTTTGAGCAGAGCCAGCTGTCATGGCTTTGATGTGTCGTCCTTCCCATCCCAAACTAACAAGTGCAAACAATTACAATAGCATTCGGTTGTACCACGGAGGTAGAATTACTTGCACTTGGGCTAGTTGATCTGTAATTTGTCAAGGTTAGCGACTTACCGTGCCTAATATTTGTGTACAAAATGAAAACGGATTGTGCTCAGCGGGTAGTACTATTGGCAGTGTCGGCATTTTAGTCGATTACAACTTGAACGTACTGTGCGCTTAAAAATAACTTATACGAATAGATAAGGGGAGCCTTCGTTTTTGAAATGACCATTGTTAGCTTAACCGGTTTTAAGTTGGGCAGATGATTCGGGTCCCATGCATATTCTTCCATGATTTATTATTACATTTAGCATTCAAAAAGTAGGTAGGAATACTTTTTCGTGAACGCTTGCATTAATTGTTATTTAGTTTGTTTATTTTTACTCTATTCCTTTTGACAACCATACAACTTAACCATATTTACAGAAACCTTGTTAATGTTTTAATTAAGCTATTGAATAAAAAAAATATTTTGAATTAATGGATTTGAATCTGTAACTGTAAATCTTATTTCTGTCGTTGAAAAAATTGTCCCCTTACGAAAAATCTCCGCGGTTTTCAATTACTTGAGTCCGTGACTGCGGAACGCCATAACCACAGAAATCCTTGGAGATGCTAATGATTTATCCTTTATCCATAGTGTATGGGATGGTTGACCTATGCTTGTCTCAATATTTTTCACAGGGAACAATATATTAATGTGTTTAGTAGGAAGGGGCGTAATCATACATGTCGCCACTACATTTTAAGTTAAATGGAATGGAGTTTGGCCGCCACCATGCATTTCAGTTTTTATCAGACTTGTGTTTTCTTAAAAAGAAGTGGTGTTCTGGCTAGGAAAATAGCAAGGAAGAACCGGTTTTGTGCAAGCAAAATTCAGGGAAGAATCTGTTGATATTAAAAACTTGTTGGAAAGTTCCAAGGTCATTCCAAGAAAGTTGCTGCCGTGAATTAGGGTTCAAAACATGGGAGGGGGATGGGATTTGCTATCAGCATCAGCAGGGCCGTTCCTCATTCTTTTCTTTTTATGGGATGTAGAACATTGGAGTAAGAGGGGCTCTGTGAGCTGATGAATCTTTTTTTGAAAACATTGTGTTTGCAACCAGCTAGGAAGATTTTCGTTTATTTAAGACTTACAATCACTGGTATGGATACCTGTGTAGTTATACGACTAAACTGCCTAGAGCGTATTTGTTAAGGTTTTTTTTCCCTTTTTTTGGAAATTCAATACGCATATAGGGAGTAAGATCAGTTCCACTGCCGGGTTGCGGTGATGGGTGGGTTATAACTTGTCAACACATACCTCGCCAGCGGGCCCATTAGATTGGTGATAACCGGAGAGCGGGAGTTTCAAAAAAACTCATCCGGTGTTTAGGCGACGCAGGGACTGGTTTGTGTACATGTGGTTTTTGTTTCTAGTTCACTTAATGTTTTGATTTATACCGGTGATAATATGCCGTCCCACCTGTTTTTCTTTTTTGTGTGTCGGGGGAAACAGTGCATATTTTCTGTGCCCTTTTTACGCACTTCATCAGTCACCCTATGTTTAATTCTTTTGTATGTATTTACTTTATTGCTAATGATGGTAAAGAATATTTTACGCGTTAGCTTTTTTGTAATGATCAGACTAAGTGGATTCCTTATTTTTTATTTTTTATTTTGAAATCCATGCCTAAATGACCATTATGTTAGTTCTGTTCTTCAAGAAGTTCCAAAAGGATTTGAACGTTCTCCTCATCCAAGTTTTTTTCTTGGTTGGATGGTGGAGATGGGTTAATCCTTGATCGGACCAGGCCATCTTTTATGTTTTTTTGTCGTTTGTATGCCAGGATGGGTTGGGTCGCAAAGAGTGCACTGAGAAAATCATTATCGCTGATCAGATTCCAGTGTTTCAGAAGGGCCTGCTTAAGAGCTGGGTGTTTAATTTGTGGGTGGTAGGGTAAAACAAAGACCAGCGGGATATTCTTTTTGGTTTTTGCACGCTTTTTAGGGTTCACGCGAGCTTCGCCTTTTTGGGGAAGAAGGGCTAAATCTTCTTGGTTGTATCCGCGTTTTTGTAGTTTGTCTTTGAAGAATTCAACCTTCTCCTCAAATTCTTTTGAGTGTGTGCATATACGGTCATATCTCATTAATTCTCCCTTAATCAAACCGCCAAAAACTGACTCAGGGTGGGCTGAATCTCGAGCAAGATACTGAAAGGTATCAGTTTTTTTGGTTGCTACTCGAGTATCCAATTTCCCTTCTTTTTTGAACCGTTCGCCTTTGTAGATGACGAGGTCGAGGAAGGTGACTTGACTGTTTGAAATCTCTGACGTGAACTTGAGCGTGGGATGAATTTGGTTTAGAGTTTGGACAAGGTCACCGGCTTGGTCTTCGTTACCGTTAAATATTATTAAGACGTCGTCCCTGTATCTCATGTAACTCACAATTGAAGGATTGTGTGGGAGAATAATTTCTTTTTCATATTTGAACAGGGTTATATCGCATATTTCTGGACTGCATTCGCTTCCATACCCACGCCAATTTTCTGTCTGAAGAACTTTCCATTGAATTCAAATATGTTTCGATGCATGATAAGTTCTAGGAGACAGCGAGCGTGTTCTCTTGTAGGTTTGGGTATTGCGTACAGACTGTTATCGGCAACTTCAAGTGCATCGCAGACTGATTCAATTGCCTCATCTTGTGGGCAATTCGTATACATGGACACAATATCCAATGTGATCAATAGGCTATCCTGCTTCAATGTCACGTTGTTTAGTTTTTCAAGCACATGCCCGGAATCGCGTGTATATGTGCTTTGTTGTTTGACAATCGGAAGCAGAAAATAGTCTATGTATTTTGAAATTGATTGAGTCGGACCTCCGCAACCACTAATAATAGGCCTCCCCACAAACCGCGTTTCTTTGGGTGCTTCTTTGTGAACTTTCGGTAAAAGGTAGAGGCAAGGAGTTTTGATGTCGTGGTTGTCATGGTTGAGAAACTCAAATGTTTTTTTGGATATTACTCCATCAATGTGAAGTCTGCGTATGGCTTGAGCGACCTGTTGCGCGGTTTCCCCAGTCAGATCCCTATCAATCTCTTCATAATGTGGGCCTGACAATTGTCGTAGCCCCTCATGTATATAGTCTTGTCTGTTTAAAACACATACACCGCGGCCTTTATCGAATGGTTTAATGACTATGTCTCGTCTTTGCTTAAGGCCGGTCAGAGCGATGCGTTCCGCTTTTGATATGTTAGATTTTACATTTTTTATTTCCAACTTGGATAATTCCTCCAAAGTACCCTCAATGTATGATTCTAGATTAAGGTTGAAGGTAGGTTGGGGATTCCAAGTGGAGGGCAATTTGAAAGGATGCGAATTTGGAGGTCTCACTCTCCCTGCCATTTTTAGACGTAATCTCATTTTTCTGAAAAATGATTGGGAATGGCGAAGGATGGTGGACCTTTTTGGTTTTCTAGGGGTGGGTATAAAATTCAAACCCCTGCCTAGAGCAATCAGTTCAATGTTAGAGAGCTGAGAGTCCGAGAGATTCTTAACATAAGGCATACTTTGTTTAGCTTTTAGCTCAAGAGAGATCGTCTTCGCCCATTTCTTGTGCTTTTTGCTTATTTGGCGAGATTGGACAGATCTATTCTTGGCTGCATTCGTTTTGTTATTTTTTTGGCTTTTATTAAGTCTCCTCGCCATGCTCAAGCAGACTCAATGTAAACTTGTGTTCAATAAGTATTGACTGAATGAAAGAAAAAAGAAAAACAGGTGGGACGGCATATTATCACCGGTATAAATCAAAACATTAAGTGAACTAGAAACAAAAACCACATGTACACAAACCAGTCCCTGCGTCGCCTAAACACCGGATGAGTTTTTTTGAAACTCCCGCTCTCCGGTTATCACCAATCTAATGGGCCCGCTGGCGAGGTATGTGTTGACAAGTTATAACCCACCCATCACCGCAACCCGGCAGTGGAACTGATCTTACTCCCTATATGCGTATTGAATTTCCAAAAAAAGGAAAAAAACCTTAACAAATACGCTCTAGGCAGTTTAGTCGTATAACTACACAGGTATCCATACCAGTGATTGTAAGTCTTAAATAAACGAAAATCTTCCCTAGCTGGTTGCAAACACAATGTTTTCAAAAAAAGATTCATCAGCTCACAGAGCCCCTCTTACTCCAATGTTCTACATCCCATAAAAAGAAAAGAATGAGGAACGGCCCTGCTGATGCTGATAGCAAATCCCATCCCCCTCCCATGTTTTGAACCCTAATTCACGGCAGCAACTTTCTTGGAATGACCTTGGAACTTTCCAACAAGTTTTTAATATCAACAGATTTTTCCCTGAATTTTGCTTGCACAAAACCGGTTCTTCCTTGCTATTTTCCTAGCCAGAACACCACTTCTTTTTAAGAAAACACAAGTCTGATAAAAACTGAAATGCATGGTGGCGGCCAAACTCCATTCCATTTAACTTAAAATGTAGTGGCGACATGTATGATTACGCCCCTTCCTACTAAACACATTGATATCCCCTCCCCCGACCACCCGGTCGGCGGTCGAAGGGGCGTGCATTTGTATCTTTGGAATCGAACCTAGACTCCAAATGATCCATGTCAGCGGACAAAAACACTACGTTATTAAGTCACATGTGGAGTAGGAGACCAATCAAATTACCATACGGCTGCGCATCCCGTGCATGACTATCAACAAATCGGGCTTAATCTCCTGCCTATCGCACTTTGTATACAAAACCTCAAATTAAGTCAGGGTTTGAGACATACAACAAGAATGGTATAAAAGCGATAGTTTGAGACTCACAGCCTCATATCTCCAGACTAGCTCCAAAGATAAGATGGACAATCTACTAGATCTCGTCTGCCCTCCCACCCCCGGCTCAAGAAACGATGAGGCCAATCAAGATCTGCTCATGTTCGTCGACACCGACGACGATGAAATACCGTGTGGACAACGCCAGCCGCCCCCTCCGCCTCCGCCTCCATCCCGTCCGAGAAGGCCAGAGAGACAAGAAAGAGACGGGCACATCAGGCTCACTCCGGACGCTCTTTGGGTTGTACAGCGTGCCAAAGTCGAAGTAGTCCGCCTGGCCGGCCTGAGAAATCGGGTTCGGAAACAGGCAACTAAACTAGAAGAATCCCTCACGCGCGGCGAGACTCCGGACTGGCTTAGAGTCAACAAAAATATACCGACCCTTCCACTTGGCATCTCCTGCCCTCCCGAGATGATTGTCTCGTGGAAAACAAAATTGGCGGAGTGCTCGGTGGAATTGGGCAACCTGACTTTGAGTGCATATCGTTCGAAGCTCGCCGCGTTGGAGGACCAACTAGCAGCAGTAAAAACAGCGGGTTTGAGCCTGATCGATGCCAAGATCCAAGACCGTACGGAGCGGCGGCGAGCACACCGAGTCTTCCACATCATCGCTGAGTCCGCGGAGCAGAAGGAGGGCCTGTTTCCAGCCTCACGGGGTGGGCGACGCAGATAGTTCATCTATCCAACTTACAAACCAAACGGCTCTTTTCAGAGCCACCAAAACTTCACAAAAGAGATTAGAGCTTTCATGTCTGATTTTTTTAAAAAAACTCCTTGTTCTCTCCCTTTTACTTTTCTTCTACTTCTTCTCCTACTCTGTTACTATCACTTCTCCTTCCCCCTTGCAATCTACAAAAAAATATTGAAAAGCCTATTCTCCTTTGTTTGAAGAGTCTAAACAAGTACGATAGAACAATCCACTTATCTACTTGCGAGCATTCTTTTGTCACTCATTTCGTTTAATTCCTCTCATAAAATAAGCAATGCGAGTCTGGACTAGCCCCTTTCCACAGTACAATAATAAATAAAGATGACGGGCTGCTCCTCACTCCATCCATGTATTAAAACATAATGTCAGAAATCTAAATCTACACGCAATGATGGTAATTGAATTAAAGCCAAAACAACTTCTCGTTTCCCTCCCCACCTTATGTCAACCTTCTTATCACCCCCCCCCCCCGCGCCCGCCCGGCTGTTTCTTTTGCGCTTGATTTCACACGTCTTGCAGTGACTTTGCACCCCGTCTTGCACATGCGCTGTACCCCTTACCTCGTCCCAGCTCCCACATATAGGTTGCTGGCATGCCACTAAAACCAAAACCACAATTTCCACGCTCTCTTGCAGACCTCATTCAGTCAATACTTATTGAACACAAGTTTACATTGAGTCTGCTTGAGCATGGCGAGGAGACTTAATAAAAGCCAAAAAAATAACAAAGCGAATGCAGCCAAGAATAGATCTGTCCAATCTCGCCAAATAAGCAAAAAGCACAAGAAATGGGCGAAGACGATCTCTCTTGAGCTAAAAGCTAAACAAAGTATGCCCTATGTTAAGAATCTCTCGGACTCTCAGCTCTCTAACATTGAACTGATTGCTCTAGGCAGGGTTTGAATTTTATACCCACCCTAGAAAACCAAAAAGGTCCACCATCCTTCGCCATTCCCAATCATTTTTCAGAAAAATGAGATTACGTCTAAAAATGGCAGGGAGAGTGAGACCTCCAAATTCGCATCCTTTCAAATTGCCCTCCACTTGGAATCCCCAACCTACCTTCAACCTTAATCTAGAATCATACATTGAGGGTACTTTGGAGGAATTATCCAAGTTGGAAATAAAAAATGTAAAATCTAACATATCAAAAGCGGAACGCATCGCTCTGACCGGCCTTAAGCAAAGACGAGACATAGTCATTAAACCATTCGATAAAGGCCGCGGTGTATGTGTTTTAAACAGACAAGACTATATACATGAGGGGCTACGACAATTGTCAGGCCCACATTATGAAGAGATTGATAGGGATCTGACTGGGGAAACCGCGCAACAGGTCGCTCAAGCCATACGCAGACTTCACATTGATGGAGTAATATTCAAAAAAACATTTGAGTTTCTCAACCATGACAACCACGACATCAAAACTCCTTGCCTCTACCTTTTACCGAAAGTTCACAAAGAAGCACCCAAAGAAACGCGGTTTGTGGGGAGGCCTATTAATAGTGGTTGCGGAGGTCCGACTCAATCAATTTCAAAATACATAGACTATTTTCTGCTTCCGATTGTCAAACAACAAAGCACATATACACGCGATTCCGGGCATGTGCTTGAAAAACTAAACAACGTGACATTGAAGCAGGATAGCCTATTGATCACATTGGATATTGTGTCCATGTATACGAATTGCCCACAAGATGAGGCAATTGAATCAGTCTGCGATGCACTTGAAGTTGCCGATAACAGTCTGTACGCAATACCCAAACCTACAAGAGAACACGCTCGCTGTCTCCTGGAACTTATCATGCATCGAAACATATTTGAATTCAATGGAAAGTTCTTCAGACAGAAAATTGGCGTGGCTATGGGAAGCGAATGCAGTCCAGAAATATGCGATACAACCCTGTTCAAATATGAAAAAGAAATTATTCTCCCACACAATCCTTCAATTGTGAGTTACATGAGATACAGGGACGACGTCTTAATAATATTTAACGGTAACGAAGACCAAGCCGGTGACCTTGTCCAAACTCTAAACCAAATTCATCCCACGCTCAAGTTCACGTCAGAGATTTCAAACAGTCAAGTCACCTTCCTCGACCTCGTCATCTACAAAGGCGAACGGTTCAAAAAAGAAGGGAAATTGGATACTCGAGTAGCAACCAAAAAAACTGATACCTTTCAGTATCTTGCTCGAGATTCAGCCCACCCTGAGTCAGTTTTTGGCGGTTTGATTAAGGGAGAATTAATGAGATATGACCGTATATGCACACACTCAAAAGAATTTGAGGAGAAGGTTGAATTCTTCAAAGACAAACTACAAAAACGCGGATACAACCAAGAAGATTTAGCCCTTCTTCCCCAAAAAGGCGAAGCTCGCGTGAACCCTAAAAAGCGTGCAAAAACCAAAAAGAATATCCCGCTGGTCTTTGTTTTACCCTACCACCCACAAATTAAACACCCAGCTCTTAAGCAGGCCCTTCTGAAACACTGGAATCTGATCAGCGATAATGATTTTCTCAGTGCACTCTTTGCGACCCAACCCATCCTGGCATACAAACGACAAAAAACATAAAAGATGGCCTGGTCCGATCAAGGATTAACCCATCTCCACCATCCAACCAAGAAAAAAACTTGGATGAGGAGAACGTTCAAATCCTTTTGGAACTTCTTGAAGAACAGAACTAACATAATGGTCATTTAGGCATGGATTTCAAAATAAAAATTAAAAATAAGGAATCCACTTAGTCTGATCATTACAAAAAAAGCTAACGCGTAAAATATTCTTTACCATCATTAGCAATAAAGTAAATACATACAAAAGAATTAAACATAGGGTGACTGATGAAGTGCGTAAAAGGGCACAGAAAATATGCACTGTTTCCCCGACACACAAAAAGAAAAACAGGTGGGACGGCATATTATCACCGGTATAAATCAAAACATTAAGTGAACTAGAAACAAAAACCACATGTACACAAACCAGTCCCTGCGTCGCCTAAACACCGGATGAGTTTTTTTGAAACTCCCGCTCTCCGGTTATCACCAATCTAATGGGCCCGCTGGCGAGGTATGTGTTGACAAGTTATAACCCACCCATCACCGCAACCCGGCAGTGGAACTGATCTTACTCCCTATATGCGTATTGAATTTCCAAAAAAGGGAAAAAAAACCTTAACAAATACGCTCTAGGCAGTTTAGTCGTATAACTACACAGGTATCCATACCAGTGATTGTAAGTCTTAAATAAACGAAAATCTTCCCTAGCTGGTTGCAAACACAATGTTTTCAAAAAAAGATTCATCAGCTCACAGAGCCCCTCTTACTCCAATGTTCTACATCCCATAAAAAGAAAAGAATGAGGAACGGCCCTGCTGATGCTGATAGCAAATCCCATCCCCCTCCCATGTTTTGAACCCTAATTCACGGCAGCAACTTTCTTGGAATGACCTTGGAACTTTCCAACAAGTTTTTAATATCAACAGATTTTTCCCTGAATTTTGCTTGCACAAAACCGGTTCTTCCTTGCTATTTTCCTAGCCAGAACACCACTTCTTTTTAAGAAAACACAAGTCTGATAAAAACTGAAATGCATGGTGGCGGCCAAACTCCATTCCATTTAACTTAAAATGTAGTGGCGACATGTATGATTACGCCCCTTCCTACTAAACACATTGATATCCCCTCCCCCGACCACCCGGTCGGCGGTCGAAGGGGCGTGCATTTGTATCTTTGGAATCGAACCTAGACTCCAAATGATCCATGTCAGCGGACAAAAACACTACGTTATTAAGTCACATGTGGAGTAGGAGACCAATCAAATTACCATACGGCTGCGCATCCCGTGCATGACTATCAACAAATCGGGCTTAATCTCCTGCCTATCGCACTTTGTATACAAAACCTCAAATTAAGTCAGGGTTTGAGACATACAACAAGAATGGTATAAAAGCGATAGTTTGAGACTCACAGCCTCATATCTCCAGACTAGCTCCAAAGATAAGATGGACAATCTACTAGATCTCGTCTGCCCTCCCACCCCCGGCTCAAGAAACGATGAGGCCAATCAAGATCTGCTCATGTTCGTCGACACCGACGACGATGAAATACCGTGTGGACAACGCCAGCCGCCCCCTCCGCCTCCGCCTCCATCCCGTCCGAGAAGGCCAGAGAGACAAGAAAGAGACGGGCACATCAGGCTCACTCCGGACGCTCTTTGGGTTGTACAGCGTGCCAAAGTCGAAGTAGTCCGCCTGGCCGGCCTGAGAAATCGGGTTCGGAAACAGGCAACTAAACTAGAAGAATCCCTCACGCGCGGCGAGACTCCGGACTGGCTTAGAGTCAACAAAAATATACCGACCCTTCCACTTGGCATCTCCTGCCCTCCCGAGATGATTGTCTCGTGGAAAACAAAATTGGCGGAGTGCTCGGTGGAATTGGGCAACCTGACTTTGAGTGCATATCGTTCGAAGCTCGCCGCGTTGGAGGACCAACTAGCAGCAGTAAAAACAGCGGGTTTGAGCCTGATCGATGCCAAGATCCAAGACCGTACGGAGCGGCGGCGAGCACACCGAGTCTTCCACATCATCGCTGAGTCCGCGGAGCAGAAGGAGGGCCTGTTTCCAGCCTCACGGGGTGGGCGACGCAGATAGTTCATCTATCCAACTTACAAACCAAACGGCTCTTTTCAGAGCCACCAAAACTTCACAAAAGAGATTAGAGCTTTCATGTCTGATTTTTAAAAAACTCCTTGTTCTATCCCTTTTACTTTTCTTCTACTTCTTCTCCTACTCTGTTACTATCACTTCTCCTTCCCCCTTGCAATCTACAAAAATATTGAAAAGCCTATTCTCCTTTGTTTGAAGAGTCTAAACAAGTACGATAGAACAATCCACTTATCTACTTGCGAGCATTCTTTTGTCACTCATTTCGTTTAATTCCTCTCATAAAATAAGCAATGCGAGTCTGGACTAGCCCCTTTCCACAGTACAATAATAAATAAAGATGACGGGCTGCTCCTCACTCCATCCATGTATTAAAACATAATGTCAGAAATCTAAATCTACACGCAATGATGGTAATTGAATTAAAGCCAAAACAACTTCTCGTTTCCCTCCCCACCTTATGTCAACCTTCTTATCACCCCCCCCCCCGCCCGCCCGGCTGTTTCTTTTGCGCTTGATTTCACACGTCTTGCAGTGACTTTGCACCCCGTCTTGCACATGCGCTGTACCCCTTACCTCGTCCCAGCTCCCACATATAGGTTGCTGGCATGCCACTAAAACCAAAACCACAATTTCCACGCTCTCTTGCAGACCTCATTCAGTCAATACTTATTGAACACAAGTTTACATTGAGTCTGCTTGAGCATGGCGAGGAGACTTAATAAAAGCCAAAAAAATAACAAAACGAATGCAGCCAAGAATAGATCTGTCCAATCTCGCCAAATAAGCAAAAAGCACAAGAAATGGGCGAAGACGATCTCTCTTGAGCTAAAAGCTAAACAAAGTATGCCCTATGTTAAGAATCTCTCGGACTCTCAGCTCTCTAACATTGAACTGATTGCTCTAGGCAGGGGTTTGAATTTTATACCCACCCCTAGAAAACCAAAAAGGTCCACCATCCTTCGCCATTCCCAATCATTTTTCAGAAAAATGAGATTACGTCTAAAAATGGCAGGGAGAGTGAGACCTCCAAATTCGCATCCTTTCAAATTGCCCTCCACTTGGAATCCCCAACCTACCTTCAACCTTAATCTAGAATCATACATTGAGGGTACTTTGGAGGAATTATCCAAGTTGGAAATAAAAAATGTAAAATCTAACATATCAAAAGAGGAACGCATCGCACTGACCGGCTTTAAGGAAAGGCTAGATATAGTCATTAATTCATTCAAAAAAGGCCGCGGTGTATGTGTTTTAAACAGAGAAGAATATTTACATGAGGGCTACGACAATTGTCAGGCCCACATTATGAAGAGATTGATAGGGATCTGACTGGGAAACCGCGCAACAGGTCGCTCAAGCCATACGCAGACTTCACATTGATGGAGTAATATTCAAAAAACATTTGAGTTTCTCAACCATGACAACCACGACATCAAAACTCCTTGCCTCTACCTTTTACCGAAAGTTCACAAAGAAGCACCCAAAGAAACGCGGTTTGTGGGAGGCATATTAATAGTGGTTGCGGAGGTCCGACTCAATCAATTTCAAAATACATAGACTATTTTCTGCTTCCGATTGTCAAACAACAAAGCACATATACACGCGATTCCGGGCATGTGCTTGAAAAACTAAACAACGTGACATTGAAGCAGGATAGCCTATTGATCACATTGGATATTGTGTCCATGTATACGAATTGCCCACAAGATGAGGCAATTGAATCAGTCTGCGATGCACTTGAAGTTGCCGATAACAGTCTGTACGCAATACCCAAACCTACAAGAGAACACGCTCGCTGTCTCCTGGAACTTATCATGCATCGAAACATATTTGAATTCAATGGAAAGTTCTTCAGACAGAAAATTGGCGTGGCTATGGGAAGCGAATGCAGTCCAGAAATATGCGATACAACCCTGTTCAAATATGAAAAAGAAATTATTCTCCCACACAATCCTTCAATTGTGAGTTACATGAGATACAGGGACGACGTCTTAATAATATTTAACGGTAACGAAGACCAAGCCGGTGACCTTGTCCAAACTCTAAACCAAATTCATCCCACGCTCAAGTTCACGTCAGAGATTTCAAACAGTCAAGTCACCTTCCTCGACCTCGTCATCTACAAAGGCGAACGGTTCAAAAAAGAAGGGAAATTGGATACTCGAGTAGCAACCAAAAAAACTGATACCTTTCAGTATCTTGCTCGAGATTCAGCCCACCCTGAGTCAGTTTTTGGCGGTTTGATTAAGGGAGAATTAATGAGATATGACCGTATATGCACACACTCAAAAGAATTTGAGGAGAAGGTTGAATTCTTCAAAGACAAACTACAAAAACGCGGATACAACCAAGAAGATTTAGCCCTTCTTCCCCAAAAAGGCGAAGCTCGCGTGAACCCTAAAAGCGTGCAAAAACCGAAAAGAATATCCCGCTGGTCTTTGTTTTACCCTACCACCCACAAATTAAACACCCAGCTCTTAAGCAGGCCCTTCTGAAACACTGGAATCTGATCAGCGATAATGATTTTCTCAGTGCACTCTTTGCGACCCAACCCATCCTGGCATACAAACGACAAAAAAACATAAAAGATGGCCTGGTCCGATCAAGGATTAACCCATCTCCACCATCCAACCAAGAAAAAGTCTTGGATGAGGAGAACGTTCAAATCCTTTTGGAACTTCTTGAAGAACAGAACTAACATAATGGTCATTTAGGCATGGATTTCAAAATAAAAATTAAAAATAAGGAATCCACTTAGTCTGATCATTACAAAAAAAGCTAACGCGTAAAATATTCTTTACCATCATTAGCAATAAAGTAAATACATACAAAAGAATTAAACATAGGGTGACTGATGAAGTGCGTAAAAAGGGCACAGAAAATATGCACTGTTTCCCCCGACACACAAAAAAGAAAAACAGGTGGGACGGCATATTATCACCGGTATAAATCAAAACATTAAGTGAACTAGAAACAAAAACCACATGTACACAAACCAGTCCCTGCGTCGCCTAAACACCGGATGAGTTTTTTTGAAACTCCCGCTCTCCGGTTATCACCAATCTAATGGGCCCGCTGGCGAGGTATGTGTTGACAAGTTATAACCCACCCATCACCGCAACCCGGCAGTGGAACTGATCTTACTCCCTATATGCGTATTGAATTTCCAAAAAAAGGAAAAAAACCTTAACAAATACGCTCTAGGCAGTTTAGTCGTATAACTACACAGGTATCCATACCAGTGATTGTAAGTCTTAAATAAACGAAAATCTTCCCTAGCTGGTTGCAAACACAATGTTTTCAAAAAAAGATTCATCAGCTCACAGAGCCCCTCTTACTCCAATGTTCTACATCCCATAAAAAGAAAAGAATGAGGAACGGCCCTGCTGATGCTGATAGCAAATCCCATCCCCCTCCCATGTTTTGAACCCTAATTCACGGCAGCAACTTTCTTGGAATGACCTTGGAACTTTCCAACAAGTTTTTAATATCAACAGATTTTTCCCTGAATTTTGCTTGCACAAAACCGGTTCTTCCTTGCTATTTTCCTAGCCAGAACACCACTTCTTTTTAAGAAAACACAAGTCTGATAAAAACTGAAATGCATGGTGGCGGCCAAACTCCATTCCATTTAACTTAAAATGTAGTGGCGACATGTATGATTACGCCCCTTCCTACTAAACACAAAAACATACTGCCGGCCATGGGACATGTACTTAAGACTTCGCCATTTTCCCTCCACCTTTCCCGGGAGGCAATGCGAATTCAATCCCGGTACATACTGTTATTTCGTTTTACCATTTTGGATTTCCTCAAAAACGAAAAACAGTAAACAAACCATTGACCGTTTTGTCGTTTTACAGTTTTGTAAAACGGTCAAACGGTATTAAGTCACAAAAAACAATGACCTTTATGTTGTTTTGTTTAATTGTAAAAAGCGATAAACAGTTAGTTGCTTTAGAGTGTTGTTTTACAAAAACATGACAAGGACAACACGGTCAATAGTCTTGTCGACCTTTTTTCAGGTTTGGCAATTAAGCAATGCACCTTGGAATATTAATGTGTCCTTGGGATCGTTTCACTGCCTGGGAACATGCTGGGAATTTGCCCTCCTTAAATTTATTTATGTTGTTCTCAGTCACGACAAAATTTGCGAATAGTGGCTATTGAAGAGCCGCGCGGAACTCCTATTTCCTTCAACATATCTGCAACTTCTTCATACGTCTTACAATTTCCTCCTTGGAAGTTCCCAGCGCTACATTTTTGCTTGCAATTCTTTAAGTCCCACCAACTGAATCGCAGTGAATGGGGCAGGGTCACTCCAAGAATCACGCATATTACCTTACGCCTCTTCGTGCACGGCATGGTCCCCCTCCACCCCCTTGCCCACCGCCAAAAAAATGCCCCACGGACTGTTAACTATGACTACACTGAAATAAATAAGACAGTCTGTATTCAATACTGACCGTTTTGCTGGTTTTCAAAGTTCTTTGTGTAAAACTGTAAAACAAAAATCATTGAAACCCAAAGAATCAGGTAAGGACTGTTCCCAAATCCATGTGGTCTGGGCAGGAATCGAACCCGGGCCATATCGCTGGAAGGAGAGGAAAGCGTAACCACTGCGCCAACCTACATGTACATTATATTGTATCCGCGTCGCTAATGTATGCCATGCAGCTTATCTTATAGACCTTGATTAGTGTTCAACACGAATCAGTAGTGCAGTACGATGTGTTACCGTACGGCGTATGGCTTTATTATAACGAGTAGTTGTCTTCAAGTTTGCTTTGTGATTTGCTTTATCATAGACAATTTATGAGGAAAAAACGCGGTATTAAATGAGATCTTTTATTATCCGTTCATGCATTTTGTCTGTTATTTAATTAGTTGTTATTATCAGTCTGTCTGTCCTTCAGCTTTGTAATGATGCAAAACTATGGTGTATTTAATGCCAGGCACGTAGCAAGGTCATTTTGATTGTGGGGTAGACGTAAAGGACACATTGAGCGTCACTAGACCATTTTTGAATGGGGGGGAGGGGATTATGCAGTCAGTCCGCAGCGCACTAAAAGCCGTTCATTTTATGTTCGCTGTATGCATGGCACTTCGGTGCGTGACCTCGTTTTGAAAAAAAGCGGACTGCGCGGGCGACGACGCATGGAATTTGGTCCGAAATATCCGTTTCATTCGTCAAATCTCAATATTATGTACATTTTCCTTTATACGGGTATTTTTTCACCAGTCACCAGGCCGCCGTAAAATCAAGGCGGGGGGGGGGGGCTAAAATTCATCTAAGTGGATTTCGTAACGTTGTTTCTGGCTTGTAGATCGAGAGTTGAGGAAGAACGAGTTCACGGACAAGTATCCGCACACGTTGGGCGAGTACGAAGGAGTGCAGCTAAACTTCAGTGTTTGTGAAATGATGGATGAACTCAGGTCATTTGAGGTCAGAGCCGACGACTGTTGGATCGTCACCTACCCAAAAGCAGGTGGGCAATCTAATTCTACCTTCATTTGCTATGAATAGTCTTGGTCCAAAACTGGTTGTGAACGTTATTCCCCAAATGCAGCCGACGCGGAACAATAGCAAGGTAAGCCGCCGAGGTGAAAGAGGACACTATCAAGAAGACGAATTAGGTCCATTTGGGGGAATGTATGCCCTCAGACCCACGAATTTCCGAGCAAAGGCCTATGAGCTTCGTGCGATACCAAAAGAGGGCGCCCTTTTACCTAACAATGACGTCCCATGGGTGGGACATTTCGCTGGTTGACGCGCACCGTTCCTTGTGTGTGACGCACGTACACCAGGGGATTTGTTCTATTTACACGCAGTGGCCGCGCTTCGTGGCAAACGAATTGCAGTCAGGCAAGATCGCGTGTGTCGGTCACCCCCAACTGTACTTCCTTTGCCGGTGAGGGGTGCTTGTTAACGGAGCGGATATCACACCCAGCGTCACGCGCCCAATCCGAATGTATGGGCCTTGTGGGTGCACGCCTGTAAATAGGCCAAAAATCCGTCCGCCGAGCGCATGAATAAAAGTTATACCCTCAAAATATTCTATATTAGAGAGTTCTGAGAGCCATGAAATTGGGGAATTGAAGAGATATGGTAATGAACCTCTGGCCCGGATTTGGGGCTTCCATGTCCTGATCATTTTGGATGCGATTGGACTCGGAAGTGGCACTATTTTGCCATGTTGTGGAGGGATCATTTTTGCAAGACGGCTACTTTTCCGCTTTGGGAAAAATGTGGGTCGTTTTTTTTGGTTAGAATTCCTCGAAAAGTCAAGGTCAACCCACCAAAAATTGAAAAGAAAATGAAAGATGACATGTTGATCATCAATTTTGTCTGTGCAGCTTAAATACCTGTGGGAGTTCTGAGTATGTTTAAAAGTATTTTGAAGTATGGGCATTTAGCACAAGCGTCAATGGGAATTTGAATACAGGGGTGCACCCTTATGCACGTGTCGGCCATATTGAATTGAAAGTGAGGTAAAATCTTAATTTTTGGAACTTGCGAAGATGAAAGTAACTTAATTACCGCCGTGACAGCTTGGCCGGCTGGCAGTTACCCTTTCTGCAACCACGTATCCGGTTCGGTCAGTGACTTAGGCATACGCGTGCGCGCACCACTGATTACTAGCGCTGTGCCCATTGGATATACACTAAAAGTGCGTTAATTTCCATTTCCAATGGTTCCCTTGCTACTTGATGTGCAGTGGGCGTGGTTTAAAACCGAATGGACGTCACACTAACGAACCGGAGAGTCAGTGAGCATAATGCACTTGCGTCAATTATGGTAACGGAGTTGTTCTCGGACAATAACTTCCTTTGAAAGAAATAGTACAGAGCCATTAGGCCAATAAAAAAATATTCGGTCTCTGGTCAGACCAAAGTTCCGGAATTGACGCGGCCACGTGGCTTTTCTTTTTTTCTTTTTTTCTTTTTTTCTTCAAGCTTGGATTGTACAGACAAGGTAGGTACTATTTTGCTTTTTTGGTGTCCTCGTGTACATTGGTGTCCTCCATAATTTGCCTTGGTGCTTTCGATCATTTGCCTTGGTGCAATTTCCCATTCCTTGGTGCTCTTTGGTAAAAGCAAATTGAGGAGGCGCGGAAATAGAGGGCGCTGTTGGAGCTACCGCGGAACATTTTGGAAAAAAAAAATCGACGCGCATGATTAAAATCGACGCGCGCGCTGAACAGAGACCGACTTTTTTTGTTTTTTTTGTTTTGGCCTCAATAATGGAGACAAAACACATGAATTCTGTTCACTTTTGTAAAAAAAAAATTAAAAGGTAAAATTTCTTGATTCGAACCCGCAACTTGCTGCACTTGTACCACTGGATTAGCGTTGCCACGATAAGGTCACGCTATACCCCGTTGAATATAAACTATAAGAACCCGTTTCAAATCATGTCACATATTCATTGTCGTGATATGTTTCTTGTTGCCGGTTGGCCTGCGCAGAAATTTCAAGTAGGATGAGCATTGCGCGGTTACTCATCCCACTCACTGGATCACTGTCTGGGGGTTCCAGCGGCAGGAGAAGATCCGGACGGCATGGCCAGGCAGTGATTGCCCTGCAGTGTCAGACTTCGCTGATGAGTCCCACCTGGCCACTACTAAGATGACGTCCCAGATGCCCAGCTGGAGTTCCTGTTGGCCGTTGCTGCAATATTGTTGTAGATGCCCAGCAAGGAGATCCACCACCTGCTGCCGTGGTTTCGCAGTGGCTGACATGGCACCAGGGCGTGTCCACACACCGGTGGGCCTGGACACCATGTCTCTGGGGACCACTGCAACTCCGAGATCCCTTGCAGATTCAGCCTAGGGTCGCAAGGCACCCAGTTACCGTGTGTTGCCACGAGGAGGCACTGCCAGAGTCTTGATGGTGGAGAGGCTATGTACTGGCAGCGGAGACTTACGCACTCGGCTGTCTTTTCGCCCCAAAACGGGGCTAAGCCAGCAGCAGCAGCAGAAGGTAGAAAGCGGGGTGTGCAGTGCTAACTACGACTACACTACTGCACTAGACGCATCACACACACTCTGTGGTAACCCACACAACACAGTGATGGTCGTGCAACATAACAGGGTGATAGTGCTGCAAGGTCCTTCCAGGGCGACCAGGCGACCTATTTAGGGAGGCCCCGCCTGCCTCAATCCGAGGACGCCTCTAGAAAATGTGAGGTAAACAAGGCTCACCCTTATCAACCTGGCTGGCAACCCACGGTCAGCGGGTCTCCATTCAAGTGGGTGCAAGTACAAACGAAAACGAAAATTTCAACTCGCATGTTGGAACATGCGCCCTTTACTTGACAATAACCCGAACCTCCCACGGAGGAAGACAGCCTTGCTCTGCAAGAACTTGAAGCCTACAGAATTGATATTGCCGCTTTGTCAGAGATGAGGTTCTCCGACACAGGAGAGAGGAAAGAAAAGTCCCACACTCTCTTCTGGTCTGGTATTCCACATGGCTCACGATTTCAAGGCACGTCCGGGACGGGGTTTGCAATCTCCAACCGTCTTCTTTCTCAGCTTGATGAACTCCCAAAGCCAGTTTCTGACAGAATGATGACCCTTCGTTTTGCAGTGTCCGACACAACTCATGTCACCCTCATAAGCATATACGCTCCAACGTTAACCAGCGCTCAAGCAGACAGTCATGTCTTCTATTCACAACTCAAGGCAACGCTAAATAAGGTACCCCGGACGGATATCATCATTGTTCTCGGAGACTTTAACGCAAGGGTCGGAAGTGACAAGGTTACGTGGCATGGAGTCCTAGGCAAGCATGGACGTGGCAACCTCAACGCTAATGGCGAGCTGCTCCTACAACTCTGCAGAGAGTTCAATTTGAGCATTACAAACACCTTCTTTGACGTCCCGCACAAGCACTTCTACTCCTGGAAACACCCAAGATCAGGCCACTGGCACCTCCTCGACTATATTTTTAGTCAGCCAGAGTGCCATGAAGGATGTCTGTCTCACAAGAGCCATGAGAGGAGCAGAGTGCTCCACCGATCACTTGATGATCAGATGTCGAATGAAGCTCACAGTTCACAAACCCAGGAAGCGAACAGCACCTAAGCCTCTGAAGAAACTGGACATCAAGAAGCTGTGCAACGAATCCTCATGCTCGGGTCTACAGACTGCCTTTCACCAGAACTTTACCATACATGAACCATCTGACAGTGACGCAGACGACAAGTGGCAGCACTACAGACACTAGTTGTACACTGAAGCAGAGAAAGCCCTTGGCCACCCTAAACGCAAGGACGCCGATTGGTTCGATGATTGCGAAGGTGACATCACTGAGTTAATCCTTTTCAAGAGTAAAGCCCTGCAAGCCTATCTCTCTAAACCCCATTGCTTGAAGACCAAAGCTACTTTCAAAGAACCAAAGGCCCGCCTACAGCGAGAGCTTCGACGCATGGAAGATAATTGGTGGAATGTCAAGGCCGAAGAGATCCAGGCTCTTGTAGATGCAGGCGACACCCGAGGCTTTTTCCAAGCTCTCTAGACAGTGTACGGACCACAAGGAGTCCAGTCTAACCCAGTGCTTGCCACTGACGGATTAACTCTCCTGACAGAAAGATCTGAAATCTTGGAGAGGTGGAAGGTCCATTTTAACCAACTCCTCAACCGGAGCTCTAGCGCAGATTACTCGGTCATTGAGCGGATCCCACAACGGCCAACTCTACATAGTGCAGACGACGAGCTGAGGCTTGATGAAGTCAAAACCGCAGTGAAAAGCCTCCCAAGAAACAAGTCTCCTGGATTGAATGGCATCCCCGCCGAAATTTACCAGAAAGGAGGAGATCACATCCTACAAGGGCTCTTTGATGTGTTGCCAGCCATCTGGACCGAGAAAAAGATCCCACAGGACTTCAAAGATGCCACAGTCATCCCCGTCTACAAGAAAAAAGGCAACCGACAAGACTGCGGCAATTACTGTGGTATTTCCCTGCTTGTTTTAGCATGAAAAGTTCTAGAAAAGGACATCCTTCAGCGGATACAACCCATTCTGGATGCTAACCTACCTGAATCACAATGTGGATTCCGTAGCTCTAGATCAACTATTGACATGGTATTCACCCTACGTCAGTTGCAAGAGAAGGCCATGGAGCAGAATATGCCCTTGTACATAGTCTTCATTGACTTTTCGAAGGCCTTTGACACAGTAAATAGAGATTGTCTATGGGCTCTCCTACAACGCTATTGCTGTCCCCCAGGTATCACCAGGCTCATCTCTCAACTGCACAATGAAATGATGGCTCAGGTGTCGTCAACTGGCTCCTACTCCGAGAAGTTCACAGTCAGGCAGGGGGTAAAGCAGGCATGCGTTCTAGCGCCTTTTCTCTTCGCTCTTTACTTTGCTGCTTTTCTAGAGCTTTGCCCCTCGGATGGTGGAGTTTATCTCACAACCCGCAGTGATGGTCAACTGTTCAATCTGAGGCGGCTAAAGGCTGCAACCATAACCAGGACTGTCTGCGCCAGGGTGCTCCTTTACGCTGATGACTCAGCCATCGTCTCGCACTCAGAAGCAAAATTGCAGGGCTTGCTAGATACATTCCATTCAGCAGCCAGCAGCCTTGGCCTCACCATTAACGTAACCAAAACAGAGGTGATGTTCCAACCAGCTCCTGGCTCAAGTGCACCAGATCCAAACATCATGCTGAACAACAAACGTCTCGAAGTAGTGAAGCACTTTACTTACCTCGGCAGCACAGTGTCTGACAACAACAGTCTTGATAAAGAAGTGGAGAAGAGAGTCAGCTCTGCAGCCACTGCATTTGGAAAACTCCAAACACATGTGTGGAAGCGTCCGGGCATCCGACTCCCCACCAAATGCAAGGTTTACCGAGCCGTTGTTCTGAGCTGCCTCCTCTACTCATCCGAGACTTACACACTGTACAGACGACACATACATCGACTTCAACGAGTGCAGATGTCACATCTAAGAAACTGTTAAACATCAGCTGGAAAGATAAGATCACCAACGTTGAAATACGCAGGCGTGCCAATATACCCAGCGTTGAAGCACTGCTGACAAAAAGCCAACTGCGGTGGTCCGGACATGTCATCCGGATGGATGACATCAGACTCCCGAAAGCTGTGCTCTACGGTGAGCTGAAGGAAGGCAGAAGAGGAGTCGGCAGGCCAAAGCTGCGCTATAGAGACTGTATTAAACGCCACCTCGTAGCAGGCAATATTGACGCTGCCACATGGGAAGCTTCTGCCAATAACCGCTCAGATTGGCGACGCCGAATTACCAACGCTGCAAGGGTAGTGGAAAACAGACTGGAAATTGAAACCCTTGAGTGCAGTCGAGCCAGCAGGACCGACTCCACTTGCAACCAGCAGGGAGAACACCTTCCCAAGTGCCGCCTCTGCGGAAGAACCTGCACCCACACGAGAAACGTTGCCGACGTCATACTTATAATGAGTGACAGCCGATGATGATGATGATGATGATGATATGTTTCACGCATTTGCGACTGGCTGCACACTTTTTAACAAGTGCGAGTACACAATAAGCTCTGGCCGCCTTGCATGGAAGTCTTGCATGATAAATGGTTGTGCGTACCACGCGAAACTCACGCGCTGGTAATTGACCAAAATAAGCCCCCCTATAAGTTTCCCATAAGAAAAAAAGGACATAGGTTTCCAATGAAAATATAATATTTCTGCACATTATCTTGCCTCCATTTACACAATTTTCAAAAACAACTTTACGAATTGTTACAAACTTTTTTGTTTAGTATTCCATTTCTTTTGTTTGCTTTTGTCTTTAAATTAAAATTTGGTAGTTATATTTAAAAGAAAACTTAGGGGGCTTGTTTTGGGTCAATTTCCGAGGACATTACGCAAAATTGACCAAACCCGTTTTCCAATAATTTTCGTCAAGAGTGCATTCACTGACGACGGCATGGAATTATGTCAATTTTTGATCAA
The DNA here is from genome assembly GCA_029964075.1 of Patiria pectinifera. Lineage (NCBI taxonomy): Eukaryota > Metazoa > Echinodermata > Asteroidea > Valvatida > Asterinidae > Patiria > Patiria pectinifera. The sequence goes on from CM057150.1 coordinate 3,318,530, forward strand.
ATATTGTTGGTCAAATATTTTCGGTCAAATATTTTTGGTTAGTTTTCGGGGACAGACGTCTGACCTACCGACCAACCACCAAGTGATAGAAGCTCCTGCCAGAGATTAAAAACCACCTTCGATTGATATCAATTCAGGCCAAATAAATCCACGATTTCCCAGGGAATTTAAAACCATCCTGAGGTTCAGTTTGAAAAAAAAAAACAGTTTTCTTTAAATTGAATCAGTAGGCACGTTTCCATGTTCAGTTGGATTATTTTTGAAGTCATCCTTTAAGAGAAAAAGACAGGTAAATGAAAATCTAATATAAAAAAGGGTGCGTTCGTTTAGCTCACCCGGGTCGACACGGGTGAGCCCGTGCCGTTCGATTACAATGCAGCTCTGACGTAATTCTCGGGGCTCACTCGGGTCAGCACCACAGATGCTGCTCGTGAACAGAGTCACTGGTGGAAGTACGTCACGCAAGCGTTGTTCATTCCCTATAATCAAACAAATATGGCGGCCGGACAGCGGAAATCTCAAAAGGTAATCATTTAATGAGTTCACTGCTACTTGTGAGGCTATAATTTCAGCCCAACTTTTTTGAGTTTTGGAATTGACTAAAAAGCAGTAAATCTCAAACTAAGACCCAATCCGAGACGGGCGTTCGTCAGTGGCTACGGCCACGGCTTAGGGCGTCACATGCGGATCGTGATGGCCCGCGGTTGAGCGTTCGATTAGTTCGACTGTCGTGGCTGACCCGTCTGCCTTTACCCGTGTCGACCCGGGTGAGCTAAACGAACGCACCCAAAGAGAGGTAGCTTGGGATAACGGACGATTTCAGAAAAGTGGAAGGACAAAAAAAAGGTATTGTTTTTCAAATGGGGATTCAGAAATAATTATCATGAAATAGTGCTCATTGGTGAACTGGTTACGATGTTCAGTTCCTTTTCAGCTTTGGCAATGATAGGGATTGCTTATTTGTCTCGTTTTATATTTCGCAGGCACAACGTGGGTCCAGGAGATCATGTTGTGCGCAAAGCATGATGGGAACCTGCAGGAAGTCAACAAGACACACACTAAGTTCCAGGTGCCGTTTCTGGAGCAGAGTATGCCCCAGGAAATAAGGCGCCTCAAAAACGTAGGTGTATGGCTCCAACCCAATCCATAGATTGCTGCTTTCATAGTGTGTTGTTGTTTCGGGGCTTTGCATATTAACATTGACAAAATGCCAAATACTGACACTCTTATTATGTCCGATTTTAAGTTAACTTCGTTGCAAATGTTATTAGGTGCGAATAATGTAGGTTTCCCCGCAGATGAATTGCATGCCAATCAAAATTATGTGAAGAATATTAAGCCATCCTGCCACAGTAGCTTAATTAATGGGCCATCGACAGGAAGACTTTCAATGGATTTCTATTCTCCACAGCTTCCGCCGACTCACAGAATAGTGGACGAGATGCCTTCTCCCCGGGTTATCAAGTCCCATCTTCCCGGCCAGCTCCTGCCTCCACAAATCTGGACCAAGAACGCCAAGATCGTCTACGTCATCCGCAACCCAAAGGACTTGATGGTGTCTTTTTTTTACTTCGAGAACCTGTTAAATTTGAAGGGCGCAGGGCTACCGTTTGAGGAGTATTTAGAATACAGAAACTCAAACAAAGGTAAAATATTATCTCGGAAATTTGATGAAACAATGTTGCTTCCATAATATTTCATGGTTTACACGTAGCAGATGATTTTGTTGCCCTAAAATAACATCATTGATTGCTCCCGACACCTTACGTGTCGTGATGTAATAACGATCCGAATAAACCTGCAGTATACATGTAGGTAGCACATTGAACTGAATAAAACGCTCTCTTGGCAGATAAAAAAAATCCTTTACGACATCGCATTGTTTGGTTGTTTGTTCAAAGCAAGTCACGGACCTTGGTGGGACCACTACTTGTACTTTTGGAAGAGAAGGCACCAACCCAACATTCTGTTGCTACGGTTTGAAGATTTGAAAAGAGTGAGTTTGCTTTTACATGTTTAAGGAATAACTGACGTTTACTTTATTAGTGCACCATACGAGAAATTATTCGACGATGTTTTCACGAAGTGACAAAAACCTCAAAAATCGAGGAAAAAAAATCGGTTTTGAGTTTTGCCGGCCAATTTATTGCATTTGACAAAAGGAAGAATATAACTGAGTTTCAAAGCGAAATATGGTTTACTTTTTTAATTATCGTAAACAAACATTTGACAAAATGCCTAAAATCTGTGTTTTTCTGTTTTCACGAAGTGACACAAACTTACCTCCTTAGCAGGGCCAGAGAAATAAAGCATTTTTCTACACACACGTTAGGATGGGATTGGTACCCTTCATTAATAGCATCTGGTTTGTAATATATCTATTCCATGATATGCGTTCAGACCCGGCGTTTGCACAACATTTGCGGATCTATACGAGGAAGAGACAGTGGTGACCACTCCAGGCCTAGCAGCCAGAAACAAATCTTCTCATGAGCAAATCCTTGATCTGCCACTTGTGCAAGACAACCACCTCTCGACTTCCAAACTGTGACTAATCAACGAACGTGTAATATCCATTTTGAATGCAGGATCTGCGAGGAAACGTGGAGATAATCAGTCGGTTTCTGGGCAAGGCCCTGTCTGCCAAGACACTGGATGACATCACGGAGCATTGCTCATTCGACAACATGAAGAGCAACCCCATGACCAACCCTGACTACTTACTTTCAACCGACGAGAGACCTGGCCGTTCCTTTATGCGAAAAGGTGAATTTTCTTAAAGTTCTCCCTAGCCCAAAATAAACCGATCAAAACAGTCACACAGAGTACAAAGGTCTAAACAAAAACAACCAAGACCCTCAGTCATAAACATTTATTTATTTAAGAATAGAGAGGTCGGGGTACCAACATGGTAATTTTTATTCTTCGCCAAAAATATCAAATAAAATGTGTTTAAAATATAAGGTTTTCGAAAAGTGAAATTATTCAGGTTTCCTCTAACACTAAACAGGAACAAGAACATCTATTGATGCGATCGAAGGAACCGAATATTATATTGTTTTCTTTTCAATTTGATACGACAAAACGTTAAAAGCAACCATTGGACAATAATTCAAAGGAATAATAACCTAGTGCATGCGTACCAAAAGAGGTTGTGTATCGCTTATGTTAACATGCCGGGACTAGTGAACACAGTGGTTTTGCTATAGCTGTTGTGTATCCATTTAATAATTGGCTTGATTCTCCTCTGTGAATTGAAAATAAGCACCACTGTGGCTATAAAAGGTGTGGTGACAATCTGCTGAAAAGGCAGTGAACAATTTTCAGGTGCCAAGTTGTTCAAAGTAAAATGCGCACTACACCGTTCGTGTAATGTATCGTTTAGGAATGCACGTGAACTGATACTGGAAGTGAACCTGGCCCGGGGAGGATGTGACGTCACTGTTTCTCAGCATATAGCTCTACTTTTGTTGTCCTTTTTTAATTTTAGGTAAAAGTGGGAATTGGAAGACCCACTTCACTGTGGCGCAGAACGAAGCCATGGACGCCCTCATTAAGGAGAAGCTGCACGGTACCGGACTCACCTTCGATCACTGACCAATCAGATTGCATTGATTTGTTAGAGCTAGCCAATCAGGCATTGGAACAGTAAAGCGATGAAACAGAAAATGCCTACTTACTCTGAACGTTACTAAGTTTACTAATAGAAATGAAGCCCAATAGCCTTTCACTTGAGTAAAAGTGTATATAGGCCCTATGCCTATTAAATTATGACATCAATCGGCAAAACTTCTCGGATAAATGGTTGATAATTGTTGGACCTTCGACAAATAAACTGTCCCAGCTCAGAATTCTCTTTGGAACCAATGGAGTGCCCGCCTTCAAAATGAGATCTGCATTCTCTCCCCAATGTTGCCAAATGTTACCATACCTACGCCATTGTTCGAGTCCCGTAGTAGAACACTTGTAATTTGTTTCTCATATTTGCTCTTCCACGGGACAGTAAATAGGGTTTATATATTTACATGTGACTTTTAGCCCTCGAAAGGTAAATACAATTTGCGAATTTCAATCTCAATAATATGGAATTTAAAATCCAGTGCAAACTTGTTTTTCTCAACGTCCTCTAAGTGAGCTGCTGTTTATTGATGTTAAAATACAATTGCAATTGTTTGAATTAAGTGGGACTCCTTCGTACTCGCCCAGCGTGTACGGTTGCTGGGCCGTGTACATTTCCCTCCTCATTTCTCGAACTGCAAGCCAAAACAAACGTGCTAGACTATTTTAAATACGTTAAAACTCCGTCTTTGATCCGCAAGGATTAACGAAGAACATGCAGCACTCTTATTCTTCATAGCAAAAACACGGATCGAAGTGCATTCAAAATATATCAAAATCTTAGGCAACAGACAGAATTAACGATATTGTATATAATAGGGTTTTGACACATGTCAATGGGAAATTATTAAAAATATGATTTCATTAATTATTATGACACGTAAACGCGGAATCTGGAGTAAATTATGAGACAGTAAAACGGGCCAAGATTTTCAGGGAATTGACAATTAAGATACTGCTTACGAAACAAACCTCTGTGGATACACAATTAAAGTGTACTTACAATCTTCGACAGTTCATGTCCATGGCGATGGAAGCATACGTCAGGTTAAAGCCTATGCATAAAGTAATTAAGGTATATATGTATAGAGAAATATTAATCCTGTGGCAAAACATGAACACAACCCTCAACTCAATGATATACATGTACACATGTGCATGTACATGTAGGCCTGCATGCACATTCGAGTGTGCATGCAGTAACAAGGGTTCCGTGATAGCTTATGCACAACACTGCTGGCGGTACAATGCTCGACCTTAATAAATATGCGACCTATATTGTGGTGTGCTCCGACGTAATGTTAGAGTTGTTGGTTGGTACACTCTGGAGGTGCCACACTGAAAAATTGCCTGGGTTAATTTTACCAAAGAAAGGGTGAAAACTGGAACTACCCAAACTTGGGTTGTTCTATAACCAATTGTTTGGGTTATAATTAATGTTAATTAAATTCAACCAAAAGTTGTAGTCATACAAGATCAAATTAAATTTGGTCTTGAATGACAACAAGTTTTGTTGAATTTAGCAGAAATTCTAACCCAAACAATTAGTTATAGAACAATTAACCCAAGTTTGGGTAGTTCCAGTTTTCACACTTTCTTTGGTAAAATTAACCCAGGCAATTTTTCAGTGCATAGTTCACTCTGAAAAAAAGTCTCTTGTCAGATTCACCCGCAATACCAGTGCAATTGAACGGTCTCGTTACATGTATTCCGAATAGAAAGGCAAGCTTTGTGATATTATTATGCCCTCCCATGAGCTGTGCCCATTATGCTGTGTGCTGAGTTCCTGTGTTAATTGTCATGTACGCTAGACGTAGGCGTGTTATTGTATACAAGATCAGAGCGAAACACAGACTTGGCCAAGTCTAATATCCTACTCTGTTTACGGACGCTTTACGGCAATTGGCTACACAGTGCGATCGTGCATGGTTCAGGGTCGAGTTCAGCGATTTGCTGGGTAATTCATATTCCAGTATTCGACATACATGTAAACAGCTTCAATGCCTCTTGTGTTTGGTATTATTGAGTATAGGCCGTGATCGACGATCGTTATAGGCATGGGAGCTTTTGCTCACTTGCCACTATAGTGCAGCTCTGTTTACGTGGGAAGACTGGCTCAAGTCTAGGCGCTTTGAGCAAACTTTCGTTAATATGCGGAACGTGTGTTGGTTAAACTTACTCCCTCGCATCGCATCACAAAATATAGATTTTCCTCTTTCACATGAATATAATTTTTTTTGTGTGCACTTTTCCATTGAAAAAAAACTGGCACACGTGTGAACCCAGTCGCATACAATTACCTAGCTCGCACGGTTTCTGAAAGAGAACACAATAAGCTTTCCTTTCATGTTACAACCGTTTTGATTGGTGGAGAAGAAAAAGGGGCACTTTTCTTGTCAAATCAGTTCTGTCAATTGTTCTGAGGATCGACCTGCTGTTTATGTATAGGGTAGCAGACCAGTAAATAAACTTCCATGGACCCCAATTGTAATGCTCCCACTTCAGAAATTTGGGGAAAATACTTACAACTCTCGAAAGGCAGCATGGTTGGGCCATGTGGTTCGGCATGGCGGCATGGCGGCAGCTGTTGTGGATGGGATGCCAGTGGGATGTCGTCGCTCCGTGGGCCGGCCAAAGATGCACTGGGTGGACAACATCCGTGAATGGTCTGGGTGTGACACCAACGAACTGAAAGCAGCAGCACTGGAAAGACGGGCTGTGGTGGGAGCGGCGCCAGTGATCCCAACTGTGTATAATTTGAGGAGGAGACCACGGGCATATGCCTAACGAATGAATGAAGGTGTTCGAGACACACATCAAATTAAAGCTTATTTCATCACCTTTCATTTTCTTTTCAATTTTCCGGTGGTCAACTGATTACTTTTAGGAGAAATTTCCATCTGAAGATGATCACCCCTAAAAATAGTCCTGAAGCCCATCGCCATTTTGAAAAACGATGGCTACACTCCATTGCAAAATAGAGCGCTTTTAGGGTCCAAATTACATCCAAATTACCCACAACTGCAAGCTCCCAGTCCTGTGCACGGCTTCCACCCATATTTGTTACAAACCCTCAAGTTCATGGCCCACAATACTCTCAAATACTAAAGATTTTGAGGGCATGCAAATCGTGATTTGGCCGGCGTAGGCAATTTGGGGCCTATGGTCTGCAACCATAGTCCGGTCTGCGTAATTTTTTTTCCTAGGAGGGTTAGGGGCAATGTCATGAATAATTCAGTTTTTCCTTTGAATCATTGCAAGACTTAGGTTCTCGTTCTATTTTCCCCTTAATTTAAAATTATCTCAGTGACAAATTTGGAGAAGAAAAATAGCTGATGAAAATGACCAGCGACGACGTGGATTCGAACCAGGGATCTTTGTATTCATAGCTCATCTCGCTATCCACTAGGCTACTGTGTGGTAGCTTGACGACAACCGTTCTTTAAAATGCTTTAATGTATTGTAACTAGTTGAGTAACTAACAAAAATGCTGTTGATGTCAGTGTCCGTTCTCATGGATAAACATGAATTATTCATGACATTGCCCCTAACCCTCCTAGGAATAAAAATTACGCGTCCGGTGTCACGGTCTCACTTCTCCGGCGTGCTAGCTTCTCCGAAAGGGAAATTTCGCTTCAACACGCATGCACAAAATTGCGCAGTGGTGTACATTTTTTGTCAACTTTATTTGTGTGCTGAGTTCTTCGGGGTTGTACTGGTACACGTAATATCATAGGATATTTGTATGCATGGTTACAGGGTACCAGTCGAATCGAGAATTTTCATGGCGCGCACAACTCCCAATAACCAAAAAGACTTGAAATGCACATTTATTTTAAGCCGCGCATGGTTGCAAACATTACGAATTTCTCTCATTTAAACGAATCCGAGTTAGACCTTTCTAACTCGGAAAGAAAACATCCATTCCTAAGTGACAGCTCCCCCCAATGGACATAAATTTAATACCCCCTTGTGGCGGTCAGCCCAAGAATATATGGCCTATTGACCTCTACAGGTACACCATATGCCCACGTGGGTAACGAGTAATTGACTGATTTGTTTCATCCACTGATGGTAGTGGTCACTACTGCAAACCACCAGCTTTTATGTGTAGGATTATAAAAATTGACTAGAAAAACCAAGTTGAAGACAAAACGGGCAGGAAAATTCTCTATTGGAAGTCCGGTTCAGGCGATTGATGAGTTAGAAAGATGGTGTGCTGTAAAAAGGTACATAGTCAGAGATGATTATGTTAGGGGTCATCTAGTGAGTTTTACGGGATATATCCTGGAGATGATATCTTGGTGGATGAGGATTCGATTAGACATCCAATACTTCACTATGAAGAGCAACAGAGACGTAAGTAACATGTTGAACAATAACATCCCATACATCAATTAGTTGTAGGCATATCAATAAACTGTAAATAAGTGGATATTTCACCGCTTCTCATATACTCAATCAACTTGATTGGAAAATAAATATCTTATCAACAAAAGGATACTTAAAATTTATGAATACCAACAATTAACATCTGACGCAGAGTTCACGATGAACGATCTTATATGTACCGTACCAAAAGAAAAACCACAATTTGATAGGATCAGTAAAATGGCATAATTTTATTTACTTACTAGTAGGCCTAAGCAACATTTTGCATAATGGATAAATATTTCCTGTGAAATTTATTGTGATACAGAATTCTTAAATGTATTTTCTTTATCAGAACAACATAAAGGCTATGACACCCCAATATAAAACCTAATAGAAAAATATTGGAAGGTTGTCCCGTATTGGTCAGTTATGATCATGTACATGAATATTACAAACTGCCATTTTGAAGCAAGGTTAACAATAATATGACATTTTATGTTTGCATCTAGACTTTTCTGGCAGAACAAGGTTAACCAAACATCTCAGTGCATGAATACATGTACACCAATATTCCCCAATAAATACCAAAAAAAAATACACCCCTACGTTTGGAATTTTGCTTTTGGTGAACATATCTTTACGTTTGAATATTTTGCTTTTGGGTGAATGTTATCCTGATGTCAATTATCATCATTACAGAAAGCTGCAGGCAAGCCTCCACCAAAAGAAGACAGTGTAAGACTAAGAGGAAACACTTGCAGTTTTTGAGAGAGTGCCAGAAAGACGATCTGGTTGAAACAGTTGATGGCAGGATGATTGGAGGAATGGCAATATTCAAACAGTGGATCCCTTCAAAAGGCTTATTTTCCTGCAAGACGGAGCTGCAGTAAGCCTTGATCTTGATAACATTTCATTGCCAGGTAATGATTACTCAGACCAATTTTTGTAATGAATCAAGAGACAGTAAACTAATGGCAAGTTGACTCTGTAACGGTAATGATTAATTGAATGATTGTTACATGGTATACAGTTTTTTTTAAGGCAACACTAAGGGACAGTCAGCAAAAATGTACCATGTCCTTGTCAATGAGCAAGCAAAAATCAATTCCAAGAAATTTCCAGATATTGTAAGATATTCGGTTGCAGAAAAAAAAATCCTTGATGCATTATTGAAAGCAAACGATTACATACCGGATCTAACAAACTACTCAGGAAAAATTAATCAGCAACCAACACTTCGTGACAAATATTTCTGTAAGAAAACACGTATATGATAAGTCTCATTAAAAAAAATAAAAAAAGTACATGTAAATCAAAACAGTCTAAGACTGTTTTAAATTTGCGTAAAATAAAATACTTTTTTCAACATTAAGATTGTAACCCAGTCAACACTACTTAGTGGGCCCTAAATGGGTCCCACTTGGGCTACTTTACGGGGCCCATGTTGGCTGCCCAGTTGGGGCCCACAGAGTTTTGTCCGCCGGCGGCACTTGGGTCCCACATGTGTAAGCCCAGTTAATTTAATGTGGGTCCTATGTGGGTCCCATTTACACTTTAACTGGGTCCTAAGTGGGCAACATGTGGGCCCTAAATGGGTCCCACTTGGGTTACCTAATGGGGCCCATGTCGGCTGCCCAGTTGGGGCCCTCAGAGATTTGTCCGCCGGCGGCACTTGGGTCCCATATGGGCAAGCCCAGTTAATTTAATGTGGGTTCTATTGTGTCCCATTTACGCTTTAACCGGGTCATAAGTGGGCAATATGTACGTATGAATGTGGGTCCTATGTGGGTCCTATGTGGGTCCCTCCTACACTTTAACTGGGTCATAAGTGGGCAAAAAGTATGTATGAATGTGGGTCCTATGTGGGTCCCTTTAACACTTTAACTGGGTCATAAGTGGGCAATATGTACATATGAATGTGGGTCCTGTGTGGGTCCCTCCTACACTTTAACTGGGTCATATGTGGTCAATGTACGTATTTATATGGGTCCTTTGTGGGCTGCTAAGCTGGCTCAAATGTGGGTCCCATCTAGGCACTCCACAAGATGACACTGGTTTAATGCTTGGCTGTCTCAGTGAGCTCTCGTGCAGTTCGGTTTTGACTCTAATTCAGGTCGTGGAGAATGGGAGAAGAAAAGCAAACACTAAACCAGTGAGAAACAATAATCGTATAAGTTCTCAAAAGAAAAAAATATATACTTTAATAAATCGGAATTTCCAATAACAATAATCATAATAACAATTTATACAATTCTGGAATTTGTACAATTCTGGGTCAAAGCATGTTTTAACAAAACAAGGTTTCGTTACTCCAAGCTATGCAATTTTATCATGAAACGACACGAAAGTCATAGAATATGGTCTCTTCTTTGGATATTTCTAGAAGAATGATTCCACAAGCAGCAAGAAACTTATTATTTCTCTGCATTTCTAACCTAGAAGACTTAATCAAAATTACGTCAATGTGTACAGACCGAGCTAGTAAACCATAATTAGCTGTTGCAATGTTTGTAATGCATTGCAATTAGAAACACCAAGCTAGTAATACCTTACTCTCTAGAGTTCATCATTAACTGAATATGCGCCAGAGATGTAAGTCTCATCAACAATAAGCTTCTATACAAAGTGTTCCATAATTATGGTTGTATACCATTACGAGCCACTTGTCTAGCACAGATACATGTATTCCAAAAAAACCCACAATCTTTTGGAATTAACTGACATGAAGATAATCTGTAATCTGAAGATATTTCCACACATTAAATACCTGAGAAAAAATCTTTTCATGGGCAGGTTTACGCGACATCAAAGTTGGTTTGCCAATTGTCTTTAACAAAAATGCATGATATCTTATCAAATTTAGTCTCATTTTACCACAGACTGTAATTAACATCCTTAACTTGTATCTGAATATCTGCACGTACTTTATAGATGCATCCTAGAACCATCTGAAGCAGATAATGTCTTGTTCAGTCAATTACTAACTTGCTGCAGATTGTTTCATATCACATTCCTCTCGCAGGGCCCTTTTCCATCTCTGTCGTGTCTGTCTCTGTCCCCCGCCAACCAGCCACTTGGATCTCTTCGCAATGGGTTGGACTGTTCTCCTTTGGCATTGAGAACAAACAAAAAATGAAATTGAAAAAAGACAAACTAAAACCAAAAGCAAGAATCGTACAGTCTGGAAGAAGCATGTCATTAAGACAGTTGTAACTTGTACTATAAGAGGTTTCAATTTTTTTCATTCGTAAAATTCTCCAAAACGACATGTACAAGAGGTTCCTAACAACGATCAAAAGTTGTGATTTGAAAAAAGCATTTTGTACAATGTCAATGTTCCATTTACTTGCGTTTTTGGATAATTTTCTGATCCCCAAAAACGATCAAAGAGTGTTGTCTGTTGCATAGAAATGTATACGTCGATCGTGAACCGAGAGTCTTAATTCCATCATATCATTATCGAATAACAAATAATGTAACAATTAACGTAATCTAAATGTCGTAGGGATACAAATGGCATAAGCTTGTCTTTAAGAAATATTAGAAATATTTGAAAACACAAATCAGTACAAACTTACTAGTACTAAGCATGATCCCTGTCCAAACTGAGGATTCAGCAAAAAACTTGCACTACATGCCGTGAGTCACATCTTGATACGAGAACTTAAGTTTTACACAGTTTGATGTACCATGACTTTATGAATAACTACTGTTTTCTTGCAAAAACGATGAACTTGTACATTCCCTGTCTCCAAACTAAATTCAAATGAACCACTACCAGCCACACTGCAGTAACGGTTTTCTGTGGTATGCTAGGTCAAGAGTGTCGTGTGACCCCAGTGCCGCGCCGAGAGTCGGCACGAAAGAGGTGTGTGGTGGAAAAGTACTGTGTACAGCCCACCGCGCCCATGTATCCCACACATGGACCCACTTAAACAAGCCTTATCAAACCCCAGTACACAGGCAGCCCACGTAGCCCACTCAACATACAGCCCACCGCGCCCACACAGGGCCCATTTGGGCGAGCCCTATCAAACCCCAATACGTAGACAGCCCGCGTAGCCCACCAAATCTCCACATTTGACCCATGTGCTTTGCCCATTTAAAGCCAAGCCCACTGAAACCCCACCGTCATCCCACCCAGGTTTCATATGGCAAAGCCCACTATTTGCCCACTCAATATACAGTCCACCATGCCCAACTATACCCCACACAGGGCCCACTTGGGCGAGCCCTATCAAACCCAAGTACGTAGACAGCCCACGTAGCCCACCAAATCCCCTCATTGGACCCACGCGCTTTGCCCATTAAAAGCCAAGCCCACTGAAACCCCACCGTCATCCCACCCAGGTTTTACATGGGAAAGCCCACTATTTGCCCACTCAATATACAGCCCACCACGCCCAACTATACCCCACACAGGGCCCACTTGGGCAAGCCCATTACATAAACAGTCCACTTAGCCCACCAAATCCCCACATTAGACCCATGTGCTTTGCCCATTTAAAGCCCACCCCACTGAAACCCCACCGTCATCCCACCCAGGTTTTACATGGGAAAGCCCACTATTTGCCCACTCAATATACAGCCGACCGCGCCCAACTATACCTCACATAGGGCCCACTTGGGCAAGCCCCATTACATAGGCAGCCCACGTAGCCAACCAAATTCCCACATTGGACCCATATACTTTGCCCATTTAATGCCCAGCCCACTGAAAACCCACCGTCATCCCACATAGGTTTTACATGGGAGAGCCCATTATTTGCCCACTCAATATACAGCCCACCGAGCCCAACTATACCCCACACAGGGCCCACTCGGGCAAGCCCATTACATAGACAACCCAATTAGCCCACCAAATCCCCACATTGGACCCATTTGCTTTGCCCATTTAATGCCCCGCCCACTTAAAACCCACCGTCATCCCACATAGGTTTTTACATGGGAAAGCCCACTATTTGCCCACTCAATATACAGCCCACCGAGCCCAACTATACCCCACACAGGGCCCACTCGGGCAAGCCCATTACATAGACAGCCCACTTAGCCCACCAAATCCCCACATTGGACCCATATACTTTGCCCATTTAACGCCCATGCCCACTTAAACCCCACCGTCATCCCACACTGGACCCACGTGGGCAGCCCATTTGAAGCCCAAGCCCACCAAAGCCCATCAAACCCAACCATAACCCACATGGGGCCCACTTGGGCGTGCTGGCTGGGAAGGGGCCATTCAGAATTTTCAATGTTTTAAAATTTCGATCTTTTTTCCAAATTGTGAGTGGGTGGGTCAAGCTAAATAATTGAAAATCGAAATTCACTTTCCATGGAAAAAGATTAAAAAAACAAAGAAAAATAGATCTTTTGACTTGCCTGAACTACGCGCAAACGTTCCGATATCGCGATGCGTGTTTCTTTTCCAACTTCGTCCCCTGTATGTACTGTCAGTGGCGTAGCCAGGAATTTTTCAGTGGGGGCGCTGGGGGCTGGAACATTTCATGGGGGGGGGGCGTCATGTAGATCAATGATAAGTTTTTTAGAAACTCAAAATCTCAGTGGGGGGGCGACTAGGGGGGGGCGACAAGGTTTCATGGGGGGTTGTCGCCCCCCCGGTGGCTACGCAACTGCAGGTCATACAGTTAAAGTTTAAGTAAACTTGTATGAAAAGTCAAAGAAAAGTAACTCCCATGATCTATTTGCAACAAGTTTGTGTTAACTTGCCGGTAACGCCCTAAAAAATTATCCAGACAAATATGTTTATTTTGTAACATGTTATGTTCGTCTATCGGTCTTCTATGCTGTTATGTTTACTTTTAGGTACCTTCAATGGTACTATGTTTAATTAACCTGTTCATTTGTTTAATTAAACTAATAACGCACATGTAGTTGCCAAATATGGCACTAACAAGTTTGAGGTCGGCAATTTCGTCTTTAAAAATCTGGGTACGTCGGGTTACCGTACACACAATTGTCCTGGAAACAACAGTACCAAAGTACAGAGAGTCGTACGCAAGAGCTCCCCAGCAAGTATCGCTGACGCCATTATGATTCCAAAATTTCTCACTGTGTCACACAGTGAAATAACTCAACAGCGTCGTTGTATTGTGAACACATAAAAGCATTCAAGTCGCGTTCTTGCACACTTTTTGCAAGTCGACATAGATATCCTTGAACCACTGCCCCTGCTTTGCATAACAAGTGCACATGAATGAACGATTCGACTTTTTATTCAAAGAAATTTCTATGTACAGTCACCAGACTCTATTCAGTAAAGTCCCCGTCAAAACGAAAGTACACAATCCACGTGCATAACGCACGGCTACACCATCGTACAGTGTGGCAGGGACACCAACAAGTAACACAACAACTAAACATTTTTTTAAAAATTGATAAATATTCTGATTGAATTTCGTTAAAAGATACTTGTTGGTGAGGTATCACATATTTTATCACATAAAAAGAGGAAGACCGACAACTTCACGCCGTCACTGAACTAGACACACATGTACATGGTGTTCAAGTACATGTACATGTACATGTTCAGTTTTTTATTAATCGAAATTAGGGGAGGGTGGGTGGGTCAAAATAATTTAGAAAAAAAGTCGAAATTTTAAAACATTGAAAATTCTGAATGGCCCCAAAGGTTTACAATCTTAATGTAAAAATGTTTTTTTTTAAACATCATTTAAGTACTCACAAGGTTTCATTCCCTGAACAAGCCAAGTTATGTCGCAAAGAGTATTCAGGGCTCTCTAATATTGAAGAGCACATATATTTGGAAATGTGGAAAGCAAAGAAGTGGCTGAGCATCGAACAGAAAAAGCAAACAACTACGGTGGACGATTACAACTCTGCAGTTGCTCATTTATACAAAATTTAAAATTCTGAACAACGAATAGTTTCTTTGTAATTAACATTTGGAATTATACGTCATAAAGCCTGATCTTTTCAAAAGGACAGAGATCGGAATGCATCTTTAAAGAAAAATCATATAGGTCAGTTCCAACCAAGTATTATTTTTTTTATATCACCGATTAATCAAAAGTCTACAGATGGTATTACTTTCTGAGTTTCAGGGCTAGCTGTCATGGAATTACATGTGCCTTATACATTTACAGTGCAATAATCATGATTTTGTTGCTTGGGGTAGTGCAATTGTAAATTGTTTATATAGACTTCTTGTTCTACAAAAAAGGCCCTTATGAATCGTACCGTTGATTGTACTCATTCTGGCGAAGTATTTCACAAATGCAAGACTCTTAAGTCAGTGATTTATATTGCTTCGGCTTGGAAGTTTTATGAATCAATTTATTTTTCTTGAATTGATGTACTTTGTTTTAGAGTATCTTTACAATTAGTTTTCATTATATACAGAGAATCTGGTGATTGTCTTTTCCCCATGTAGCTCAGACACTTATAGTCATCATAGCGTCATATAGTATAAGTGATTTAAGAGATTTCAAGCGTGTCTTGTGTGTACATGTATATGTTACAATAATTCTTTTCAATTATTCTCTTGTGTCTCTTCCTTTACTCTTTATGTGCAACTAATAATCCTTTTCCATGCTGCAACATTCAATTTTGAACAATTGGCTGAGTTGTTTTTTTGTACAACTAGACTTAGGTGGTTTTAGAAATTACAAATGTAAACAAGTTTATTTGTTCGATTAAATTTAAAGCAACATACTCTTCGAAATTTCCCATAAAGAAAAAAAAATAGAAGAGCATCTTTGTACAGTTGGTTTCCACTTCATCATTGTCCATTTTATTTGCATACGTGTTGTGGTTCTCCATGTTTTGGGTTGTTATATTTTAGTTTACTCTACTGTTTTAGACCTCCACAAACTGTTGTTAGGGTTTGCTTTTTTTGAAAATAAACTGAACAACACGTGAAGCTACATTTTTTTTAAACCATCATCAGTGACCTGGGTCCCTATTTTAAATACCTAAGTTTAAGTTATTGTGCAAGTTTTGATTTGTAGTATTGCCTTACAGCACTTCTTCGGTACGGTTGTGCATGTTAGCAAAACTGCTTTGTGTATGTAGTACTTGCATAATTAAATGTGCCACATCTTTGATTTTATGTAAAGTGCGCCAACAGTTTATTCTTTGCAAATAAAAAACTTCTTTAAACATTCAGTTGAATGGGAACAAAATATTTGTTTATAAATGTTGTTGTTTTAGCACTTTAATCGGGTGTACATCATTATTTGTTGTTTTTTATGGAGTCAAATATACCTTGATGTCTAATTCGAAGAATGCTGTATCTGTCATCAAAATGGATCATTGAAAGTTGTAAAATTTTGGGACACAGACATTTTGAAAAGAAAACAAGGGGGCATACATACGTTTACCCCTTGGAGGATATACCCCCTCCCCTCCGGACCTGCCTACGATTGGGCCAATTAAGTGTTTAATTTTGATGATGACTCTGCAGTATTACATGGTAAATGATTGAACTTGTATAAAATAGGCCTATTTTTTTTACTGTTAGCGTTCATTTCACTGTGATAAAAAACCCTGAAGTTAAAGCTTTCTCAGCAACTTTTTTGAGTGCATATTCTGAATCTAAATTCAGTACTATATGTACCGGTATGTATACAATGAAGGGAAACCTGCATCAAACACTACCAACAATTTGTGTAGGCCTATGCACAAATCCTATCTGTATCTGTGCATACTGGTACATTGTGTACAGTGTGGGCCACTCATTATAATAATTTGCCCTCCAGTTAGTGTTGAAACTCTCAGAGGAGAGCTTTTTACTGTGTAGCTTGAACTTACCTGACCCAGGGTCAGTGCATGGTCAGTTGGGCATTACCATGCCCCCAGACCACCTGTTGGCGACCTAGGTTGACTGTGGACATATCACAATTGGCAAGTTTTAGGAGGCGTTGAGTGATTAGACTGATACTTATCCCCATAGGAGACATGTTCCCATTAATCTTCTCTTCGAAAAGGATGTGGGATTTTGAGAGACTTTTAAATGGGAGAAATTCGTAATGAAAATAAAGGCAAAATGGGCCACGAACGAGCAAGGAACACGGACCATGCAAGGAGTTCGTTATTCCTCCATGAACACACACATACACATGCATGACGTACGCTAGCTGGCAACACAAATCAGAATGATGGGGGAAGTGTTACATAACACATTCTTGGATGTCCCTCACTGTGCTATTAATAGGCTTGGTAATACAGCCTGAGGAAAAGTAAGCACAGCGAACACATCAGCATGTATCGTGCTCATGTAACGTGCACTGTAACGTGCTCATCTGTCCGCCGAATCCATCCGCACTAGCTAGCACGCCGGAGAAGTGAGACCGTGACACCGGTCTACACAGTGGGGCTGTGAAGGTCGCCGGGTCAATGCACCGTTGTGTGTGACCGCAGAGCGTGAAGGGCTTTGATTTTCTGCACATATGGGTGGCAAGGTTCTCCATATACAGCAAGTTTGGTTTAGCTTTCGTACACCAAAATGAACAGTCTATATTTTACAGGCACTCTGACCGTGATCTATGCTGAATGTACATGTTTATGCCCTATATAAACACCAATAAAGCACGAGTATTGCTCTGCCAGTGCAATTCCGCTGTTTTGTATAGTGCACCGATGAGCATATGTAATCAACCCTATTGTGGCAATCGTTGCACAAGCGGGCTGTCTTTGAGGAAGTTGTGCTTAGGCCTACGATTTTTTCATCGCCACACGTCCATACGTTCAGTTTGAACCATAATGGACAAGTACGTTACCATCGAAGAATGTAAGTACAGTCGATCTTGTTCCCATCGTAACGAGCAATTTTCTACACTCTATTCATGTTTTTCTACAGCACATGCAGAAATTAATCTTCATTATAATTATATCCGATCGACAGCTGTGCTCGAGTCAGAGATTTATGATCCATCTGGAATTATAGTGTTGACAACAATCATCCACAAATATACGATTGGATTTGGTTTTCACTGCAGATATGTTTTTGTTTTTTTGCTTTTTTAAATATATACATAATTTATGAAAATTAAACAAACTGAATCTTGGCTGAGATATATTTCATTGTCCGTTCATTTTGTTTTTGTCTATTTACGTACTTAGTTTATAGTTGACTTTTTCGGTCAGTCAGTCTGGTTTGTCAAGGTAGAACCATGGTAGCAAGGTAATTTTTGATTGTGGGGTCGACTCGGTAAGCGGCACACTGAGCGTCGCTAGACCATTTTTGAATGGGGGGGGGTGTAACAATTAATAATACATTGCCGACAAAATCATCTAGCTGTACTGAAAGGTAGATATGGTATTTTCCACCGGTCACCAAGCCTCCATAAAATCACAGGGGGAGGGCTTTCAACTACATAATTTATATCGTAACAATTTCCCACGTTAATTGCTTGTAGTTCGAGAGTTGAGAAAGAAACTGTTCACAGACGAGCATCCGCACACGTTGGGCGAGTACGAAGGAGTGCAGCTAGATTCCGGCATTTGTGAAATGATGGATGAGCTCAGGTCATTCGAGGTCAGAGCCGACGACTGTTGGATCGTCTCTTACCCAAAAGCAGGTGGGTAACTAGGCCTATACAATCTGGTCCAAAAACTGGTAGTTTGTACGTTAATTGCTCCCCAAATGCCGGATGTCGACCCATAGCATGCACGGCAAGCCGCCGCTGTGGTAGAGAACACTATCAACAATCATAGACCAATCCATTTTTCGGGTATGTTGCCCTGAGACCCAAGGAATTCCGAGCATAGTCTTATACAGGGTGCCCCCCCCCCCAAAAAAAATTGCTATACAAACAAACTATACCAATGTAATTCTGTTAAACGAAAATTAGTGATACCAAGATAGCCAAATTCGGTCCAATATTTTTTTGTTCTATAGCTTATTTTGTGAACATGGTTACTTGTATGCTTCACACAAAAAAAAGGCTCTGGAGCAAAAACACTGTACCGAATGGGATATCTTCGTATCAATTTTCTTCTGAAAAGATTCTCCGTCCGTTGGTATGGGTGGTTTGAGTCTCAAGGTAGTGGAAGTATGCAGTTCCGCTTTTGTGTGGTGCCACTCTGTATATGCAATCCGGCCGGAAAGCTTGTGAGATATATGCCCTGAATATTGGGCCGGTGCGAAGTTCCTATACGACAATCGATTCATCTTGTCACTATCCACCAATGTGACAGCTTGGCCGCGCTTGTATATCTAATGGCCACTGCGTCAGTTGGTAACGGAATTATTCTCGGACTTAGCTTGGCCTTGAAACAAATCATCTAGAGCCATTGGAGAAAAAAAAACACCGTTGATTTTATTTTATCTGTCAGACGGACTTGGTTAAACACAATTGAAAATTTACTTTTGCAAAAAAAATTGAAAACGTGAAATTCCGGATTAAGAAGTTATTTCAAATCATGTGAAATATTTATTCATTCTCTTGATATGTGCCACGCATGCGTATTATAGTAATTGACTACTGGTTGCAGAAAAAAAGAATATTTGCGATCAGCTGCACACTTTTTAAAAACCATCTCCGATCGATACCATATGAAGTGAAATAAATCCACCAGTTCCGAGGGCATTTAAAACCATCCTTTTATTCACTTTGAAAATGTTTTTGTTTTTTTTTTCAAATTGAATCAGTAGGCACGTATCCATATTCAGTTGGATTATTTTTGAAGTCATCCTCTAAGAGAACAAACAGGTAAAACAAAATCTAAAATAAGAAAGCGAGGTAACATTGGATAAAGGATGATTTTAGGGAAGGATGATTTCCAAACAAATGTGTGTTTTTTTCGGCTGGAGATTCAGAAAACAATTGTGAAATAGTGCTCATTGGTGGAGAGGTTAGGTCAAAAAAAATACTCAGTCTCTGGTCAGACCAAAGTTCCGGAATTAATGCGACGACGCGGCTTTTTTTTTCAAGCTTGGATTGTACAGACAAGTTGAGGTACTATTTTGCTTTTTTGGTGTCCTCATGTACATTGGTGTCCTCCATAATTAGCCTCGGTGCCTTCGATCATTTGCCTTGGTGCAATTTCCCATTCTTTGGTGCTCCTTGGTAAAAAAAAATGAGGAGGTGCGGCAATAGAGGGCGCTGTTGGAGCTACCGCGGAACATTTTGGGGAAAAAAAAGGTTGACGCGCATGATTCAAATCGACGCGCGCGCTGACCAGAGACCGACTATTTTTTTGGCCTTATACTGTTAATTTCCTGGTCATTCACCTTTACCAAAGACATGGATTATTTATTCGCCTTGTTTTATATTTCACAGGCACAACGTGGGTCCAGGAGATCGTGTTGTGCGCAAAGCATGATGGGAACCTGCAGGAAGTCAACAAGACACACACTAAGTTCCAGGTGCCGTTTCTGGAGCAGAGTATGCCCCAGGAAATAAGGCGCCTCAAAAACGTAGGTGTATGGCTCCAACCCAATCCATAGATTGCTGCTTTCATAGTGTGTTGTTGTTTCGGGACTTTGCATAACACGGACAAAATGCCAAATACTAACACCTCTAATTACGTCAGATTTTAAGTTAACTTCGTTGCAGATGTTATTAGGTGCATATAATGTAGGTTTCCCCGCAGATTAACTGCATGCCAATCAGTATTATGTGAAGAATATTAAATTTTGCTCTTATCCATGCAGCCACCCTGCCACAGTAGCTTAATTAATGTGCCATCGATAGAAAGACTTTCAATGGATTTCTATTCTCCACAGCTTCCACCGACTCACAGAATAGCGGACGAGATACCTTCTCCCCGGGTTATCAAGTCCCACCTTCCTGGCCAGCTCCTGCCTCCACAAATCTGGACCAAGAAAGCCAAGATCGTCTACGTCATCCGCAACCCAAAGGACTTAATGGTGTCTTATTTCTACTTCGAGAACCTGTTAAATTTGAAGGGCGCAGGGCTACCGTTTGAGGAGTATTTAGAATACAGAAACTCAAACAAAGGTAAAATGTTATCTCGGTTATTTGATGAAACAATGTTGCTTCCATAATATTTCATGGTTTACACGTAGCAGATGATTTTGTTGCTCTAAAATAATATCACTGATTGCTCCCGATGATGTAATAACGATCCGAATAAACCTGCAGTAGGATGCACATGGAACTGAATACGCTCTCTTGGCAGATATAAAAAAAACCTTTACGACATTGCATTGTTTGGTTGTTTGTTCAAAGCAAGTGAAGGATCATGGTGGGACCACTACTTGTACTTTTGGAAGAGAAGGCACCAACCCAACGTTCTGTTGCTACGGTTTGAAGATTTGAAAAGAGTGAGTTATTGCTTTTATAAGGAATAACAGACGTTTGCTTGTTAGTACACCATACGAGGAATTGTGTCTATGTACCCGTCATTAATAACATCTGGTTTGTAATATATATTCCATGATATGCGTTCAGATCTGGCGTTTGCACAACATTTGCGGATCTATACGGGAGAGGGGCAGTGGTGGCCACCCCAGGCCTAGCAGCCAAAAACAAAATCACCTCTTGAGCAAACCCTGGACCTGCCCCTTGTGCAAGAGTACACCACCTCTCGACGTCCAAACTGTGACTAAGGCCAAAACAAAAAAACTCTCCGATTTCTGGTATGGAGCTTGCCCAAAAAGTGGTGCGGCGACGCGGCTTTTTTTTTTTTTACCTGATTTGTTTTGCTTCAAATGTCGGCTGATGACTGCAAATGGTGCCCGACTAAACTTAGTGCAAATATATGGGAGTCCAGAGAGGCCACATCAAGCTTATTCTCGACCATAACCCAATCTAAAAACACGTTAAAATTATGCAGCAGCAGGAATCCAGTCAAACCAGTGAGTTTGGCGGTTTTGAGACATCATCTTACATTGAAGAAAAAAAAACCTTTTTCATTTTGCCGACGCGCATGGCTACGGCGACGCGCACGCATACCAGAAACCGGAGACTGTTTTTTTTTGGCCTAATCAACGGACGTGTAATGTCCATTTTGAATGCAGGATCTGCGAGGAAACGTGGAGATAATCAGTCGGTTTCTGGGCAAGGCCCTGTCTGCCAAGACACTGGATGACATCACGAAGCACTGCTCATTCGACAACATGAAGAGCAACCCCATGACCAACCCTGACTACTTACTTGCAACCGACGAGAGACCAGGTCGTTCCTTCATGCGGAAAGGTGAATGTTTTTTTAAGTTCTCCATAGCCCTAAAAAAGCGATTAAAACAGTCACACAGAGTGGAAAGGTCCAAACAAAAACAACCAAGCCCCTCAGTCATAAACATTCATTTATTTAAAAATAGAGAGGTCGGTGTACCAGCATGGTAATTTTTATTTTTCGCCAAAAATATCAAATAAAATGTGTTTAAAATATAAGGTTTTCGAAAAGTGAAATTATTCAGGTTTCCTCAAACACTAAACAGGAACAAGAACATCTATTGATGCGATCGAAGGAACCGAATTTATTATTTTTTTTCTTTTCAATTTGATACGACAAAACGTAAATAGCAACCATTGGACAATAATTTAAAAGAGTAATAACCTAGTGCATGCGTAACAAAAGAGACTGTTGTGTATCCATTTCATAATTGGCTTGATTCTCCTCTGTGAATTGAAAAAAAGCACCACTGTGGTTGTTGATGGTGTGGTGACAATCTGCTGAAAGGTATAGTGAACCATTTTCAGGTGCCAAGTTGTTCAAAGTAGGATGTGCACTACACCGTTCGTGTAATGTAGCATTTAGGAATGCACGTGAACTGATGTAGGAAGTGAGCCTGACCCGGGGAGGATGTGACGTCACCGTTTCTCGGCATATAGCTCTACTTTTGTTGTCCTTTTTTAATTTCAGGTAAAAGTGGGAGTTGGAAGACCCACTTCACTGTGGCGCAGAACGAAGCCATGGACGCCCTCATTAAGGAGAAGCTGCACGGTACCGGACTCACTTTCGACCACTGACCAATCAGATTGTAGCAACTTTGTTGGAGCTAGCCAATCAGGCATTGGAACAGTAAAGCGATGAAACAGAAAAGGCGTTATGCCTACTTACTCTGAACGTTACTAATTTTACTGATAGAAGTGAAGCCAGATAACCTTTCACTTGAGTAAAAGTGTATAGGACCTATCCCTATTAAATTATGACATAAATCGGCAACAATTCTCGAATAAATGGTTGATAATTATTTGACCTTTGACACATAAATTGTTCCCGGCTCAGAATTTGATGTTTTGGTCTTTGGAACCAATGGAGTGCCCGCCTTCAAAATGAGATCTGCATTCTCTCCCCAATGTTGCCAAATGTTACCATACCTACGCCATTGTACGAGTCCCGTAGTAGAACACTTTTAATTTGTTTCTCATATTTGCTCTTCCACGGGACAGTAAATAGTGTTTATATCTTTACATGTGACTTTTAGCCTTCGAAAGGTAAATACAATCTGCAAATTTCAATCACAATAATATGGAATTTAAAATCCAGTGCAAACTTTTTTTTTTCTCAACGTCCTCTAAGTGAGCTGCTGTTTATTGATGTTCAAATACAAGAAACTATTCCGGTAATTACAAGCTCGCTGACCTCAAAACCACATTCAAATGACTCTTCAATATTTTTTTTCAATTCACCCAAAAGTTTATTTACACCAGTAGCCCATAACATAACAAAATATAACTTTCGTATTAACTTTTACCTATAGGCATGTACGTGATATAATTTACCAATATACAAATAATGAATGTTTATGAGTGCACTGGTAAGAATAATTTATGAGGTGACAGATGGATGTTCCACTGCACGAGGCTAAGCCGAGTGCAATGAAACATACCATCTGTCACCGAATGAAATTATTCTTTCCATTGCACGAAATTTGAAACATAAATTATTTGTTTTATACAACACCTAAATAAATTTTCATGTGAATCAAAGGGAGATATCCTCTGTTAGGGTTGACTCTCCTCTTTAAAATGACACCCTGATCATGTCATTACGTTCACGGTTGACTGAGCAGTGACCAATTTAATGAAAGGATCTATTTACAGAATTGCGCCACCTGCCTTGATTGGCAACCATTGCCTAATTTCACTCTGTGACAAAGGACACCACAAAAACCACAATCAAAAAGTGATTTCACCAAGAGGAGTGGCGCAACTCTCTAAATAGACGCTTTCATAAAATTGGTCACTGCTCAGTCAACCGTGAATGTAATAACATGATCTACGTGCCATTTTAAAGAGGAGATTCAACCCTAACAGAGGACATCCCCCTTTGATTCACATATATCCTACTTCAGTTCTAATTATCAATAACATCTCGGTTTCGCTTTTTTATCCACCCTGTATTAATAACATTAGTGTGAATGAATATACAGAACGATACAATACAATGCTGAACCTAAACTGTATGACTGATAAAATATCTAGCTCTTCAACAGGACAGGGACAACACTTTATAAGCTACACGTATATCTATACCAACCAGCTTAATCGTATACAGTGACATGTACAACGCAGGAATGCTACAGTTTACTGAGTTAATACAAATGACAATGGGAATTCCTGATATGTTCTGCATAGCATTAAAACCTATACTTATATCATTACCAATAACTTGCGATTTTAGTGTTGTAATATGGTGTATAAGCTCAACTTATATGAAGCTGTTTCATACCAGTTTAATACTTCAACGCATATGAGGCATCTGAAAACTAAAGTCAAACCAATAGCGAGTTGTAAGCGGGTGGCTAATGGTTCCTCTTCAACCTCACAGAAAATAAATATTCATCCTTAAGATATTAAGCATATCGGCAGGGGTAGACTTATGTATTGAGGCGAAGTATTAAAGGGGCCTTTTAAAGTTTTCCTATTATTATTATGATTGTCGTTTTTTTACATTTATTTCATCCACCATCCAACAGCGCAAGCATCAGAAACGGATGGATACATTGATTAATTTACAATAAAATGACAACATTTCATTTAAACACAACCAATTACGTGACACATATAGATTATTGCAAAGATGGATTTGGCATACAGCAATTGAAGAACTTTTCTTTGGGGTCTGAAGTAGCGTAGCTACAGGGTTAAAAAGGCTGAAGGGAACATGGAGTGCATATTTATTTTCAGGGGGACACTTGGAAGCAAGTGATTATGCGTTTTTGTTCAATTCAAGATTTCAATTGGGGGTGGGGGGAGCATCCGGGCGCACAGGACATCCGCTGGCGGCACTTGCCCCGTGTGCCCCCCCCCCCCCCCAAGTAACGTCGCTGCTGCTCTGACGGTTTTTCTAATTTGCGATTAAGTAAAACAAATACAGCAATATATATCAATATATCAAATAAATATATAATATGGCAGGATCGACTCAAAACAAAACGTCGAAAGTTTCGTAGGATTAACACAAATATAATGCAAGTACAGCGCAAAAGAAAACAATCATTCTTTTCTATAAGTGCTGCAAAAATAAAGTCGATCATTTGCAAAGATTATGTAAAACAATTATCAATGTTTTGCTGAATTGAAAAACACCTGTATACTAGTTTCTTTCTCCGTCACTCAATCGAAAGCAAAACGTATTTTAATTTTAAAGTATAGAACAAAAAAAATTGAATGGAGCGGGGTTTAAACCTGGAACCCCCTGATTGCCCTTCAAGTTCCGCTGCTCTACCAACTGAGTTATCCAGCCCTATAAGCAAGAAGAAACGGCTGCAAGTCATCCAAAACATATAAGTCTGGTTTATTTTTAAATGGATTCTAGATCACATATTGGTCAAACAGAATTGAACAAGCTGGGCCTGATAAGCGTCAATGATCGTATTACACAACTCAAGCTCAATCATGTTACTCATTTTTTTTCATGAAATGGCACCAGACTACCTCGTTCATAAATTTAGGAAGGTTTCAGATCTATGCATAATTATTCCACCAGGGGCAGTTCCACCCAATTTGGTTGTTCCAAGAATAAAAGGGCCCGAGTGCTATACATATTTTTATACTGGAATTCATGAATGGAATTTAGTTCCTTATAGCATCAAATTTTCCAACAATCAGCAATTTAAAAGGGCAGTAAAAGAACATCTCTCTTTTTAGTCTAATTTTAAAACAGCCGAGATTTTAATGACCATTCTTTGCTAGTTCCTGTGTAATTATGTTTATTTTTTTTGTAAAGTACGTGCATGTTTGTTTTTGTGTTTGTAATGACCACGCTGAAAATAAGCCGTCTTAAAAACAGCTTTTTGGGGTTATCCTTGGCTTTGAGTACGCATGTAATAAGTTTATTTTTAAGTATCACTGTGTGTTTGTTCATATTTGCCAAAATAAATAAATAAATGAAATAAAAATGAGCTGGCGGTTCCCGTTTTTTGTTTTCGTTCAAGGGGCGCTATTATATTTTACATAATGTCGATTGCGGTACTTGGAAGGCGGCCTTTTCATTTTTTTCCCCGGCGTTAACAATGTTAGGGTCGTCTTGTTTTGGCTTGAAAATAAACCAGAAAGAATCGTCTTCGCCCACTGCCCCGCCAATGTGTGGAGGGAACTTATGGGCCACCGCGTTTTCTTTTGCTACTTAGTCTTGGTCTTCAGTTCTTCTCTCAGCTTCAAGTTGGCTTCGGCCTTAGCGCGCAGTTCCTTGCCGATTTCGTTGGCTTCTTTCTGTCGTCTGCTCTGCTGCGCTATCAACTGCTTCTTAGTCATTGTCTTCTGCTTGAAAAAAAATTGAACACACACGTTGAAGAACATCACCAACTGATCCAGCGGGGTAGTAAGGTTTGCGGTCCAGATGGGAAAACAAGTGGGTAACTTTTGCGGTTGGAAAATAATATATTTTCGGGGGGGGGGGTCGTTCCTAAAGAGTTGAGAAATGCATGTTGGCGCTCTGAATTCCTAAAAAAATTAGGTGACAAGAAAGAAAAGCCAATTGACAAATTGTCGCCGGGCGTTGTGAGAAGTTGCCCCTTCCTCCTTGCCCCTAGACAGTGAAAAAAAAAGAAGAAAAACCGGCTGGATACGCCACTGAAACATTCTATCTGTCTTAGACGAGCAATTTTGTTTAACTTCAAATTGAGGTGACAAACTTTAATAAAGTGTAAACCAGAAATGAGTGTTTTTTTATCTGTTCCCCTTGCAACGTCTGTTTGTCAATAACCTCTTAAAGCCTGCGAAAAATTGCCTCTCGGGTGGTTGCCTTTACAAGTGATTACTTAAGCATCACAAACATACCTTTTGGATGACAAAAGCAGGCGCCTTTTTAGGTTTTTGCCTGATGGGTTGGCCCTGGAATGGACGAACAGAAAACGTTTCTTTATGTTATTTTCGATTTGTCGTTGGGAGGTCTGGAATATTAGTATTTCTCAAAGATTTAGGTACTGAAATCTACCGAGGTTGAAACCAAGGTTTCAACGAATCTCGCTAAATGACAGTTTTATCTTGTTCACCTTCTCTGATGAGACACTTCCGTTGTAACATTTTTCGCCTCCGCCATCAGCCGCTGCTGTGTCGCTCTCCGCTGCATCTTGTTCAGCTGTCCAGTCGGGGGTCTGCTCGTCTCTTGAGGACGCACTCCTGTCGGGTCGGCTTTCGCTTTTTGGTCGAGTGCCTTGCGTCTCCTGTGAAGGTGGTTAAGACTTAAAAGTTTGACGTAATGGAACTTACAAATGAACGTAAAAATAAGCATTAAATTAACATTAAAACATTGATTTTGGGGGGGGGGGGTGTTACAAGAGCGCAAGCAGTTTATCGGGCCAATTTTTCAATTAATCGACCGAAAATAAAGGAATGGCAATTTGTTCCTGGAAAAAATGAAACTTAAAACACACATATGGCTTAATGGTATAAGTGTTAGGACAGTTGAAACAAAAACACATAGACGCCTGCATGACGATCTCCGGCGAAATACAACGTAAAGCTGTTGACTTTCTCTTAAAACTGTACATAAAAAATTCATTACTGTGACACGATGTTTCATCAAATTCATACGATACAGCACAGCTTACTTCGGCGTGTACCAACACAATAGTATAGACAGCGCCCTCTTTCAGTGCACTTTGTTTCGGTAATCATGGTCGTGGAATAAATACCTGGTCTGATTTGAAGGTTCGGTTGGAGAAGTCGTTACGCTTCCCAGGATTCCCGCCGTCCTTTCTCGGCGTGTCTCGGCTTGCTGCTCCGGTCTGGCCCCGGTACGATCCAGGTTTGTGATCCGACCTCCCCCTGGACGAGGTCTCCTGTGACTGATAGCGGGGTCGATGGGGCGTATAGGACGCAGAGGGAGCACTCGGTGGACGATCCCGTCTTTGGCGACCACCCGACTGGAAATGAAAGAAGCATTCGAATCAGGAACAAACCAAGCTTGTCGATCCCATCCATCATATCCATCGCGCGGTGCAGGCCAGTAAATAGGCCCAAAATTGACAACGCTGGCCCAATCACGATTTGCATGCCCCGAAATTCTCCGGTATTAGACCATTTTGTGGGCATGAACTTGAGGGTTTGTGAACAAAAGGAAAAAAGGAAAGGTGAAAGGCATGCAGGGGACTGTGAGATCGTATTTCTGTGAAATTCGGATGAAATTAAGCCCTAACATTGCTTTATTTTGCAATGGAGCGTAGGCGTCCTTTTTCAGGACTACTTTTAATGGTTATCATCTTTGGACGGATTTTTCCCCCAACAGTATTATTTAACTACAACAAATTTAACAGAAAATGAAAGATGATGAAATAACCTGTAATTTGATGTGTGTCTCAAACACCTTGGAGAGTTGTGAGTATTTTTAAAGATTTTTCTGGAAGTGCGCGTAATTATCACTGAGGTCTATGGCAGTCTATTGACTGGTCTGCAACCGTATAGAAAGGGGCTGGCGGACTATTGTTAATTTATGCAGCTTCTAATCAGACAGAGTTGGTCTAATAGTGTATCCGGGTAAACAGTTCCACGGAGTCTGTGAATTAATCACGAGGCTTGTGAAGGCAATTGTGAGTTTGGGTACCGCACTCAAAGAATAAAGGACGGCCTGCAGGTCGAACGGTTACACACTTATTAAATAAAGGCAAACCTTTTGTGGCGCAAAGAAATGCGTATTTCTTCGTTTAGGTGGTAATTTATTGTGTGCTTAATAGTCCAGAGGGCCATCTAATGACCTCTTTGTACCTATCTCACTGATTGACTCACTTACTGTCACGTGAGCTGTGGGACGTGTTATCGTATAGGATTACACAGCATCATGTACGTGTAGGACCGGATGCACTAAAAGACTTCCGAGTATGCTCAGTGACAAAACTTTGCTAAGATTGTCTTTAATTTTTTTTTTTAATGAAATTGCATTTTAAGGTACTGCAATGTAATATATACTTAAGTTTCTAATGGGTCTATAAAATTTACATACAATTCCGTAAGAAATAATGTATGTTTGTACAGGTTTCCGTAGCCCAATTTAAAGAGTTTTTTCCAGTGGATTTTATATTTCGGGGATTCTTACCGGCGTGTGTACTTGGGGACGAGTCTGTTGGTAGCGCCCTCCTGTGGTACCGCGGTTGCTCGCCTGTGTCCGCTCGCTGTATCGTTCCCGATTGTCAGAACTGCGATACCTCTGGAAAAAAATATTCATCAAATCATTTCGACCTCAGTCGAGTAGCTATAACCACTTTCAATACTATACACTCGCCATGACAAAATATCGATTGTAGAAGTATCGAGACCTATTAACTTCCGTGTCAGTTCGCTATACCAGTCTCATTTGGCTCATGTTAAGTTGAGGCGAACTTGGCATGACATGGATCAACATGATCGGCCTTCATTTTCTACATTATTCAGATGTTGTCAATCCCGAATTGCTGCTAGGTATAAACCATTCCCCTACAGTCATAAAAAAATAAACTGCATATAGTTTGCATTATTCCAAATTATTGGCTCAGAGCGTACATTATTATGATGATGAGCAACTGAATTGATGTGAATCGTTGCTGCCATTTTGGCCCAACGGCCTCTTAAAACACAATTACCACACTGGTACATATTTTACCCTTGGTTTGGGAGAATCAAGTGAGTGACAAAGTGTCTTGCCCAAGGACACAATGTGCTAAGGCTGGACACGAACCGATAATCTGCTGAATGACCTTCAATATCTTCGATTCAACAAACCTTATTACTCCATACATATTGGATGCGTGAAGGACATTAAGGAGTGGGCTGTCATTAAGGAGTGGGCTGTCTACAACAAACTTCAGCTCAATAACAGAAAAACAGAGATTCTTCATTTTAGCTCTCGCTTCCGCAGCACAACAGAACTTCCGCCAGCCATTATGGGCGACTCAACAGACTTCAACAGACGAAATCAACAGACTCCAGCGTCTGCAGAATGCTGCTGCCAGATTGGTTTGTCAAGCTAAACGTCACAAGCACATAACCCCAGTCCTTCAATCACTCCATTGGGTCCCAGTTTCACAACGGATAATCTACAAAACTCTCATTCTCACATTCAACATGTTCAAAGCACTCCACAACCTTGCCCCTTCGTGTATACAGGACCTCATCGCCATCAACCCACACGCACCCTCCGTTCCGCATCCCTTAACCTCCTGCAACAACCCTCACCTCCTCGGAAATCATCCTATGGCGGCAGAGCCTTCAGTATCGCAGTCCCTTCCTATGGAACAAGCTTCCATCACATCTCAGGGACTGTTCATGTATTGACATTTTTAAGCGTTATTTGAAGACCTACTTTTTAGGCAATATTATTTTAATTAATTGAATATGATTTCCTTTTGAGTGTTAATGTAGAATTGAATCGAATTTTCACTGGCTGGTCCAGATTTTCTTTTTAAAAACTGCCTTAAACATATTTTTGTAATTGTCTTTTTAAATTTTGTTTTTCTACGGAAACCCTCTGTATTGTAATTATTGTATTTCGGTAATTGTTTTTTATCTTTGTATTTAGCGCTTTGAGGCCATTATGCCAATTTGGCGCTTTATAAGTATCTTTTATTATTATTATTATTATTATTAATATTACGCAAAAGATTTGAAAGGAGATGTTTGTATCGATCAGTTCAAAGACTATAAACAAATGTGTTAACGATATTTTGCGTCGCTATAAATTCAATAATTTGGTGTTTCAATTGTCGCCACCATTAATCGCTATTTTCACATCTGCTCATCAATCTTAATGATTATTTTGTAATGATATAATTGTACGCTTACGTCCAAAACAAATCAAAACAAACACACCACCACCCCAACCTACCTGTCTGAATTCGTAATCGAACATGAAATCATCGTCATCGTCGTAGCTGCGCATGCGCGGTGAAAATAATGAACCAAACATCACTGTAAAAAAGCGATAGTTGTTATTATTCAAATATAATTATGATAAAAATAATTTAAAGAGCCAAAAAAAAAAATCGCAAGCAATATAAATCTGAATGATTGTTCTCACTCTTAGATACTGTATCTGTATTCTCCTAATTTGCAGCCAGTGCCGCAGTTAAGTTGCCGCGTTATAGTGATTGGTGGAAGTATCTATCAACATGATCAATCAATTCCAGTCTTGGCAATATTGGCAACGCAACCCAGGAAATTCCGAGCACACCATACGCGCATGCATTAGCGTGAATACAGCTCGCGTGAGGTATGCTGGGAATTTCCTGGTTGGCGCTGCCAAGATTACCAAGACTGTCTTTGATTCATCCTGTTGCTAGCCACCTCGCCTGTAAAGCCTGGCGCACACGAGAGCTATCTGCTTCGCCAAAGGTCATTCGTGGCCAATGGCGTAAGCACAAGGCTCCCGTGTGCGGTCAGTTTATCAAAGATTCTGGTCATTCGTGACGCTGCGCCAAATATCTTACGTGTTTGATAATTCTAGTCACTGGTGCCCAAAGTCTTACCGTGTGCAGTGAACGAAAGCAATCTGCTTTCGGCTTGTGTGTTGAGTACATGCGTGCTTCTGTCATTATGACGTAAAAAGGCAAAATGGCTGCGCCCAGTGAATTAGTGGCGACTGCAATCTTGGACGACAAGCGCAGCGTCACGAATTACCAAAATCTTTGGTAAAACTGACCGCACGCGACGGGAGCTATCTGCTTACGCCATCGGCCACGAATGACTTTTGGCGAAGCAGATAGCTCTCGTGTGCGCCAAGCTTAACGGATCAGCTGTATAAAGGAAACCATCCAATTCTAGTCTTGGAACAAGAGTAAGAATCTCAGTGGCGTAGCAAGCGGTGTGGTGTGAGGGGTGGGGCGGGCGGGGCGAGGGGTATTCACAAGTGCCCTTTTATCACGAGCGCACTTTTTTGGGAACGCCGTGCGAACGTGGGCAATTGTGCTGCAATGAAAACGCCACATATTGTCCGATAGTGTCCATGATCGTCCGTTAGTATACAGCGCCCCTATAGGAAGATGGTTTCTATCCCCCTCCCCTCCTCCTCCCCCAACCCGCCACCCTTTTTGATTTTACAGAGGCCTGCTGTACCTTTCAGCACAGATGAGGCGAATGCACTTTTTCACTTCTAACGCAAATGACCTTGCTAGTACGCCACTGAAGAAAGTAACAGCTAAAAAATCTGAAAGTCATTCAAGGGTAGACCTACTATTGTAGAGTGCTTCGCGCCTTCTAGCCTCCCGTCTACGTATTTCTTCACGCATCATCTGGAGAGCAAAATGTAGAAATATTACTAGATCATGTTTTTAAATATACTGAAATTACCATTAAGCAGACAAAATGTCAATGGCTTAGATTTAACGTTTTCCAATAGACCAAATCGACATCTCGTGTTAACACGAGCACTCATTGTGAGACAGTGTAGACAAGCCCACGTGATGCTGTGAGGCTGTAAGCTTGCCATGTAGTGGACTACGGCCGCGTGACGTGTTTATGGTAAAAATACATATATGTGCAAATGAAATCTCAATTGTATTTATTCTGCATGCTTCAGCTAAAAGCGCCTGCATCTAAGGTCGTGTGCGTGAGGGTTTCTTGTTATATCTAATTCAGCGACAACAAATGAAGACAAAAAAGACATTTCCTTGTCTATCCTACAAAGAAACAAATAAAGTATTGCCCTCTAAGATAGCTGCTGAGCATATAACCTCGATATTCTTTTGAGACAGTATCTAAACTATACCTGTTAAAGTTAGAAAAATAAATGTTTGAAATACGTGCTGACCTCTCGTTGGAAAATGTAGAGAAAATCCATGAACGAGAAGCTGACGCCGTCATCACTGTCGCTATCATCGTTGAAAGAAGACTCACGATAATCTGAAGAAGAAAAATAATTTCTTTTTTTTCAGTACTTACTCTACAAATGACATCTGGCAGTGTTATGTATACACTAGACAAAATGCCTGACAACAATTACAATCATTCAGAAAATAAGGGATAGAACTAGTGTGTAGATGGATGTCCATGTACGGATGACAGCATGGGATATTAATGACCACAGTTGCACGCTTCCATTCCGTGAAAGTTTGTATTATAACACCTCACCCACAGATTCTGTGTCTTGATTGGCCGAGAGCGAGTCACATGTTACTTTCTAATTTTGCTATCTTTCTGTGCACGGCCAAAAGTACTATGCGCATAGCAACCAAAGTACTATTTCCACGGCGCGGTATTTGTGTGCAAATGCATGCTGGTGTGCGCGTTGCGCGTTGTGCGTAGCGCGTATTATTCCAAAGAGAGCGCGCCGCAGACTTGGGTTCAAACATTTTGTAAAGGGGTAGTTTTTAAGAGAGAAATACATTTTCCACCAATGTTGTATTGAAATTGAAGTTTATTTCAGCTGTGTTCAGATTTAAATAATTTAAAATATTAATATCAAGCAGAATCTGTGGGTGAAGTGTTATAAAACAAATATTGAATGCTTTATCTCTCGGTGATCCATGGATCATTCTATTTTCCCTCGGCTTCGCCTCGGGAAAATAGAATGTCCATGGATCACCTCGGGAGGCTAGTTTTACTACACCACTCGAAGCATTCAATATTTGTATACTATATCATGAAAAAATTGAAAAGAATCGGTTTTGCATAATTTTTCAAATCCGCCCGGCTATATGATGGCAAACACTGCCCACGACTCAATCTGGGTGATCCCAGACCCATTATAGGCCCTCATCCTGACAATTACAATTACTCTCAACCGAAACAATTGACCAACCAGAATCAATTCCACACAAACCCAACTTAGCCCAACCTTATCCAACCCAAAATCAATTCAATACACCGGAACCCACACAAACCCACCAGCCTTACATACACCTACTGTGGACATTCCTTTGTATTCGTGCAGTTAAGAAAAACCGGAGGAAAAAAACCCTGATTTTACTTGCACTGTGAACACTTTTTCAACCCAATTTTTTTTCTCCATGATTTCCTTGACCGTTCCCCTTCATTTTGCGACGAATAAACCTAACCCAAAAATGCCTCTAAACCTGTTTTCCAGAGAGGGGGAACCTTGTGTGGACATGGGCAAGTCCACACAACGTCGCTGCAACCTGGTTATGTGAACATCTTTTCTTCAGAAGTCCACACAGTAAATGTAATTCTTGTACCCACACCCAGCCCAACTCTCCCAACCTTACTCAATCCGACTAGCGCAGCCCAAACCAACCAAACCAAACCCAGTTCAACCCACACGGCTTTACCTTACATACCTTACATACTGTGGACATTCCTTTGTATTAAAGTTAAGAAAAACCGGAGAAAAAACCCTCATATTACTTGCACTGTGAACCCAATCACTCTTTCAACCCAAATTTGTATCATGATTTCCTTCATTCTTTTACTTCGTTTTGCGACGGATAAACCTAACCCCAAAATGCCTCTAAACTTGTTTTCCAGAGTGGGGGATTAAACCTGTATAAGTGTGAACATGTGCGAGTCTACAAAACGGCCACGCTTCCTACATCTTGTGAACCTCTTTTGTTCACAGGTCCACCAAGAGTATGTAAGAGTATGTAAGAAACGTAACCAACACAAGCCCATCGACACATCAGCAAAAATGTTCGAAGAGTAGCGCTCCACTCAATAGTAAGAAGCACTTTCAATCGCTGTACCTAAATTAGTTGTAAGTTTGATAAAATTTGAAAGTTTTATATACCTTCGCATCTCTTTTATAATCGATCAGAATTTGGAACTACCATGTGTACGTGTCCTCAGTATTTTAAGGACTTTTACTCGACTGCAAAAGATAATTCCCGGGAACTAATTCCAACTATTAGGCCCCTATTTAGTAGGATACAAAAAGTTATTGGGTCGTATGTATAAAAACTAGTAAATGCTAGGAAGTTTAAGCAAACAGTAAAAGCATTTACTTTGGAGTACAAGCATTAAGGAAAAGCAAATGCTTGATTTCGTATGAATAAACGTTTGCCTTTACTGCTCAGCATTTACTAGACAACAAATAGCAAATGCTTCTTACTGTTGGATTGTTGTCATGGACGAATGATTGCCAACAATAGGGTTTCTTTTGTGTGTACAAACTGCCGCACACACACACAGAGTTTACACATGGTGTAATAGTCCAAATCAAGGTGATGCATATAGTACATGTAGTAGTACATTCATTTTGATCCTCAAATCCAGCAAACATGATGACACTTTTCGGCAGTTGCAGAATACAAAAAGTATACTTTCATCATTCATGAAAATTGTAAAGGTCCACAGTGTCCTGTAGACGTCACAATTGCATAAAAATCACAGACGTGTTAAAGTGGGTAAAATCATACCAACATTCGATACACAAAGAGTTTTGTTTATTGAAATATTAAAACAATAATAGTTTGCAAAGATTGGTGACCTAATAAACTAAACAAATGATTTCATTTTGTTCAGTCCCCAGGGTGCCGTTGGATAAAATTTATCCTTAATCATTCTGTGCCGCACTGAATTTTACGCTAACACTTCTCATATCGTGAACAAAATGCGAAATTATCGTTTCTAATTCTAGTAATAAAATACACAATAAAAATTGCGCATAAATGTTAGTCAAAATACAGTGTATGGTATTATATGTAGTTTATTAACGTTTTGTGTCAATTTTGGGGTGATTAATATTAATAAACGCAGCAGTTTTTGCGCAGAAGTATTTGCTTTATATTTTCAAGGTTGCCCCAACCCAGCCTAGAAAAATGACCAGTAAATGCTTGAAATCTGAAGCATTTACTCCTTTTTATTCATACGAAATGAAGTAAACACTTCTAGTCTAGCGAAAGCTAGCAAGTAAAAAGTAAATACTTTTAGCTTTCAGTAAATGCTTTCCAGTAAAAGCATTTGCTTCATTTTTATTCATACAAATGCAAGTAAATGCTTAAAAATGGGTAGTAAAAGCAAATGCTAGGTTTTATACATACGACCCAATCCATTATCGCAGTGATTGTCGTTATCCGAATTGTTCATTTTATATTTTTTCGCAGTTAAAGAGAATGTCACAGTATTCTACCTTTTTGTAGTATTTGATAGGCTTGGCTTATCTTCTGAAATCTTGCCGTGGCCTCGGGGTCGTCTGGGTTCTTGTCCGGGTGACAGTCCTTTGCTTTTGTTCGGTAGGCCTGCTTAATATCCTCTTCGGAAAAATAATAATAAAATCGACATTGATCGATAAATGAAGTTATCAACTGAACACGTGTTATTTTCAATACAAGCCTTTTTTCAACGAGGCTTCAGAGAAGAGAAAATGTACCAATATTTAACTTTAGAAAATGTTGGGATTGCCATTAAGTTTGGCGAAACCACGTATGGTATGCCTCTCTGAACCCAGGTGTAAGAATGAAAACCAGTGAGGGTAGAGGACCAAATGTGCGCTGATATCGGCTGCCGCGTGGTCTCGTGGTCTGATGAACGGGTGAATAATTGAAAACCGCCCATGGGCGTCGCCAGGATTTTTTTCCAGAGAGGGGCAAATCACAATTTGTCACAGAAATTCCTGTACTTTTCCAGCGTATTCTCGATTGATCATTTTTCGAGGGTGGGCAGGGACATTAGCGCCCCCCCCCCCCCCACACACACACACACACACATCCATTAAATTAACAGCTGTATGACTTCGCGCCTCTTTTTCTTTCTTTTCAACCTTTTTTTTTTTTGTTTTTTTGCGACGCCCATGTAAATCGCTTTTATTGTTGGTATGATGGAAAGCGCTATATAGCCATAACATTTCAATTCATTTACGTTTTCATTTTATAAGAAAATGATTGATTGATTTCAATGCACGGCAATCTTTGCAAAAAAAAAGTAAGGTACACTCTTAATTAAAGTCCCTGAATTTGGGTCAAATTTGCCCTGATTCTTTCCGGGTCAAAACGACCCAGAAAATGATCCAAAAAAGTGCCGTTTGACCCCGGAACAGTGCCCTTTTGACCCGGGAAAAGAACCCGGTATCCGGGTCAACTCTGACCCGAGACTTTCTAGTGTATGCAAGCATATGCCTCTTCCTCAACTGGAGAGCTGACCCAATCTCATGATTTTTACATGTTGTATATGAGGACGTACAGTCAGTATGCCTAGCCTCAAAGCATATACTTTTGGACGATGCCGCCTTTCCTGTGGTCTGATGTGCATACTTGCCCAGTGCGCTTAACTAGTACCACGCGCAGCGCAACCCCTTTGCGCATGCGTGCGGATCTTTAAGTAGACCAGTTCCCACTGGCGCTCCAAATTAAAGATACAGAGATCGGTGGCTATCTCGCATTGTAATATTTCCGATTGAATAACATTTCGACCGCGAGCTTAAACACAAAGTTTTATTATTAGGGGTGACGTACATTTTTCATGCAATTGTATTAAGCGTATTAGCTAGTCACAGTAAATATGAAGACCGTGCGGGAGTTGGGGCCACGTGATGCCGGCTTGTGCTGCCACTTTAATATGTAAATAATGTGCAATATTCCTTTGATTTACACCCAAGGAATTAAAAAAATACAGCAATTTTGGAGGTTGGAATGATCCAACTGTCCCTACCCCCATCATTTCTTACGCAAGATACCAAGAGGATACACAAAGCTCCTTGCTTTGTAGGAATAACGATATGCTAATAGCTAATGAGCATACCCCGGGAGGAGGCCTATGTTAATTCTATAGGGCAGTATACCGGTTGCTACATTCGAAGTAAGAATCAATGACGGAGGGACTGTGAACCAGTTTATGTATTACGTTGACCTTTCTCAATCGCTAATGATATGACGTGAGAGATTTTGCGCTACTGTTATAATGTGTACAGACGAGCTTCATGCAGCGTCTACGAAACGCCCCAAATTAATAATAAATGTTACCAGTGATTGCTAGACGCGATTTATCGGCTCTTCAAACTCTGAGGGGACACCCCTTAATTACAGGCTTAATGTTGCCCCAGTCAGTGCAATCAAGATTTTGGGTCTAGTTGGCGGAGGAAGGGTGTGTAAACCCGTACAAGTATCTGACCCCTCCTCTGCAGCCCTCCCCCTCCCCAAGGAAACTTCAGCCGAATTGCTTTAATTAATCAACGGTCTGACAGAAAGTAAATGGAGCGAAAGTCCATCTTACCTGAACTGGATTCGAGCGGTAAACCCAGGATATGGAAGCATTCCCGGCGACTCATCGATGAAGACATAATGGTGAATAAGGCAGTGCGACCGACCGTAAGACCACGGCGACAAAAATCGAAATAAACACTTTGTAAAAATGCAGGGATTTACCCGGTATAGAAATGCAAGTCTTTGGTTGCCTGTCGAAGTAGGACTAAACCAGTGTTCTTTTACGTAGACGTGTTGTGATTATGCTGTGTGTCATATCGCATGCATGCAATGTTAGCAATACACTATCGTAAATGTGTGTGCTGTATGTTATTGCACACTTCCGGGATTTCGCAGCAATGAGAAATGGCGAGCTTTTTACAGTGCTTGCAATATCTCGGGGAATCCCCATTTCATCATGCACAGCAGAGGGCATATTCTGCGCATGCTCTTTCCCAGCTATTGAGAAATCGGCAGGTTTGCACTGTCGCTCGTATTTTCATGTGCGCAACAACTACAGTGCTCTGGAAGTGCCATCCGACTTGTTGAGATCCTGACATATATCGGACATTTTACAGGCAAGCTTAACTTGATAAATTATCTCAGAATGTCGTCATCTTACTTTCCAGATGCCTTCATCCCGTGATAAATTATATCAGGATGTCGTCCTTCCACGGAATCAGGCAGAGATTGAAACTAGTCAATCCACATATTATTCCAGGTGGGATTCGACTCCGGGTCACAGCGGTGGAAGGCAAGGAAAGTACCGCTACGCCAACCTGATTCACCAGTTCGCTCAGTTTTGGTTTTCAAGGATGATCACAAGGATCGTCAAGAATCCGTTATATCAAAATCGCCCCCTAATAATCACTTTAGCAGCTAACAGTCAATATTATAATAATCTGACGAAGAATACACCGCTTATACATATTGTTTTGTCTCACGGTGGTGTGGAACACACCATGGGCACATGAGCTGCTTATGTTGTTTGGGCTAGGGGAGGGAAGGGGGAGGGGGCTCTTACCATGATTTTCAATGGGGAGCGCTGATCAAATCCTACAATTATGTAAACCATATTAACGAATAGTGTACAATGCATCCTCCTCACGAATGGCTACCCCTCCGGTGATCATGTACGTTGTTATTATTATCAAATACAATGTTCAACAGTTTTCCGCGTCTGGCCAGCTATACGTACGAATATATATTTTTTTTCTTGGAGGGGGGGGGGACCGTTCGCATGTGACCATGTGACGTCACCTTCTAACATTCGCTAACGCTATGTCATTTTTTTGGCCAATTTTCTTTTTTTTGGGGGGGGGGGGGCTTAACAAAGGAACCGCGCCTGCAGCTTTGCAAGTGAGTTTCTATGGAATACCTGCAGTTTTTTGACACTGATGCGCGCGCGCCATGCGTCTAATTTGCACTTTAGACCACGCCCCATTGCATTGCAAAATTCGCAGTTGTACAGCTCGTGGAACCGCCGTGGGTTGTACCTCATGTTCTTCAAGTTTATAAGCAAGCCCACAAACGTAGTTTATTACGGTAATGCTCAATCTGACATTTGCGTCAGGGACCCCCTTGGGTTTTAAGATCGCTGGTAATTTATTGTGCTAAACCCTAGAACCACAGAATACCATCAATTCTTGAATCTTACACCAACACTTTTCAGTTCTGTTTGCTACAAAAAAATACCAATCAAACCGGTAATGACTATTTCTTGACAAAATTTACACTTGAGGGGAAAACTGGCAAGCTTTTAAGATTATGCACTGACTTTCCCTCTTTTCAATCTCATTGCTGAGAAAGCGAAAAAAGGAAAGAATAGCTGATCAGCTGAAAATCCGCTGATCACATAATCACTCAAATGGGACCGGGACAGATCTCATACTTCAATTGATATAATTTGACCCCACTTTTATAGCAATTTCAGGAAAATTATTTTCAGTGAAGTGAGGAAATAACAGAATCCCGCCAAGAGAATGTCCGCAGAAGCGAGTGGACGAGTCGGTATGATGAAGCAATCACGACTGGTGTAACGAAACTACGCATGACAGGTAAAAATGGGGGGGGGGGGGGTTGACTGTTTAAACAACAAATTCATAGACACTGTACATGCAGTTCACTATTTAGTTATTGTCCTGATTTTCTTTTTCTAAGTTTCATTCCTAACGTATATTTTGCTGGTCTCTCTGCACCTGTCAAAGCATAAAAGCATACTATTACTGTACACTTGCTGAGGTCTCTTTCAATGGTGGAAACAATGTGTGAGCTTTGGTACAAATCAGCAACTGTCCCATGAAGGGATTCTCCAAGAGCGTACACTCTACCCACTGACTGACTGACTTAACACTGACACTCCATTGTGACTTGTCCCGTGTGAGTTGGTGTAGACAACGAGCGCGCGACGTATTGTGATTGCCCCACCCCGTATGGGCAATCCGACCCATTGTGAATCCAAGATACACCAAAAGACTTGCAGTAAGTGTTCATTGTGAATCAGTAGACTTCATTCAGGAGTCGGCCATATTAAGTGAAAAGCTAGGTAAAATCTTCATTTTTGGAAACTTGTGAATAGTAATGAAAGCAATGAATTAAAATTAATTACAAATTAATATCAGTGTTCTATAATGAATAATTTAAAATTTGTTATTAAAGATACTAGTGTTTTATGCCACATTATAAAAAAAATAAATAAAGTGAGGCTTGGGAGGCATAGATCATCCCAACAACCCAAATGTTTTCAATAGCACTGAAAAGTGGTAAAACAAGGAACAAAAGCTTTTAAATTGCGCGGTTTTCATATGTAACCGCGAGTATACATGTTGATATACATCTATATCCTAAAGAGCGAGCCCAAGTGTAATGTGGTGTCAACCCCCCACCACCTCGCTTTTCGAATTGCCACGGCCGGACAATTTTGTTTGGTTTTGGTCATCCCCTTCCCCCCACCCCCACTCACCGGCACAGATTTACGTCACTGGTCTGGTACCATCCCATTCGATAATTCACAATTTATAGAATACATTCTGGGAACATGATCAGAAATGTATTGAGTGGCTTCCTTGTGAATAAGGCCTATTGTTAAGAGTTCTGTGCGCTCTATGGTCAGCTTTACCATACTTGCCTTGTCTTTTTAGAGCTGACTGATCGACGCCTACGTCAGCTGGCTCGTGAACTTGGACCGGAATAGGAATCCTTGTCTACATAATCTCGGTTTCAGAAAAGACATTTGAGTTGACTACAGAAAATAGGTTTCTGAAGCCGAGAGCCAATTAATTTAGAAATAGGATGTAGAAGAGGAACAATCTTGGGGTGATACTTCTAGTCATGACGGCAGGCACATTACATTTGGCTACAGAAAACAAATATGAAGGTCAGAGCCAATTAATTTTAGCATGTAAAACAGTGCCGAACTTTACAGAAAATACAAGTTCTGGGTACCGCTAAAGTGCCTACAGAAAATAACTCTATGAACTTGTAAACAAATAGTTAGAGGATAACTTGGAACACATTTTTCAACATGGTACAGGTACAAGCTAGAAATCTCGACATAACTACTTGTAAAAGAAGGGGACAGTTTTCATAAGAAGCAAGTACATATGACGACGATACAGCTTGGGAACGAGGTTGAAAATAAGGTAATGTAACAAGTTGTTAAATCAAGCAGAACTTTGAAATACATCTAGCGGAATTTTGTGATTTTCATCTGGTCACCCTGGACTTCTGAAAGAACAATCCCCTGTGTAATACACTAAATTATGTACTTCGTGTTTCATTGATATGCCACAAGAAAACAGACTCAAAAACCAAGATGGCAATCTGCAAAAAAAAGTAAGAAAGTCACATTTTCAAAATTACAACTAACATCAGTGTATCTGAAGAAAACAGACTGCTGTAGCCTGCAAAAGTCACTGTGGTACTGGGAAGTCATTTGCAAAAATCAGTTTTGAACAGAACTCGTAAAAAATAGAGACGTCCTAAAAATAAGGATTACCGATGAATGGAATGTATGATCCCATCAATTTATGAGGCATAACAGTAATCACATTCATTATTTTAAAAACGCTTTCCATGTCACATTGACATCACAAAGCGCTGTTACATTATAAAAATACACGTTGAATTCTTCGCAAGAAAACAATGTAATTAATAAAACAAAATAATTAAAAACATTTATAATTAATTAGGTATAATGCTATTGTACTGTTTATTAAAAAAATATATATCTGTATATATCTGAACAAATTCAACAAAACTAGACAATGTCTAGAATGATGATGAAAAGTGGACAGATATGGGGGATTGTTCATTACCACACCCATCTCTGAATCTATCAAGTTACAGTCAACTCATTCCACA
The DNA here is from genome assembly GCA_029964075.1 of Patiria pectinifera. Lineage (NCBI taxonomy): Eukaryota > Metazoa > Echinodermata > Asteroidea > Valvatida > Asterinidae > Patiria > Patiria pectinifera. Next base: position 3,361,319 of record CM057150.1, read on the forward strand.
ACATTATTTGTACACCGTCAACTTTAGGGGCTTAGGCGCTTAAAATGAGGTGCTCAGGCATCTAGCCCTTAACTACCACACTGCAAAAACTGTAGTTTTCATTTAACACCATTCTGTATTTATATAGGACAACACCAGTAAAATTTAACACCAGATGGTCCTATATAGAAACCAATGGTGTAAATTTAACACAGTGCAGAGTGTTGCTATGGAATAAACTGCTATATAATATGTTACATATCTGCATGATTTACAATAGAAAATAAAATGTTTAGTGGCTTTGCAGCACTAGGTTATCATATGCTTTCAATTGTTTGAGATTCCATTCAAATTAAGGCGAATTACACAAAAGTAGTTCCTGCAACTCCGTGTGTCCATGAAGGAACGGGTGCCTCCCTTTGCCGGGTTTGGTCGCGACTATAGCAAGGGCGGATCCAGAGCCCCACGCCCTAAATGTTTTGTGGAAAAGAGGCCCCCCAATTGTGTTCTGGATCCTCCCTTGGACTAAAGGTTTATTTACCTACTTATTTGTCTAAACCCAAGTGGTCCACCTTTATAATCATTTATCATTAACATTCAACTTGTACTTAGGCAAGAACACTTGTAAGATAGCAGCTGCATTGCAGCTGCAAGGCTGACCCATCCAGAGAACAGACTGAAAGCAACCGCGCCGGCACCGTCAGCAGAATAAACCGCATCAGTTCCTGTGTAACTCAGTCTCTCGGTGTGTGACTTTCATGGGCGTCGCAATGATTTTTTTTCTGGGGGCAAAGCACATTTTCCTCAAAAAGTCTTTTACTTTCTCTGGTATATTCTCAATTTATCATGTTTTTTTTTCGAGGGTGGGCGAGGGACATAAAATGCCCCAACCCCGTTGACACCCCTGCAGACGCCCATTTTGTTAAATGTGTATCAAATTAATAGCGAATATGACTTCACACCTCTTTTTTCTCCTTTTTTGTGTGGTTTTTCCAGGGTGACGTTGCGCATATAACATGCCGGGTAATAGCCGAGCTTACGTCTTCTCCTCTAGGAATGAAGATCCAATAAGGCAGAGTGTCATGACAACCATGCACAGGCAACCCGAAGCGATGATAATGTACGTGGCCGTCATCAGCCAAAAGGTGAAGTAGTACAGCGGCCCGTAGCAGTAGTCCACCGAGTCTGGGTCTTCACTGGGCGGGTAGTTACTGTACACCCACACATTGCCTTCGTGATGAGAAAAAAAGATAGGTCATGATTATCTGGCAAGTTTTTCTTTAACGGTACCTAAAATAAACCGTGTACACACAGTATCTGACACTCTGTCTCCATACAGTAATCATCGCCCCCAGCTACGCATGAAAAGATGTTTGTACACGTAAATGTTCATTAGCGTTTTCCCCAGAACTGGAGAATATTGTAGACAATAAAGATGCTTCCTGTACTAGAAAAAAAGGTTGCAAACACACAATTGTATTTACAACCGTAGTTACTGTGATGCAAACAAACTGAACTTTTCTGGGGTTGAGCAATAATATTCATCTAGTGAGCTGGAAAAGTTTCTCCAAAGCCTTTTTTTTGCCCGCGAGGTGCATACTGAAACGGGAAACTTCGGCAACTGAATAATTATGTTCGAGGTATAGTAAAACAAATATTACATGGTTTATTTCGGGTGGACAGTCGATATTAGCTTCCCTCGGTATTGGAAGTTGACAAACTAGTTCCCGAGGCGAATAGTTTGTCAACTTCCAATACCTCGGGGCGCGAATATCGCTGTCCACCCTCAAACCATGCTATATTAATTTGTATATACTATCCACCCAGAACAAGCTACATGTGTATGTTCATTTTGTTAGTACCTACCAACAATCATAAATACAAATAGGAAAAACAATTGGACTCTTCGAAGAGCAACAGTAACTCGGCACATTGTTGATTTCTCGTCCTCGGGATGCCGGGGCCGGCAGTACCTGACGACGACATCAAGCAAGGTGCGAGGAAAATAACAGGCTCCTGTCACGAGCAAATAGATGGGAATTTTCGGCTCCAGAGGGCAGTCGTGTATAAAGACAGCGCCTGTAATAGGAACAGCATGACCACGTGTAAGAATCACAAAACATGCTCAGAAGTGCAACGATGACCTTTTGCTACAAAATGTAGCCAACTGGCTCGTAGAAAATAAAGGTTTTGGCATTAATGGGGAATTGCGTTTGTATGACTTTCAAAGAAACCAGATGAAAGTGAATTGGAGATATCATCCCTTAACCTTTGGTAAACCGTTACATCTTCTGCATGACGGAAAAGCCTAACCATGAGCACTTACGGCCAAAAAAAAATAATCGGTCTCTGGTCAGACCGAAGTTCCGGAATTGATGCGGCGACGCGGTGTTTTTTTTTGGTGTTTTTTTTTGGCTTTTTTTTTCAAGCTTGAATTGTACAAAGAAGGTGGGTACTATTTGGGGGTTTTTTGTCCTCATTATACATTGGTGTCCTCCATAATTTGTCTTGGTGCCCTTTATCATTTGCCTTGGTGCAATTTCCCCATTCCTTGGTGCTCCTTGGTACAAATATTTGAAGAGGTGCGGCAATAGAGGGCGCTGGTGTAGCTTCCGTGTTAATTTGAAGAGAAAAAAAAGGTTGACGGGCATGATTAAAATCGACGCGCGCGCTGACCAGAGACCGAGTATTTTTTTTTTGGGGGGGGGGGGCCTAATCAACATTGACCTGCCAAAACCTGGATAACCTTTTTGGCCATGTACGGCCACAGCGGATCGGTTTAATCTAAAGGTGATTGCAATGGGAGTTTTTTTATATAAAAGATAATGGAATGCCTTACCCATTACAACCATGGAAACTGGTATGGTTGGCCACAATGTGATGAGCATCGTGCACAGAGCTGTGCAAAAGAAAAGAAAATGCCATGCCATCTGGTCATTAAAATGACGCATTAGGAATGGTAACACTATGGAATCCATGTCCTTATAAAGGTTGCAGACCAGTAAATAAATAACTTCCATAGACCCGAATGGTAAATGCTCCCACTTCAGAAATTCAGGAAAAATACTCACAACTCTCCAAGGTGTTCAAGACACACATCAAATTAAAGCTTATTTCATCATCTTTCATTTTCTTTTCATTTTTTTTTTTGGGGGGGGGGTCAACTGATGACTTTTAGGAGAAATTTCCATCCGAAGATGATTACCCCTGAAAAATAGTCATGAAGCCCATCGCCATTTGAAAAACGATGCCTACACTCCATTGCAAAATAGAGCGCTTTAAGGGTCCCAATTTCATCCAATTTGAACGGAACTAAGAGCTCACAGTCCTGTGCACGGCTTCCATCCATATTTTTTTTACAAACCCTCAAGTTCGTGGCCCACAGCATGCTCAAATACTGAAGATTTTGAGGGCATGCAAATCGTGATTTGGCCAGCAGCGTAGGCAATTTCGGACCGATTTACTGGTCTGCAACCATAAAGGTTAATGGGCGGACGTAAAGTAAAGAAGTAAAGTCACTAAATGTTGTGACTCGAGTTGCCAGGGGTTGAGTCGAGTATAGAGCGTGCAAGTTGAACTCAAAATCTACAAGTTTAACCGGAATAAAGTACATCCGGGCACCATGTATAGGATCTACGAAGTGCGTAACTCAAATTCTTCTTCTTTTTTTGCATTTAGACCTTTTTAATGTTCTCACTAGTTTTATCCAGTCAATGGCAATGAATGGGTTTTGTTAAAGATAAGAAAGTATATCACATATTGGACACATTGCGAATTGGAAACATCGCGACTTCCGCTTAATCGATCACGCAGCTAACAATTGGGTAAATTCTAGCACGGGAGTCTGTGACTGGACAAGTCAGTGTATGGTACCAAGACGTTTATTTAAAAAGTAAACTTGAGCTGGCGACATTTGCATGCTCTATTAACTCAACAAGGTCGAGTCCTTTTGAGTTGATTAACAAGTGCACCCAAGTCAAGTCGAGTCTCAATCTGATACTGAGTCGGCATTTGAGTCTCTGATATAAATGTTACGATCTAGCTTAGTATCACAATCTGAAAGTTGAGTTCTGTGGTTTATTTTTTTATAAAGGCCAATCTGCCCATGACCTTGCCCGCCATAATTAGCGTTCTTTAATTGGGCAAAGAGATTAAGTTAGTTTGAGAAGGACTAAAACATGGAAATATAATTAATGACTCGAGTCCAACAGCCATAACATGTTGTGATTTGAAGACTATGTTGCAATGATTATTTTATTCGTGCTGGGCATTAGCTCTTATAGGCCTGTATAGCAACTTCTTATTGGTCCTTGGGTATATTGACCACGCCCATCGTAAAGACATTACCTGACAATAGAAAGATGTTGTGCAACTTGCGGAAGAACTGCAGGGGTGTGGAGGAGGTTCTGGTGGCTTCTCTGACTTGATCGAGGAGGGGCCAATTCGAAGAAGTGGCATCATCTTTTACGGAGGAAATCATACAAGCTTTTATTGCCAATCTACCAATGGGAAATTATCATAATGCCCTTTTGGTCACACTTGCTACCAGTGGCGTAGCCAAGGGGGGCATGGGGGGGGGGGGAACCTCGTCGCCCCCCAGTCGTTCCCCCCCCCCCCCCCACTGAGATTTTGAGTTTCTAAAAAAAATTATCATTGATCTACATGACGGCTCCCCCCATGAATTGTTCCAGCCCCCCAGCCCCCCACTGAAAAATTCCTGGCTACGCCACTGCTTGCTACACGGCACAGGTCTTCTAGACTTTCCAACTCGCGTGCCAATGCGGGAAAGTAGCTCTCCGCGTCTAACAATGTTTAAACTCTGGCAACAGAGCTTCTTCGAGTCACTAATTTGGGGTCGGTCGGTCGGTCCCCCCCCCAAAAAAAAATTGACCAAAAAACGACCCCCAAAGTGTCCCATAAATCTGTAAGTACCAAATTTTAACTGTCCACAAAAAAAAAAAAAAAAAAAACTTTAAGTAGTTGACAATAATTTTGTAACAATTATTTGTAATTGTAACGTTGTTTATGAACATTTTGTACATGGAGGCAAAGTAATATGGTCATAGTCACGTGGAATGTAATGCGCTATAGGAACTTAAAGGGCTTCCATACATCACCCCTGCCTCTGGCCCTGAGTCAGTTTTATGAGTCTCCAGGGCGTACAGCTTACAGTGGAGGAGAGAGTTGCATTATGAAGGTCACTATTTGCACTCACGGTGACTTTCCCAAGACGGCCAGAGCTTATGCGCCTATCAATTGTTTCCCCCACCCCTCCCCTCCCGGGCTGCCCCACCAAAGACGTGGGGATTGTCACTTTTGAAGTGACAAAAAAATCCTCACCCCTCGGGCAAAATCTAAGTGACAATCCCCGACCATGCCCCGACATACATACGTGGGGAGCACTAGTGATTATTTTGTACGCCAATGTTAGCAATGTAATTTGAGTGACCAAAATCCCCACCCTGGAGCATGAAAAACGTGACCAAATCCCGACATCTGACCTGGGCAGTGCGGGGGAGGGAGGGGGGGGGGACATTTGATAGGTGCATTATTGTGCAGTCGACTTGTTTGATCTTTTTTTTTATTGCTTGTGGACCTTCTCAGCTTCCGTACTTTTGAGGTTTCCGCACAAAAAGGAATTTTGGTGTACCCAGTGGATCGCACCCCCTATTAATGGCCTCTCATGGAGGTCTAAACCATAAAACATCCAACTCTACATAATCATTATGCCGTAGACCTTATTCACGAGAAGCCATTTTCGATCGTATTCCCTGAATGTCATTTAAATTGCAAACTGTTGAATGGGATGGTGCCAGACAATATTTTGTAATGGGAGTGTGCGTTCCAAGCCTCACTTTACATTTTTGTTTAATGTGGCTTAAAAAATAAGGGTATATGAATTAGTATGTTTAATCAGTCACATTCTTTAAATTATACATTACAGAAGACTGGCATCAATTTATGAGGAACTTATTTCATTGCTTCTACTCCGCAAGTTCCAAAAATGAGTTTACCTCGTTTGCAATTCAATAATGTCCGACTCGTGAATAAATTTAAGTCCATATAGCGCCCCCACATGACGTACCTTTGAAGGCATCATCGTAAACTGTCTGTGTTGCATTAGAACCGATATCTACTGTATAACCGTTGTCTCTCTTCGCATGACCAAAATATGGTAATTCTGCATTCTTACTCTAGAACAAAGATATTTTAAAAAAAAATAACACTGCGAGTTTATTACCAGAAAGAATTGGTCCATGAAATGAGTTTTACCCTGAAGCATATTTGAGGCAAATATCTAATCCTCTCATATACACTATATGAGACACCCCCTTTTTGGTAAAAGTTTTTGCATAGTGCATCGGAGGTCCAAGTGATACAAGTGGTCTATATACACCATGCCACCAACGGAAGAAAGTCGTGGGTTCGACTCCCACCTATATAGAGCAATTAGCTTAAATTGTCCCCACAAGTTCTCGAACAGCACTAAGTGTAACGTGCTTATAAAAAAATACAACCCGTATTGAACTGAACAGTCTCAATTCATCAACGAAATTTCTGCTTACCATTGTCACATATAATTTGTAACGACTGACGAAGTACGATAGTAGCGGAAACTCGAGATCCGACCAGTCAGGTTAAAATGGTTGAAACACGGATTCGTTCACGATACAAAAGCCAAGCAGATTTTTCTTTTCGCCCCAAAAAGACAGCAGTTCACGTACAACGAGTTAGCGGCAAAAAAATATAACTTTATAATTCCCTGTCATGCGAGGATAGCAAGTATATACACGCAATGAATTGAAGCAATCACTCAACTATTTTGAAGACTAATGCGGTTCAGTACCAGAAATAGATCCCTATTGTTAGTTTGCAATAAATTGACGTCAATGTTTTGCGTCATCATCTATACACACTGCAAAATGTATAAACCAATTTTCTGTGTATATACGCTTTGATGACTAAACAAAATAATACATGGATATGGTGCTGTCCCGCCATTGCCCTTGTCAAAGGTCGTGAGTGCCAGGAATAGACTTTAATCAGTCCGTTTGTTGCCCAAATGACGAAAATTACTCCACCGTCATTAAACCATGAAAATCTCACACAACTGTTAATAGAAGTTTCAGAACACGTAACAAAGCATTGATGATCTTTAAAGTTAAATAGTGTGACTTCATTTTGAAAATATATTTTTTAACATGGACGAATCAGAGAAGAAGTCATCGGAACGTTAAATGGGAAGCAATCAAAGTTAAATGTTGAATTATTTTTACCATATTGACGAAACTGGGCATTCGATCATTTTCGTTTCGATTAACACTTAACATTGCGTTCTCCGTGCTCTTCAACAAATTTTATTATTTTTTTATTTTTTGGCCATCACTAAATTTTTAACTATCTTTCAACTGGCACCTCACCAAAGTTTCCCTTTTTGGGGCGTCTGCAACCGTCTGAACAACTAGGGCACAAACAGATCCGTTTTGCAAGCAGATTAGCTTACGGTGATGGTCAGCTTTTTTTATCGTCAGCTTTTTTTATGGCAGCCGATAATTCGAAATTGCTCAATAACTAGAAATTAACATTGGCCGATCTTGCGGTCGATTTTAATATGTCTGAATCAAGAGTAAATAGCTTTTGTATTGCTATAGAATTTTTTTTGGGATGTGCCACCCTCTAATTTTTTTTGTTTTTATTTTGATCTGCTTCGCGAGGAAACTGGGTTCGCCTTCCCTGGCCGCGAGAACGGAATTCCACGGTCTGGAAATTCGAAATATCTCAATGACTAAACACGAGCCGTTTTTTTCGGTGATGTCTCATTCAAAAGTGTATGACTTTAGAAAAATAGCAATTTAGAAAAGGAATCTCTTTATTTATCGGGATGAAACACGAAAATGTCACCATGCATATTCAGTAACTATACTCGATCTGCTGAGATTAAGCCAATAAAATCTATTCATATGCCTATACAGGATGGAATTTACATCGAAGAGATGCCCTTCACCAACGTTTTTATAAACACTATATAGATATGGCTTGCTACCCCTAGACCAGCCCCCCCCCCCTGGCCCTCCCGGCCGCGAATTATTTTCCCCCCAAACAACATTCGGATTACATGGTTGTTGAGCGCCCTCTGCGATACTTTTATGATATGTACACAGGTAGATATTACCATGAATTTCCAGGACGGTCCGGGCAGTGCGATAGCTCAGTTGGAGGTCGCGATTTTGTACCGTGAGGTACCCTCGCGTCATGGGTCCAAATTACCGTTTTTACCCGAATTATTATTTTTTTTTTCTAATCTGAGGCTTTGTAGGATATTTTTTTAAAGGGAAATATAAAGTTGGAATTTCATTAAGTTCTAATTCATATCTTTTTCCTAATTTTATTACGTTCCAATTCATTTCTTTTTTTTTCAAAAACTAATTCCAAAATGTCATAGCGTACATCCCATACGGATTTCGTAGGGGGAAAGAAATTCCCCGCCCCCCCCCCTCCCCATGCCAGGGAAGACTGGACAGTTGCATTACAAATCGTACAGTGTTTAATACAATACGTATCTGGCTGCCCGGCCGGAAACTCAGCGCCCGGAAACTAGTTGACGTCCCGACTCGGGGCAACGTCATAGAGTCGATTTCTGAAACTGAGTTGGGGGCAGGATTTTAAGCCCGTATTTGAATAAAACGAAAATTTCAGGAAAACATTTAGGCTATACTTTGAAGTGTTGTTTCATAATTATGTTTTGTGCTAAATTAAATCAACCGTACAAATTAATGCATGACCTGTCAGATGATAATTATGCGCTCACAATTACTCCAAATAGACTGGTGCCGTGCCTGGCCCACTATCATAATAATGGGACAACCGTTGGGAACTACAAATCTACATGTATACTGCGAAAAATTGACATGTCGAGCTCGGCGCTGGTACGGACTTGATTTTCGGTCTCAATTAGTTTATTAGGAAATCTCCCACTCTCGAAATTGCATTGATTGAATTAGATGCAATCAACTATCTTCCGCACGCGAGGCTATTTAAAATCATTCTTAATACTGAAAATACTCCAGCAGTTTCAAACCGCTAAATACCCGTCGTCGCGTATGATCGCACAGGCCTCGATCTCGTCCGAAAGTTTTTTTCCAATTTCCAAGCACTTTAAATTGGAATCTTCAAAACGATATGGACGATTCTAAAGATTATCTTTGTTGCAAAATTGGGTCACTGAATCCTTACAAATTAGAGCCACCAAAAAAGCTAGTTACATCATTGTAAAAAGAAAGAAAGAACTTACATTTCGTTCGGCTTTGCCGCGCGACAACGTGAAGCATGACCTTTCACCTCCAACCTTTGTACCAATCTGTATGCATCACTTCACATCTCGTTCCCGGGCCCGCCATTTATGTGCGTGTTGTATTTACAATCTGCATGCAATATCGTGCATACTTGGACGAATTTCAACATGGCGCGCTTACGTTTTCCTGGACGGCCTGGCCAAAGATATGGCCGATCTCTCATACGTTTCATGCCCCACGAAGCCCGAAACTCACAGATTCTCTTCTTCAATCTCACAGCCAACATCCAGAGAAATTTGAAGTGGTTTTACGACACGTTTGGCGACTCGGACGAGGTAAGACACGAGTTGGTCACGTTTTCCTGTTTTGCAGGTCGATGCCACGATGTCGGTATGCGTGTTTCGCGGGGAGGACTTTGCCTTGGTCATGTTGGTTGTCACAGAACCCGCGAATTCAGTGTTTTTTTTAGTACTAAAGAAGTTGGATTTGAAATGTATTTCACAATCATTTAAAAAAAAGGGAATAAAATGTTTACAACAAGCATGACAAGGCCTGTTAAATGTTGTTGCCATCATTAAGTTTTATGGCTGCTGTCATGGCTGTTGGCCAATTTACTGGACGCTTTCGAGTCAACTCGTACCTTGGGCAACTCGTACCTTGGACAACTCGTACCTTGGACAACTCGTACCTTGGACATCTCGTACCTTGGACAACTCGTACCTTGACGACTCGTACCTTCAATTAAGACGACTCGTACCATCAGAATAAAAAGTAGAGTACGTGCGTGACATGACTCCGAAACGATACGATTCTTTTCAAGTCAGAGTTAATTTGTATCCCACAGAACCACATTCAATATCTAATGGCTTTGCCAGGCAGCGTGATTTTCCACGTTGGGCCTGCCGTTGGTCATTCATTACAAAAATGATGGTAAGACGTGAATCTTGGATAAAAACATCAGTTCCATAATATTTGCACTCAGCCTAAGTCTCTAAATGTAACGGCAGACTGTATCAAAAATGTCACCGTGCACAGACGTCCATATTAACCGTTCAGCACGGCGCAAGAACCGTGTAACTTTGCACGGATGGCTACCGTAGGTTGACCGCAAACGACCGCGTGGGCCTGAGCATGCCGCGCACACAGTGCGTGTAACCTGCCGCGGCCGGCTTCACGCTAAATAAATTCCTCTTTTGGGGGGAAAGAGAGCCCATACCAAAAAGAGATTCGCCTTTATTTTTAATAAGCAGTCCACTTTCAATGAGTTACGGACCACTTTATTCAGCCTCGGATCATTATCCTGACTGACGGTACGACTTGACTTACGCGTGATGGTACGAGTCGTCTTAACTGAAGGTACGACTTGCCGAAGGTACGAGTTGTCCAAGGTACGACTCGGTATAATGACGTCGAGTTGAAGGTACGAGTTGTCCAAGGTACGAGTTGCCCAAGGTACGAGATGACCTGTTACCTACTGGACAACCTCCGTGAATAAAAGGCCACACTTCCACCATGTACAAAAACATGTCGAACTTTGTCAGATTTGGATTTTCACATTTAGGCTAAGTTTGTAGTTTATTTTTGCTTTAGAAGCATATTCACCCTCTTTAGAGGCTAATCAGAAAGTGCTGCCTTTTTCAGATGTCTATTTTTCGTGAAATTTCCAGATCGTTTGCACAAGTTTGCGTGTCAAAATTTCAACATGAAATTTCACGAAAATTAGACATCTGAAAAAAGGCAGCACTTTCTGATTAGCCTATAAAGAGGGTGAGTATACTTCTAAAGTAAAAATAAACTACAAACTAGGCCTAAGCCTAAATGTGAAAATCAACATTTGACAAAGTTCGACATGTCTTTGTACATGGTGGAAGTGTGGCCTTTATTTACGGAGGTACATGTAGTCCAGTAAATTGGCCACATTTATGAAGCGTAGTCATGCACGTAGTGGAGCACACAGGCATCACTGGGCATACACTAGTTGCAAGAATACTGTTAAGTTTCATCACCCGGTGTCATGCCCATCTAAATTCCAGCCGTAGTTGATATCAACTGGGGCCTAGTCTAGCACTAGCTAGCTGTATTTAAAGACAGATTTGTTCAGCCAGGGCCCAGGCTCAGACTGGGACCGTGAGTGCATAAAAACGTGCAAAATTACTACTGACGTTTTTTTTACTCACCATTTGGCTAATTAATGCCCACACAACACATACATCAAAATGCTTAAGTTGCAAGCATGTCACCTGCAAAATTTGAGACCTTAAAATTAAATCTAATTTTAAGGAAAGTTTTTGACAGTTCAAAAACCATCCACGTCAATCTCCATGCTTTAGAAATGGTGGTGTGATTCCCAAGTTATTCTGGGTAGGTGTAGGCTCTTTGTGTTCGAAATTGCTGGAAAAACCAAGAAAAACACTAATGGTGGAGTAGTCTGGTTCCTTGACTCCACTAAAGAAAAAATGGATCAATTTATAGATGCCGGAAAATTGTACATGTAAGGTACCGTAATTTTCGGAACATAAGCCGCGGCTTATACGTTGAATTTGCCCATGAAAATGTTTACTGCGGCTTATACACAGGGCGGCTTATACGCCGAGCCTTGAAGAATAAAAATAAGATTCACATGTGTATTTAATGTACTGGTACAAGAAGAGATGTGTTGCTGAAATGAATTACAAATTAAGAAAGTCATTAACAAACCGAAACCATGTCTCACGTAAAGGTACCGAGCGGTAAAAAGTATGGTGATGAAAGCTGTCTTTGACACTTGCGACCAGCCGTATGTGATACTGGTACAGTGCAGCAGCGATATGCAGCATGTTTTCCCCCCAGCGGACCACACCATTTGTGGTAACAAAGGGGTGTTCTTTCTTGGGAACAATAATTACCAATATTTCCGCTGTTTAAAAAATAAGGAAAAAAATGTCTAAAATTTGTATGGCGTGCGAAACATTTTTCTATTACATAATCAGTTGTTCAACGTTGCAATATATTTTGTTTTCTTGAAATGTATTCAAGAAACGATGTAAATCTCAAAAGAGGGACTAAATCACCCCTTACAAAATTAATGGATTCGTCTATTAAAATGTCCGCTTCGTTTTGACTATTTCCGAAGAAAGTTACGATCGAAACTTGAAGAAGCTAGAAGTGGATAAGTTTTGAGGTAAAAACGGACCTGTTTATTCTTAGGACAAAACAAATCAGCATCTGTTGCCACAAAGCAAGATTTGTAGTGCTCCAGTCAGACAACACACGGTGGGTTTCATACTTTCTCACGTGCTGTGGGAAAATGTTGTCATTCACCGGCGTGCGTGGCGCAGGCTGCCCTGCTATGACGGGGCAGCCGGCAGCAGTTCCCGGTGTTTATTTCTCATCAATTCCCATATTTGTTTGTAAAAGTATCGATTGTAAATGATTTGATATAACTTTTGTGGCCCTTTTAATAGCTTCTGTAGTGTAAATGGAACTGGTTCAGAGCATTTTGACCATAATTTGGAGGCCTTACAAAATTGAAACCGCAGCGGTCGGTGCGGCTTATACGCCGGTGCGGCTTAAACGCCGACTTCAAATCTTAATTTGCAGATTTTTGCGTGCTGCGGCTTATACGCCGCGCGGCTTATATTCCGAAAATTACGGTACATGTAAGGGAATCAGTCTAGGAAGAGCCTTGCAGCTTACTTGTTTTTTAATCGATGGCCAAATGAACATAGCGCCCTCTGTTAAAAAATGAAACATTTTGCATTCACTCAGATCAACAAGAGGGCGCTGTTTTATCTACACGATGAAAATGTTATAGCCGAGGAGTCTTTTTGCACAATGCATTGCAGTACACACATCAACGTGATGTCTCACGTATGGTTTTCGATAACTCTCTGCAATATTAGAATTAAAAGCTGAAATTTTGGTGATGCAATGCTCACAACAGCAACTTTGCTAGGCAGAAGTTTCGGGGATTATTGAAGAAACTGTAGTGAGTAAGAAGCTTGCCAATTTGATTCACACTGGTTTTATCATGTGCAGCACAAAGTTTTGCACGATATGGATACCTTAAGTTTTGGGACTCTCATACACAGTATTGAGAGTCCCAAATTTTCGGACTAGCCCAGGCTGAACAAATGCTGAAGTGCTTATTCAATTTCATGGAAAGATTGCTGTACTGTCGATGTCACGTCATCATGGTCATGACTATTCCAGAATGGTGTTGGCCTGCATTCAGTGCACATGGTGGATTGCCAATGCCAATGCCCCCCCCCCCCCCAGGTCCGATGTCGGGGTTTGGTCACGTTTTTCATGCCCCAGGGTAGATATTTTGGTCATTCAAATTACATTGTTACCATTGGCGTTCTACATGGAAATGCAAAATTTACTAGTGCGCCCAACGTATGTATGTTGGAGCATGGTCGGGGATTGTCACTTAAATTTTGCCCCGGGGGGTGGGGATTTTGTCACTTCAAAAGTGACAATCCCCACGTCTTGGGTGGGGCAGCCCGGGGGGAGGGGGGGGGGGAGGAAACAACTGATAGGGGCATTACTGGACTACCTCCGTAAATAAAGGCCACACATCCACAATGCACTGAAACTGCTCGGACATGTTTGCAAAGTTATTTCCGCATTCAGAGTTCAGACCCAGTTCATATATGCTTTAAAAATACACTCACCCTCTTAATAACAAAATTAGAACCTGCTGCCAGTGTCAGTTGCCCAGCTGCTGCGTAATTTACGATAATTTCTGGAGGCTTGTTGGCAAGTTTTTGGTCCAACTGAACAATGACCTCGCGCAATACCTGACGGGATACGAAACAGTATGCAGGGATCGTTCACCTGTCAATCATGCGTGCACGAGGCGCGTCGCAGGCCCGGTGGCTGTTACCTGCCTTCTGTCAATCCTTCATGAGGGCGCCCTATACATGAAGGATTAAATTGTCAAAACAGAATGCCAAATCATTGCTAAAATATAGCAAAATAACAATGGCCTTGAAATTTGTTTTACAAAGAAGTCTGTAAAAAAATACCATTGAGTACTCTCTTTGTTGTTTTTTTTTAAAGAAATCAAAGACAGCTACTTAGATGAATGAGTAAGTCAGGACTGAGGCAGACTCCAAAAGACATGGTTCAGTTTGCAGTTACTAAATTAAAGGCAGTGGATATTTTGCCGGAGACGGCAAACCTTTAGTAAACGTTAGCTTGCCGGATACATGTATGCACTGAACATGCGCAGTTACTGTTTTTTTGTACTTAAAACATTTTCCGGTGACAAATTTTAGTCTGGCTCCATGCCAACATTATTGTTGTAACTTCGTATTCACAAGATTGGAATCAGACCATTTTACAATTTCGGACTTTATTTCCCTTTAAAAAAAATCCTCCAGCGCCACAAATCTGAAAAAGAAAATGTAATACTCAGCAATAAAATGTTTGAGACATGTTAAAATAATAAAAGAAGAATATTGTTATTTTTTGGGATTGGAAAAAAAACGTAGAAATGTCGGCAGCGGTGATCGGGATCGAACCCAGGTCTTCCCGCTCATGAGATCCATTGCTTATCCACTAGACCAAGTGTGCTACATGTACACAATCGTTGGTGGTAATTTAATATATCTTGTAATTCAGCCCTATCTTAGAGAGTGCAGCGCCCTCTGTTGATATGGATTGCCGCCGGCAAACCTTTAGTAAACGTTAGCTTGCCGGCATTACCTCCGGCAATATATCCACTATCTAAATTAAAACATGCTAAACAATCAAACAAATAAATGTAAAATGGAGATTAAGATAACATTTTGACGTTCTGTTAAAATTTCCCTTCTGATTTTATGTGGCTCTTTTATACTTTAAAGAACAATGGCAATTGAATGCACCAATTTCTGAGTTCTCTCATAGTGACATTCCTGTGCCTAGTGCAATGTCATTGACCAAACAAAAAAAACCACAGAGAAGGCAAGCCAATCCCAGAGTGCTCAAAATCCCATTCCGTTGAGTCAAAATGGCTAATTCTCTTAAAGTCTTTTCATGATTGGCCAGATTTAGCCCATTCATTGGCGTAGAGACAGGGTTGTCCCCTAGGATATCACTGCCCGGCTCATGAGTGACTGTCAGTCAGTCAGGACTGTAGACGGGTCCCTCTTGCACCATTAAAAATTGTACAATAAAAAA